>CM062816.1:876967711-877376756 GCA_031772625.1 Pinus tabuliformis
TCAGATCTCGCATAAACCTATTGAGTTCAGACTTATTCACTCATGGATCTGATTCCTGATGATGAACCACAGAGGTTGGTTCAAAACGTCGATTACAACAAAACTAAATGCAATGACTCTGGAAGACAACACTACACAGAATATAGATCAAAGAAGCCTCGAATCAACAATTTTCGACTTGTATGCGAGGGACAAATTGTGAGGAGTTCATTTAATAGAACGGTTTAGATCACTAATTGCAAAGGAGAAGTCAGATCTTGCATAAACCTATCGAGTTCTGACTTATTCACTCATGGTTCTGATTCCTGATCATGAACCACAGAGGTTTGTTCGAAATATCGATTACAACAAAACCTAAATGCGATGACTCCGGAAGACAACACTACACATAATATAGATCGCAGAAGTCTCAAATCAACAATTTTTGACCTGTACGAGAGGGAGAAATTAAGAGAAGTTTGTTTATTAAAATGGTTCAGATCACTGATTGCAAACAACAAGTCAGATCTCGCATAAACCTATCGAGTTCTGACTTATTCACTCATGGATCTAATTCCTGATGTTGAACCATAGAGGTTGGTTCGAAACATTGATTACAACAAAAGTTAAATGCGATGACTCTAGAAGACAACACTACACAGAATATAGATTGCAGAAGCCTCAAATCAACAATTTGCGACCTGTACGGGAGGAAGAAATTAACAGAAGTTCATTTATCAGAACGGTTCAGAACAATCATTGCAAAGAAGATGTCATATCTTGCATAAACCTATCGAGTTCTCACTTATGCAGTCATGAATCTAATTCATGATGATGAAGCACAGATGTTGGTTCGAAACGTTGATTACAATGAAACCTAAATGCGATGACTCCGGAAGGGAACACTACACAGAATATAGATCACAGAAGCCTCAAATCAATAATTTTTGACCTGTACGGCAGGGAGAAATTAAGAGAAGTTCGTTTATTAGAATGGTTCAGATCACTGATTGCAAACAAGAAGTTAGATCTCGCATAAACCTTTGGAGTTCTGACTTATTCACTCATGGATCTAATTCCTAATGATGAAGCAAAAAGGTTGGTTTGAAACGTCGAATACCACAAAAGCGATGATTCTGGAAGACAACACTACACAGAATATAGATCGCAGAAGCCTTAAATCAACAATTTTCGACCTGCACGGGAGGGAGAAATTAAGAGAAGTTCATTTATTAGAACTGTTCAAAACACTTATTGCAAAGAAGAAGTCAGATCTCGCATAAACCTATCGAGTTCTGACCTATTCACTCATGGATCTAATTCCTCATGATGAACCACGGAGGTTGGTTCGAAACACCGATTACAACAAACCCTAAATGTGATGACTCCGGAAGACAACACTACAGAGAATATGGATCGCAAAAGCTTCAAATCAACAATTTTCGACCACTACAGGGGGGAGAAAATAACAGAAGTTCATTTATTAGAATGGTTGAGATCGCTGATTGTGAAGAAGAAGTTAGAACTCGCATAAACATGTTGAGTTCTAACTTATTCACTCATGGATCTAATTCTTGATGATGAACCATAGAGGTTGGTTCGAAATGTTGATTACAACAAAACCTAAATGCGATGACTCCGAAAGACAACACTACACATAGTATAGATTGTAGAAGCCTCAAATCAATAATTTTCGACTCGTATGGGAGGAAGAAATTGAGAAAAGTTCGTTTAATAGAACGGTTTAGGTCACTGATTGCAAAGGAGAAGTCAGATCTCACATAAACCTATCGAGTTCTGACTTATCCACTCATGGATCTGATTCCTGATGATGAACCACAGAGGTTGGTTCAAAACGTCGATTATAACAAAACCTAAATGCGATGACTTCAGAAGATAGCACTTCAGATAATATAGACCACAGAAGTCTCAAACCAACAATTTTCGACCTGTACGGGATGGGGAAATTATGAGAAGTTCATTTATTAGAATGGTCCAAATCACTGATTTCAAAGAAGAAGTCAGATCTCGCATAAACCTATCAAGTTCTGACTTATTCACTCATGGATCTAATTCCTGATGATGAACCACAGAGGTTGGTTTGAAATGTCGATTACAACAAACCCTAAATGTGATGACTCTGGAAGACAACACTATAGAGAATATAGATCACAGAAGCCTCAAATCAACAATTTTCGACCTTTACAGGAGGGAGAAATTGAGAGAAGTTCAATTATTAGAACGGTTGAGATCACTAATTGCGAAGAAGAAGTTAGATCTCACATAAATGTATTGAGTTCTAACTTATTCACTCATGGATCTGCTTCCTGATGATGAACCACAGAGGTTGGTTCGAAACATCGATTACAATAAAACCTAAATGCGATGACGTCAGAAGACAACACTACATAGAATATAGATCGTAGAAGCCTCAAATCAACAATTTTTGATCTGTACGTGAGGGAGAAATTGAGAGAAATTCTTTTAATAGAATGGTTTAGATCACTAATTGCAAACGACAAGTTAGATCTCACATAAAACTATCGAGTTCAGACTTATTCACTCATGGATCTGATTCCTGATGATGAACCACAGAGGATGGTTCGAAACGTCGATTACAACAAAACCTAAATGCGATGACTCTGGAAGACAACACTACAAAGAATATAGATCGCAGAAGCCTCGAAACAACAATTTTCAACCTGTATGCGAGGGTGAAATTCAGAGAAGTTCATTTAATACAATAGTTTAGATCACTAATTGCAAAGGAGAAGTCAGATCTTGCATAAACCTATCTAGTTCTGACTTATTCACTCATGGTTTTGATTCCTGATCATGAACCACAGAGGTTGGTTCGAAATGTCGATCACAACAAAACCTAAATGCAATGACTCCGGAAGACAACACTACATAGAATATACATCACAGAAGCCTCAAATCAACAATTTTCGAACTGTACGGGAGGGAGAAATTAAGAGAAGTTCATTTATTAGATCGGTTCAAATCACTAATTGCAAAGAAGAAGTTAGATCTCGCATAAACCTATCGAGTTCTGACCTATTCACTCATGGATCTAATTCCTGATGATGAACCACAGAGGTTGGTTCGAAGTGTCAATTACAACAAAACCTAAATGCGATGACTCAGGAAGACAACACTACATAGAGTAGAGATTGCAGAATCATCAAATAACCAATTTTTAACTTGTACAACAAAGAGAAATTAACAGAAGTTCGTTTAAAAGAACGGTTCAGATCACTGATTGCAAAGAAGAAGTTAGATCTCACATAAACCTATCGATTTCAGTCTTATTCACTAATGGATCTAATTCCTGATAATGTACCACAGATGTTGGTTAGAAACGCCAATTACAACAAAATCTAAATGCGATGACTCCGGAAGACAACACTACACAAAATATAGATTGCAAAACTCTCAAATCAACAATTTTCGACCTGTACGGGAGGGAGAAATTAAGATAAGTTCGTTTATTATAATGGTTCAGATCACTGATTGCAAAGAGGAAGTCAGATCTCGCATAAACCTATCGAGTTCTGACTTATTAACTCATGGATCTAATTCCTGATGATGAACCACAGATGTTTGTTCGAAACGTCGATTACAACAACACTTAAATGCGATGACTTCGGAAGACAACACTACACATAATATAGGTCGCAGAAGTCTCAAACCAACAATTTTTGACCTGTACGAGAGGGAGAAATTAAGAGAAGTTTGTTCATTAAAACGGTTCAGATCACTAATTGCAAACAACAAGTCAGATCTTGCATAAACCTATCGAGTTCTGACTTATTCACTCATGGATCTAATTCCTGATGTTGAAACACAGAGGTTGGTTCGAAATGTCGATTACAACAAAAGCTAAATGCGATGACTCTGGAAGACAACACTACATAGAATATAGATTGCAGAAGCCTCAAATCAACAATTTGCGACCTGTACGGCAGGAAGAAATTAAGAGAAGTTCATTAATAGAACAGTTCAGAACACTGATTGCAAAGAAGATGTCAGGTCTCGTATAAACCTATCGAGTTCTGACTTATTCAGTCATAGATCTAATTGCTGATGATGAACCACAAATGTTGGTTCGAAACGTCGATTACAACAAAACCTAAATTGATGTCTTCGGAAGACAACACTACATAGAATATAGATCGTAGAAGCCTCAAATCAACAATTTTTGACCTGTACGGTAGGGAGAAATTAAGAGAAGTTTGTTTATTAGAATGGTTCCAATCACTGATTGCAAACAAGAAGTTAAATCTCACATAAACCTTTTGAGTTCTGACTTATTCACTCATGGATCTAATTCCTGATGATGAAGCACAGAGGTTGGTTCGAAACGTCGATTACAACAAAACCTAAATGCGATGATTTCGGAAGACAACACTACATAGAATATAGATCGTAGAAGCCTTAAATCAACAATTTTCGACCTGTATGGGAGGGAAAAATTAAGAGAAGTTCATTTATTAGAACAATTCAAATCATTTATTACAAAGAAGAAGTCAGAACTTGCATAAACATATTGAGTTCTAACTTATTCACTCATGGATCTAATTCCTGGTCATGAATCATAGAGGTTGGTTCAAAACGCTGATTACAACAAAACCTAAATGTGAGGACTCTGAAAGACAACACTATAGAGAATATAGATCGTAAAAGCCTCAAATCAACAATTTTTGACTCGTACGGGAGGGAGAAATTGAGAGAAGTTCGTTTAATAGAACTGTTTAGATCACTGATTGCAAAGGAGAAGTGAGATCTCACATAAACTTATCGAGTTCTGACTTATTCACTCATGGATCTGATTCCTGATGATGAATCGCAGAGCTTGGTCCGAAAGGTCGATTACAAGAAAACCTAAATGCGATGACTCCGGAAGATAACACTACATAGAATATAGATCGCAGAAGTCTCAAATCAACAATTTTCAACCTGTACGGGATGGGGAAATTAAGAGAAGTTCATTTATTAGAATGGCTCAAATCACTGATTTCAAAGAAGAAGTCAGATCTCGCATAAACCTATCGAGTTTCTAACTTATTCCCTCATGGATCTAATTATTGATGATCAACCATAGAGGTTGGTTCCAAACATTGATTACAAAAAACCTAAACGTGATGACTTCGAAAGACAACAATACACAGAATATAGATCGCAGAAGCCTCAAATCAATAATATTCGACCTGTACGGGGGGAGAAATTAAGAGAAGTTCATTTGGTAGAACAGTTCAGATCACTGATTGCAAAGAAGAAGTCAGATCTCACATAAACCTATCGAGTTTTCACTTATTCACTCATAGATCTAATTCCTGATGATGAATCACAGAGGTTCGTTCGAAATGTCGATGACAACAAAACGTAAATGTGATGACTCCAGAGGACAACACTACACAAAATATAGATCGCAAAAGCCTCAAATCAACATTTTTCGACTGTACGGGAGGGAGAAAGTAAGAGAAGTTCATATATTAGAACAGTTCAGATCACTGATTGCAAAGAATAAGTCAGATCTCCCATAAACCTATCGAGTTCTGACTTATTCACTCATGGATCTAATTCCTGATGATGAACCACAGAGGTTGGTTCAAAATTCCGATTACAACAAACCCTAAATGCGATGACTCTGGAAGACAACACTACAGAGAATATAGATCACAAAAGCCTCAAATCAACAAACCTTTACCTTTAAAGGAGGGAGAAATTGAGAGAAGTTCATTTATTAGAATGGTTGAGATCACTAATTGCGAAGAAGTAGTTAGATCTCACATAAACATATTGAGTTCTAACTTATTCACTCATGGATCTGCTTCCTAATGATGAACCACAGAGGTTGGTTTGAAGCATCGATTACAATAAAACCTAAATGCGATGACTTTGGAAGACAACGCTACATAGAATATAGATCGTAGAAGCCTCAAATCAACAATTTTTGACCTGTACGCGAGGGAGAAATTGAGAGAAATTCGTTTAATAGAACAATTTAGATCACTAATTGGAAAGGACAAGTTAGATCTCGCATAAACCAATCGAGTTCAGACTTATTCACTCATGGATCTGATTCATGATGATGAACCACAGAGGTTGGTTCGAAACGTTGATTACAACAAAACCTAAATGTGATGACTCTAGAAGACAACACTACAAAGAATATAGATCACTGAAGCCGTGAATCAACAATTTTTGACCTGCACGTGAGGGAGAAATTGAGAGAAGTTCATTTAATAGGATGGTTTAGATCACTAATTGCAAAGGAGAAGTCAGATCTTGCATAAACTATCGAGTTCTGACTTATTCACTCATGGTTTTGATTCCTGATCATGAACCACAGAGGTTTGTTCGAAACGTCGATTACAACAAAAGCTAAATGCGATGAATTTGGAAGAAAACACTACACAAAATATACATCGCAGAAGCCTCAAATCAACAATTTTCGACCTGTACGGGAGGGAGAAGTTAAGAGAAGTTCATTTGTTAGATCGATTCACATCACTGATTGCAAAGAAGAAGTTAGATCTCGCATAAACATATCGAGTTCTGACCTATTCACTCATGGATCTAATTCCTGATGATGAACCACAGAGGTTGGTTCGAAGTGTCGATTAGAACAAAACCTAAATGCGATGACTCAGGAAGACAACACTACATAGAGTATAGATTGTAGAATCCTCAAATAACCAATTTTTGACTTGTACGAGAAGGAGAAATTAACAGAAGTTCGTTTATTAGAATGGTTTAGGTCACTGATTGCAAAGAAGAAGTTAGATCTTGCATAAACCTATCGAGTTCAGTCTTATTCACTCATGGATATAATTCCTGATAATGTACCACAGATGTTGGTTCGAAACACCAATTACAACAAAATCTAAATGCGATGACTCCGGAAGACAACACTACACAAAATATAGATTGCAGAAGCCTCAAATCAACAATTTTCGACCTGTATGGGAGGGAGAAATTAAGAGAAGTTCATTTATTATAATAGTTCAGATCACTGATTGCAAAGAGGAAGTCAGATCTCACATAAACCTATCGAGTTCTGACTTATTAACTCATGGATCTAATTCCTGATGATGAACCACAGAGGTTTGTTCGAAATGTCAATTACAACAAAACCTAAATGCGATGACTCCGGAAGACAACACTACACATAATATAGATTGCAAAAGTCTCAAATCAATAATTTTTTGACCTGTACAAGAGGGAGAAATTAAGAGAAGTTTGTTGATTAAAATGGTACAGATCACTGACAGCAAAAAACAAGTCAGATCTCGCATAAACCTATTTAGTTCTGACTTATTCACTCCTGGATCTAATTCCTGATGTTGAACCACAGAGGTTGGTTCAAAACATCGATTACAACAAAAGCTAAATGCGATGACTCTGGAAGACAACACTACACAAAATATAGATTGCAGAAGCCTCAAATCAACAATTTGTGACCTGTACGGGAGGAAGAAATTAAGAGAAGTTAATTTATTAGAAGGGTTCAAAACACTGATTGCAAAGAAGATGTCAGGTCTTGCATAAACCTATCGAGTTCTGACTTATTCAGTCATGGATCTAATTCCTGATGATGAACCACAGATGTTGGTTCGAAACGTCGATTACAACAAAACCTAAATGCGATGACTTCGGAAGACAACACTACATAGAATATAGATCGTAGAAGCCTCAAATCAACAATTTTTGACCTGTACAACAGGGAGAAATTAAGAGAAGTTCGTTTATTAGAATGGTTCAGATCACTGATTGCAAACAAGAAGTTAGATCTCGCATAAACCTTTTGAGTTATGACTTATTCACTCATGGATCTAATTCCTGATGATGAAGCACAGAGGTTGGTTCGAAACGTCAATTACAACAAAACCTAAATGTGATGATTTCAGAAGACAACACTACATAGAATATAGATCGCAGAAGCCTTAAATCAACAATTTTCGACCTATACGGTAGGGAGAAATTAAGAGAAGTTCATTTATTAGAACAGTTCAAATCACTGATTGCAAAGAAGAAGTCAAATCTCGCATAAACCTATCGAGTTTTGACTGATTCACTCATGGATCTAATTCCTGATGATGAAGCACGAAGGTTGGTTTGAAACACCGATTACAAAAATCCCTAAATGCGATGACTCCGGAAGACAACGCTACAGAGAATATGGACAACAAAAGCGTTAAATCAACAATTTTCGACCACTACGGGAGGGCGAAAATAACAGAAGTTCATTTATTAGAATGGTTGAGATCGCTCTAACTTATTCACTCATGGATATAATTCCTGATCATGAACCACAATAGTTGGTTCGAAACACTGATTACAACAAAACCTAAATGCGAGGACTCCGAAAGACAACACTACACAGAATATAGATCGTAAAAGCCCAAATCAACAATTTTTGACTTGTACAGGAGGGAGGAGTTGAGAGAAGTTCGTTTAATAGAACAATTTAGATCATTGATTGCTAAACAGAAGTAAAATCTAACATAAACCTATCGAGTTCTGACTTATTCACTCATGGATCTGATTCCTGATGATGAACCGCAGAGGTTGGTTCGAAAGGTCGATTACAACAAAACCTAAATGCGATGACTCCGGAAGACAACACTACACAGAATATAGATCGAAGAATCCTTAAATCAACTATTTTCTACCTGTACGGGAGGGAGAAATTAAGAGAAGTTCATTTATTAGAGCGATTCAAATCACTGATTGCAAAGAAGAATTCAGACCTCACATAAACCTATCGAGTTCTGAAATATTCACTCATGGATCTAATTCCTGATGATGAACCACAGAGGTTGGTTCAAAACATTGATTACAACAAAACCTAAATGCGATGACTCCGGAAGACAACACTATACAAAATATAGATTGCAGAATCCTCAAATAACCAATTTTTGACTTGTACAGGAGGGAGAAATTAAGAGAAGTTCATTTGTTAGAATCGTTCAGATCACTGATTGCAAACAAGAAGTTAGATCTCGCGTAAATCTATCGAGTTCTGACTTATTCACACATTGATATAATTCCTAATAATGAACCACAGAGGTTGGTTTGAAACACCAATTACAACAAAATCAAAATGCGATTACCCCGGAAGACAACACTACACAGAATATAGATTGCAGAAGGCTCAAATCAACTATTTTCGACATGTACGGGAGGGAGAAATTAAGAGAAGTGCATTTATTAGAAGGGTTCTAATCACTGACTGCAAAGAAGAAGTCAGACCTCGCATAAACCTATCGAGTTCCGAGCTATTCACTCATGGATCTAATTCCTGATGATGAACCACAGGAGTTGGTTCGAAACATCGATTACAACAAAACCTAAATGCGATGACTCCAAAAGACAACACTACACAGAATATAGATTGCAGAAGCCTCAAATATCGAATCTTCGCCTTGGACGGGAGGGAGAAATTAAGAGAAGTTCGTTTATTAGAATGGTTCAGATCACTGATTGCAAAGAACAAGTTAGATCTCACATAAACCTATCGAGTTCTGACTTATGCACTCATGGATCTAATTCCTGATAATGTACCACAGAGGTTGGTTCGAAACGCCAATTAGAACAAAATCTAAATGTGATGGATCCAAAAGACAACACTACACAGAATATAGATCACAATAGCCTCAAATCAACAATTTTCGACCTATACGAGAGGGAGAAATTAAGAGAAGTTCATTTATTAGAATGGTTCAGATCACTGATTGCAAAGAAGAAGTTAGATCTCGCATAAACCTATCGAGTTTTGACTTATTCACTCATGGATCTAATTCCTGATGATGAACCACAGAGGTTGGTTCGAAACGTCGATTACAACAAAACCTAAATGCCATGACTCCGGAAGACAACACTACATAGAATATAGATTGTAGAAGCCTCAAATCAACAATTTTCGAACTATATGGTAGGGAGAAATTAAGAGAAGTTCATTTATTAGAATGGTTCAGATCACTGATTGCAAAGAAAAAGTTAGATCTCGCATAAACCTTTCGAGTTCTGACTTATTCACTCATGGATCTAATTCCTTATGATGAGCCACAGACGTTGGTTAGAAACGTTGATTACAACAAAACCTAAATGTGATGACTTTGGAAGACAACACTACATAGAATATAGATCGCAGAAGCCTTAAATCAACAATTTTCAACTTGTACAGGAGGGAGAAATTAAGAGAAGTTCATTTATTAGAACGGTTCAAATCACTGATTGCAAACAAGAAGTCAGATCTCACGTAAACCTATCAAGTTCTAACTTATTCACTCATGGATCTAATTCCTAATGATGAACCACAGAGGTTGGTTCGAAACTACGATTACAACAAACCCTAAACGCGATGACTACGGGAGGAAACACTACAGAGAATGTGGATCGCAGAAGCCTCAAATCAATAATTTTTGACCTGTACAGGAGGGAGAAATTGATTGCAAAGGAGAAGTCAGATCTCGCATAAACCTATCAAGTTTTTACTTATTCACCCATGGATCTGATTCCTGATGATGAACCACAGATGTTGATTTGAAACGTCGACTACAACAAAACCTAAATGCGATGACTCCGGAAGACAACACTACACATAATAAAGATCGCAGTACCCTCAAATCAACTACTTTCGACCTGTACGGGAGGGAGGAATTAAGAGAAGTTCATATATTAAAATGGTTCAAATCACTGATTGCAAAGAAGAAGTCAGACCTCACATAAACCTATCGAGTTCTGACCTATTCACTCATGGATTTAATTCTTGATGATGAACCACAAAGGTTGGTTCGAAACGTCAATTACAACAAAACCTAAATGCGATGACTCTGGAAGACAACACTACATAGAATATAGATCACGAAAGCCTCAAATAACCAATTTTCGACTTGTACGACTTGGGGAAATTAAGAGAAGTTCATTTATTAGAACGGTTTAGATCACTAATTGCAAAGAAGAAGTTAGATCTCGCATAAACCTATCAAGTTCTGACCTATTCACTCATGGATCTAATTCCTGATAATGTACCACAGAGGTTGGTTCGAAATGCCAATTACAACAAAATCTAAATGTGATGACTCCGGAAGACACCACTACACAAAATATAGACCGTAGAAGCATGAAATCAACAATTTTTGACCTGTATAGGAGGGAGATATTAAGAGAAGTTAGTTTATTATAATGGTTTAGATCACTGATGGCAAAGAAGAAGTCGTATCTCTTATAAACCTATCAAGTTCTGACTTGTTCACTCATGGATCTAATTCCTGATGATGAACCACATAGGTTGGCTCGAAATGTCGATTACACCAAAACCTAAATGAGATGACTCCTGAAGACAACACTACACATAATATAGATCTCAGAAGTCTCAAATCATCAATTTTCGACTTGTACGAGAGGAAGAAATAAAGAGAAGTTTGTTTATTGAAATGATTCAGATCATTGATTGCAAAGAACAAGTCAGATCTCACATAAACCTATCAAGTTCTGACTTATTCACTCATGGATGTAATTCCTGATGTTGAACCACAGAGGTTGGTTCAAAACGTCGATTACAACAAAGGCTAAATGTGATGACTCTGGAAGACAACACTACACAGAACATAGATTGCAGAAGCCTCAAATCAACAATTTTCGACTTGTACGGTTGGGAAAACTTAAGAGAAGTTCATTTATTAGAATAGTTCAGATCACTTATTGCAAAGAAGAAGTCAGATCTCGCATAAACCTATCGAGTTCTTACTTATTCACTCATGGATCTGATTCCTAATGATGAACCATAGACGTTGGTTCGAGACGTCGATTACAACAAAACCTAAATGCAATGACTACGGTAGACAACACTACACAGAATATAGATCGCAGAAGCCTCAAATCAACAATTTTTTACCTATACGGTAGGGAGAAATTAAGAGAAGTTCATTTATTAGAACGATTCATATCACTGATTGCAAAGAAGAAGTCAGATCTCGCATAAACCTTTCGAGTTCTGACTTATTCACTCATGGATCTAATTCCTGATAATGTACCACAGAGGTTGGTTCGAAAGGTCAATTACAACAAGACCTAAATGCGAACACTATGGATGACAACACTACATAGAATATAGATCGCAGAAGCCTTAAATCAACAATTTTTGACCTGTACAGGAGGGAGAAATTAAGAGAAGTTCGTTTATTAGAATGGTTCATACCATTGATTGCAAATAAGAAGTTAGATCTCACATAAACCTATTGAGTTCTAACTTATTCACTCATGGATGTAATTCCTGATGATGAACCACAGAGGTTGGTTCGAAACGTCGATTACAACAAAACCTAAATGTGATGACTCCGGAAGACAACACTACACAGAATATAGATTGCAAAAGCCTCAAATCAACAATTTTATACTTTTACGAGAGCGAGAAGTTAAGAGAAATTCAATTATTAGAACGGTTCAGATCATTGATTGCAAAGAAGAAGTTGGATCTCCCATAAACCTATCGAGTTTTGACTTATTCACTCATGGATCGAATTCCTGATGATGAACCACAGAGGTTGGTTCGAAACGTCGATTACAACAAAACATAAAAGTGATGACTCTAGAAAACAACACTGCATAGAATATAGATCGCAAAGGCCTCAAATCAACAATTTTCGACATGTACGGGAGGGATAAATTAAGAGAAGTTCGTTTATTAGAACGCTTTCGATGACTAATTGCAAAGAAGTTAGATCGCACATAAACCTGTCGAGTTCTGACTTATTCACTCATGGATCTAATTCCTGATCATGAACCACAGAGGTTGGTTTGAAACGTTGATTACAATAAAACCTAAATGCAATGACTTCAGAAGACAACACTACACAAAATATAGATCACAAAAGCCTCAAATCAACAACTTTTGACCTGTACAGGAGGGAGAAATTAAGAGAAGTTAGTTTATTAGAACAGTTCAGATCACTTATTGTAAAGAGGAAGTCAGATCTCACATAAACCTATTGAGATCTGACTTATTCACTCATGGATCTAATTCCTGATGATGAACCACAGAGTTTGGCTTGAGACGCGATTACAACAAAACCTAAATGCGATGACTCTGAAAGACAACACTACACAAAATATAGATCGCAGAAGCCTCTAGTCAACAATTTTCGACCCGTAGGAGAGGGAGAAATTAAGAGAAGTTCATTTATTAGAACGATTCAGATCACTGATTGCAAAGAAGAAATCAGATCTCTCATAAAACTATCAAGTTGTGACTTATTCACTCATGGATCTAATTCCTGATAATGAACCACAGAGGTTGGTTTGAAACGTCGATTCAAACAAAACCTAAATGCAATGACTCTGGAAGGAAGCACTACACAAAATATAGATCGCAGAAGCCTCAAATCAACAATTTTCAACCTGTAGGGGAGGGAGAAATTAAGAGAAGTTCGTTTATTAGAACGATTCAGATCACTGATTGCAAACAAGTCAAATCTCGCATAAACCTATCTGGTTCTAATTTATTCACTCATGGATCTAATTCCTAATGATGAAACACAGTGGTTGGTTTGAAACATTCATTACAACAAAATATAAATGTGATGACTTTGAAAGACAACACTACAAAGAATATAGATTGCAGAAGCCTCAAATCAACAATATTCGACCTGTACGGGAGGGAGAAGTTAAAAAAAATTCGTTTAGTAGAACGGTTCAGATCACTGATTGCAAAGAAGAAGTCAGATCTCACATAAACCTATCGAATTTTGACTTATTCACTCATGGATCTAATTCCTGATGATGAACCACAGAGGGTGGTTTGAAATGTTGATTACAACAAAACCTAAATGCGTTGACTCCGGAAGTCAACACTACGTAGAATATAGATTGCAAAACACTCAAATCAACAATTTTCGAACTGTACGGGAGGGAGAAATTAAGAGAAGTTCATATATTAGAATGGTTCATATCACAGATTGCAAAGAAGAAGTCAGATCTCTCATAAACCTATCGAGTTCTGACTTACTCACTCATGGATCTAATTCCTGATGATGAACCACAGAGGCTAATTCGAAATGTTGATTACAATAGAACCTAAATGTGATGAATCTAGAAGACAACACAACACAGAATATAGATCGCAAAATCCTAAAATCAACAATTATTGACCTGTACAGGAGGGAGAAATTAAGAGAAGTTCATTTATTAGAATGGTTCAGATCACTGATTGCAAAGAAGAAGTTAGATGTCGCATAAACCTATCGAGTTCTGACTTATTCAATCATGGATCTAATCCCTGATGACGAACCACAGAGGTTGGTTCGAAATGTCGATTACAACATAACCTAAATTCGATGACTCCAGAGGACAACACTACACAGAATATAGAGTGCAGAAGCCTCAAATAAACAATTTTCGACCTGTACGGGAGGGAGAAATTAAGAGAAATTTGTTTATTAGAATAGTGTAGATCACTGATTGCAAAGAAGTCAGATCTCATGTAAACCAATCAAGTTCTGACTTATTCACTCATGGATCTAATTCCTGATGATGAACCACAGAGGTTGGCTTGAAACGTCGATTACAACAAAACCTAAATGCGATGACTTCGAAAGAAAACACTACACAGAATATAGATCACATTAGCCTCAAATCAACAATTTTTGACCTGTACGGGAGGGAGAAATTAAGAGAATTTCATTTTTTAGAACGATTTAGATCACTGATTACAAAGATGAAGTTAGATCTCGCATACACCTATCGAGTTCTAACTTATTCACTCATGGATCTAATTCCTGATCATGAACCACAGACGTTGGTTCGAAACGTCGATTAGAACAAAACCTAAATGCGATGACTTCGGAAGACAACACTACACAGAACATGGTTCGCAGAAGCCTCAAATCAACAATTTTCAACTTGTACTAGAGGGAGAAATTAAGAGAAGTTAATTTAATAGAATGGTTTAGATCATTGATTACAAAGAAGAAGTCAAATCTCACATAAACCTATTGAGTTTTGACTTATTCACTCATGGATCTAATTCCTGATGATGAACCACAAAGGTTGGTTCAAAACGTCGATTATAGCAAACATAAATATGATGACTCCAAAATGTTGGCATTATGATGCATGGGTTGTACTTGTTGGCAACCCACTTGTAGTAGAACAACTCACACAGATGACAGATCATAGTGCAGAAGGTCAGTAGCAAAGAATTGATGATCAAACTACAAAGAATGAAGAAAGAAAAGTATTTACGTAGGTTCACTATATACCAAGTGGCGTACATACGCAGGTTCACTATATACCAAGTCATGTACAGATGCAGGTTCACTATATACCAAGTCGCGTATATACACAGGTTCGCTATATACCAAGTAGTGTATACATGCAGGTTCACTATATACAAAGGCATGTATTTCGTACACATGCACTTTTAGACAAGGAAAGGCACGTACATGTCAGAAAACTAAGTTTTGGGTCTGTGGTATTTGGTCCATGGTCTTTCGTCCGAGGTATTGACCCCAGGTATTGGGTCCAAGGTATTGGCTCTATGTGGTTTTGGACCATGGTACTGAGAGAAGCCTAAACCTATATAAGGAGAAGATCATTAGGCCAAGATAGGTGCAACCGTGCAAGTGAAGAATATCTAATCAAGGGTGAGATCTAGTATACTGGAGGCTCCTATTTGTATAAGTAATTATCTTCAGATCGGTACACGAGTTCTCTCTGGTGAAAGTGCGTATACATGCTGGTTTGACACAGTCAAGTAGCATATACATTATGATATTTTATATTTCAGGTTGCTGTTGGTTCTAGTGGTTGTTACAGAGTTTTGTGCTCTAATCTGTGTTCTGGTGACTGTGTTTTAATGATAGGGTTTATGTGATTCGGTTGTTGGGTGATTCAGAGTTAATAATTGTATTGCAGTAGTGATTTTTTTGTATTTATGGATCTAGTCTGAAAATTTATGAATTGTGGTCCCTGGAAGAAAAGAGAAGGTTGTAGCCTTTTGTAGGTCAGCACCTACGTACTAGTACATCAGCTAGTACAAGAGCCAAGGGGGTTGTAGCTCCCTTCCAGGAGAAGCTGGAGAATGAGAGAAGGTAGTAGCCTTCTACAGGTAGAAGCCTACATACTAGTAAAAGACTGCACCAGTATAGAATATTGTAAAAGAAGTTTCTTATTAAAAGAAGATAGAGACGAATTGCAGCAGATGGTTTTCACCCACATTGGGTTTCCACCTTATATCATGGTGTTCATGTGTGCTTCTTATGTGTGATGATCTGTTATGTTTTACTGCATCTGTTTACTATTCATATGGTTAATAATGTTTTGATGCACTCATTGAAGATCAACTAATTGAATCATAAGTTTATTAGATATATGCTAGTTTCATTAAACACAGTTGTGTATATACGTGGATATATTTAACTGCAGTAGCATATATGAATCTGAGCATGAAAATGAAAAGTGTTTGATTTTTTAATACTAATTCACCCCCCCCCCCCTTCTCAGTATTATTTCCAACAATTGGTATCAGAGCAGGTCCTTCAGAAGAAGCTTGATCACTTGAAGGAAAGATCCATTAGAATGGGTAATCAAGAAAGAGAGGCATCCATCAGGCCACCAATCTTTGATGGGAGCAACTTTGTCTACTAGAAGATAAGAACCACAACATATCTAAAATCGCTTGGAACGGATGTTTGGGGAATCATGGAAGGAGGATATACATATCCATCAGTAATTCCTACAGATACAGCAGAGAGAAAGCAATATGAACTCAATGCCAAAGTTGTTACTGTCTTATTGGGAAGTTTGTCACAATCAGAATTTGTCAAGGTCATGCAGTTCAGATCAGCCAAAGAAATATGGGACAAAATCATTCTAAGCTACGAAGGAGATGAACAGGTAAAATGAACAAAGCTTCAAACTCTTAGAATATGGTATGAAACTCTTAAGATGCATAGTAATGAAAGCATAGCTAATTATTTCCTGTGAATAGATGAGATTGTCAATTGTATGAGGAATCTGGGTGAAGAAATTAAGGAAGTTCTCGTAGTTGAAAAGGTTTTGAGATCCTTGTCTGCTAAATTTGAATCCAAAGTTTCTGCCATAGAAGAAAAGGAGGATCTGCAGAAAATCACTATGATGCAGCTTCACGGAATCTTAACTGCTTTTGAGATGAGAAAAGGAGGACCATCAGATATGAGAGAAGCCGCATTTGAAGTATCAGCAAATGGAAAAGAAAAATTCAATGAATCAGGATACATTTCAAAAGAAGAAGATGAGGTAAATTTTGTCAAGAATCTTGAATGGGGATCTGGAAGGTTCAAAGGTAAGCTACCTTTCAAATGCTTTTCATGTGGTAGAGTTGGTCACTATGCTACTAGATGCCCTCATAACAAAGGAAAGATATTTGAAGAAGGTAATAGAAGTTATTATACTCATGATAAAAGTAATGACTCATCCAATAGTGATGAAGACATTAGACTTCTCATGGCCTATGAAAATAAGGACGTAGAAACAAAAGAAGTTACCAGATTAAAAGAACAACTGGAGTCAGTAACCAGAGTAAGGGAGCAGCTGCAGGATGTAGTAAAAGATCAGAGCATAACAATTCAGAGACTTGAATCGAAGATCCTCTCTCTAAAAGAAGATCTTGAAGAACAAGAACATGAAGTGTTCGAATTAAGGCAACAAGTGGAAGAAGGAAGAAAAGCTGAAGAAAACATAAGGAAGCAGTATCTAGAAAAGGAAGAACAACATCAGGTTGAGGTAAATATCTTAAAAGGTAAATTAGAAGAAAAAGATAAACTATTACGATTTCAAGACAGTACTAAGATTTTGGATGACATTCTTAGTAGTCAAAGATCCCCTACTATCAAAACTGGTCTTGGTTTTTATGAAACTGTCGAAGGTGAATCTAGCTTACAGGGTGAAGAAAGGAATTCTAATGCAAAATCTGAAATGATCAATGAAGAGATAAGTGGTCAACCCCAACAACAACCAAGGAAAGAAATTCTTCAAAGAAGATCTTTTCCTCCTAACGATGGAAGTGATAGTCGGTTATTTCCTCAAATGAATAAAGTTTAATGTTATGTATGTCATAACTTTGGACATGTTGCAGCCAGATGCAGAAGTAGAGTGGTTCAAGACCATCACACAGAAAGCTCATCACATTCTAGGTACTTCAAGAGATATTGTTTTGCTTGCAATATGTTTGGTCACAAAGCCATTGACTGTTATAGGAGGAATATGAAACGTGTAAGATGTTATGCATGTAACAAGTTTGGACATAAGGCAAGCGAATGCAGGAGCAAAATTCAAACTTCAAAACAAGAGGATCACACATCATCACAATTCCAGGTACTGAAGAAGACAGAATTAGAGACAGAAAGATGTGGCATAACTCAGTTAGTTGACATAACAGACACAGGGGAAACTGAAAGTATAGACCTTCAGTATTCCAATTTTCATACGCAGATATTATGAAGAAAAGTCACATATATACGCGAGCTGGAGGCTGCTGAGTCACGTATATGGAGCTTTGAAGAAAAGTAGCAGAACAGACTCAGGAAATGGTTCGGTCATGGTATATGATGGTTGGCATAGGCTCAGGGGGAGCATATGCTTCAAATAATGCATTGTTGGCATTATGGTTAGAAGTCTTTTGTGATGATGCTTATGTGGCTAAATGATACATCTTGCTGGTTGATCAAAAGAATGGTATTGCAGGTTACGGGACTGAATGCTGATGCTTATGGTGCAGATCATATATGAGTATCCCCACTTGGTTGGGTGGATGAGTCAATATTGGTATATCCCCACATGGTTGGGATATGGATGTATGTATAAGTCTTTGGTGATAGGAAGGTCATTTATGATGAATAGAGTCATGTTCTTCTTGTAGTACATCTTTTTGTAGACCTTTCTTACAGTCAGGGGGAGCATGAACATCACACTTCAGCGGAGCAGAGATTTCAACATGTACTCAGAGGGAGCATGGACAAATTGGTACACCTTGGCATATACAAAGGGGGAGCTCAATCAGATATTTCAGCAGGTACTCAAGGGGAGTATGGACAACGGAATGTATATCAAGGAAGAGAATATCTTGGTCTGCCCTTTGCCCTTGATGTCAAAGGGGGAGAGTGACTTGGTATGGTTGTTGCCATCAAGTCCAAAGGGGGAGATTGTTGGCATTATGATGCATGGGTTGTACTTGATGGCAACCCACTTGTAGCAGAACAACTCACACAGATGACAGATCATAGTGCAGTAGGTCAGTAGCAAAGAATTGATGATCAGACTACAAGGAATGAAGAAAGAAAAGTATATACGCAGGTTCACTATATACCAAGTCACGTACATACGCAGGTTCACTATATACCAAGTCGTGTACATACGCAGGTTCACTATATGCCAAGTCACGTATATACGCATGTTCACTATATACCAAGTAGTGTATAAACGCAGTTTCACTATATACAAAGGCACGTATATCGTACACACACACTTTCACGCAAGGAAAGGCACCTACATGTCGGAAAACTAAGTTTTGGGTCCATGGTATTTTTGTATTTGGTCCATGGTATTTCGTCCGAGCTATTGACCCTAGGTATTGGGTCCAAGGTATTGGTTCTACGTGGTTTTGGACCATGGTATTGAGAGAATCCTAAACCTATATAAGGAGAAGATCATTAGGCCAAGATAGGTGCAAGTGTGCAAGTGAAGAATATCTAATCAAGGGTGAGATCTAGTATACTGGAGGCTCCTATCTATATAAGTAATTATCTTCAGATCGGTACACGGGTTCTCTCTGGTGAAAGTGTGTATACATGCTAGTTTGACACAGTCAAGTAGCGTATACATTATGATATTTGATATTTCAAGTTGTTGTTGGTTCTAGTGGTTGTTACAGAGTTTTGGGCTCTAGTCTGTGTTCTGGTGACTGTGTTTTGATGATAGGGTTTATGTGATTCGGTTGTTGGGTGATTCAGAGTTAATAACTGTATTGCAGTAGTGATTTTTTTGTATTTATGGATCCAATCTGAAAATTTATGAAACGTAGTCCCTGGAAGAAAAGAGAAGGTTGTAGCCTTCTGTAGGTCAGCACCTATGTACTACTACATCAACTAGTACAAAAGCTAAGGGGATTGTAGCTCCCTTCCAGGAGAAGCTGGAGAATGAGAGAAGGTAGTAGCCTTTTGCACGTAGAAGCCTGCATACTAGTATAAGACTGCACCGGTACAGAATATTGTAAAAGAAGTTTCTTATTAAAAGAAGATAGAGACAAATTGTAGTAGGTGGTTTTCACCCACATTGGGTTTCCACCTTATATCATGGTGTTCATGTGTGCTTCTTATGTGTGATGATCTGTTATGTTTTACTGCATCTGTTTACTATTCATATGGTTAGTAATGTTCTGATGCACTCATTGAAGATCAACTAACTGAATCATAAGTTTACTGGATATACGCTAGTTTCATTAAACACAGTTGCGTATATACATGGATATCTTTAACTGAAGTAGCGTATATGAATCTGAGCATGAAAATGAAAAGTGTTTGATTTGCTAATACTGATTCACCCCCCCCCCCTCTGAGTATTATTTCCAACACAGAAGACAACACTACATATAATATAGATCGCAGAAGCCTCAAATCAAAAAGTTTTGACTTGAACGGGATGAAGAAATTAAGAGAAGTTCATTTATTAGAACGGATCAGATCACTGATTGAAAAAAAGAAGTTAGATCTCGCATAAACCTATCGAGTTCTGACTTATTCACTCATGGATCTAATTCCTGATGATGAACCAGAGAGGTTGGTTCAAAACATTGATTACAACAAAACCTAAATGCGATGACTCTGGAAGACAACACTACACAGAATATAGATCACAGAAACCTCAAATCAACAACTTTTGACCTGTACGGGAGGGAGAAATTAAGAGAAATTCATTTATTATAATGGTCCAGATCATTGATTGCAAATAAGAAGTCAGATCTCGCATAAACTTATCGAGTTCTGACATATTCACTCATGGATCTAATTCCTGATGATGAACCAGAGAGGTTGGTTCGAAACGTCGATTACAACAAAACCTAAATGTGATGACTCTAGAAGACAACACTACATAGAATATAGATCGCAGAAGCCTCAAATCAAAATTTTTCGACCTGTACGGGAGGGAGAAATTAAGAGAAGTTTGTTTATTAGAACTTTAGATCACTGATTACAAAGAAGAAGTCAGATCTCGGATAAACCTATCACGTTCTGACTTATTCACTGATGGATCTAATTCCTGATGATGAAAAATGGAGGTTGGTTTGAAACATCGATTAGAACGAAACCTAAATGCGATGACTCCAGAAGACAACACTACACAAAATATAGATCACAAAAGCCTCAAATCAATAATTTTTGAACACTACGGGAGGCAGAAATTAAGAGAAGTTTGTTTATTAGAATGGTTCAGATCACTGATTGCAAAGAAGAAGTTAGATCTCGCATAAACATATCAAGTTCTGACTTATTCACTCATCGATCTAATTCGTGATCATGAACCACAGAGGTTGGTTCAAAAAGTCAATTACAACAAAACCTAAATGCAATGACTTCGGAAGACAACACTACATAGAATATAGATCGCAAAAGCCTTAAATCAACAATTTTTGACCTGTACAAAAGGGAGAAATTAAGAGAAGTTCATTTATTAGAACGGTTCAGATCACTGATTACAAAGAAGTCAGATCTCGCATAAACCTATCAAGTTCTGACTTATTCACTCATGGATCTAATTCTTGATGATGAACCAGAGAGGTTGGTTCGAAATGTCGATTACAACAAAACCTAAATGCGATGACTCTAAAAGACAACACTACATAGAACATAGATCACAGAAGCCTCAAATTAACAATTTTCGAGCTGTATGGGAGGGAGAAATTAAGAGATGTTTGTTTATTAGAACGATTCAGATCACTGATTGCAAACAACAAGTCAGATCTTGCATAAACCTATCGAGTTCTGACTTATTCACTCATGGATCTAATTCCTAATGATGAACCTGTTAGGCCCCTATACTACTAGTGTAACCCCTTATTGTTATTAGTACAACCCACTTATTATATTGATGTACCCATGTAGTGCCCATATTGTTACTATTGTGCCCCATAGAAGCCCATTATTGTTATTATTGTGCCTTTACATTATTATTGTTATGTCGACTCTAATTATGTTATGACCCCTTAGACTCCTATATATAGAAAGGATGTCTTTTCATTTGTATCATCCAAGAATTGCTCATTTACATAATGTAAAGGAGGTTGCCCCCTCAAAAGAGGCTGAATTCTAAGGTGTGGATTTCTCTTTTCTATCTTTTTGTGAGCTGGTTTCATAACATTTGGTATGAGAGCTTTGGATTCTAGGGTTTCGCTGCTCCAAACAGGTCATCATGGCATTTTTGCTATAACATTCTTTCTGCAACATTTCAGAAGCTAAAAAAAAACCCATTTGAGAAGACATCGCGGTGAATCTCGGGTCCAAATTTCAGAGCTTTTTGTGCTACATTTGTAGAGATATTATCTAAGAAAGTTGGTACTTTTGCAGACACCTGAATTGCATTCCAAACAGGTGACCTGGGGAAAATCGTCATAACTTTCGCTCTGAGTATCGAATTGAAATTTCGTAAGAAGGTATAGAAGGAGGATGGACTTTAGTTTCTTGTATATATTTTTCACAGCCAAAGTTCGAAACAGTGACACGTGGCACTTCATATAAATTCACTCTTCTGGAAATATCTATAATCAGGTCATCTTGGGAGATTGTGCATAACTCTTTCTTGGAGAATCCAATTTGGATCAAACTGGTGGCATTAGAAGGAGGACACAGAGGGCTACTACAAGTCGCAATTTCAGAACTTAAAGATCTAAAAGTACAGAGTTACAGTCATTTCAAGATCAAGCTCCTAAAATCAAGAAAAAGCAAGATGAGGAAGTTTGATGGCAAGGATCCGGTAAATTGGATACTTCAGATGGAGCATTATTTTGATCTACATGGTGCAACACTGTTACAAAACGTATGTATTTCATCTTCATATTTGGAATGGGATCAATTTTTATGGTATGAAGGGCTTTGTTCTCGTAAACAACTTGTTAGGTGGTCAATTTTCACAGAGGAAATGATAGCACATTATGAGGAAACAAAGAGAAACACCTTCTTTAGAGCAACACCACAGCAATTGGAAAGAGTAAAAGGCTTTGTGACATAGTGGAAAGCAAAATTATGGAAACAAGGAAGCATACCCCTCACATCTATAAAGATGGAAGTGTTGTTTCTCCTAGCCTTCCGCAACCTACAAGGGTTACACCACAACAATTGGAAGAAAAAAGAGAAAAAGGGCTTTGTTAAAATTGTGATAGCAAATGCACTAAAGGTCATAAGTGTGCTGAGAAGAAATTATTATACATAGAATATGAAGAGGAGGAAGAAAAGGATCAAGAAACATCAAAAGAAGAAGATATATGCTAGGACCCCACACCAGAGAAAGAAGAAATGAATCAGACCATATCTTGTAAAACATTGGCAAGAATTACCACTCCTCAAACTATCAAGATAGAAGGATATCTCAAGAAGAAAAATGTTCAAGAAGTGGAAGATCACATCGAGCATCAAGAAATGAATCCGACCATATCTTGTAAAGGATTGGAAGAATTTACCACTCCTCAAACTCTAGAGATATAAGGACATATCAAGAAGAAAAAGGCTCAAGCAGTGAAATATCACATTGAGCATCAACAACAAGTTCTCCAACTTTTAAAGGATAATGCCACTTCGGTGCAAAATCAAACAAAACAACAGGTAGATGAACATCGTAGTGAAAAATGTTTTGATGTAGGTGATTGGGTATTTTTACTGCTACATCTCAAGCAAGCTATTTATGAGAAGGAAATGTTGGTAATACTACATGCACTTAAAAAATGGCGACCTTATCGAATTGGAAGACTCTTCAAGGATGAGGGTGTGGAAGCATTGTTTTGTGCTATTTCTATTATCCAACTAGATTGAATAAACGAAGCAAGGGATGAATGGAAGAAGGATGAAGATTCAAGAAGTATGGCCACTTATTCAAAAGTTGCAAAAGATCCCAATTCAAACAATATTGCCAGAAATTGAAGAGGAAGGAAAAATCATATTGGAGAAGTCACAGAAACAAGAACCCAACAGCTACAAAATCGATCAATTTCAAAGTATCTCATCAAGTGGAAGATCTTACCCGCTGAAGATTCCACATGGGAGGACAAGAATTTTATACAGAAGCATCAAGAACTACTCAAGCATTGAGGACAACGCTTTTTGAAGGAGAGGGGAATGTTAGGCCCCTATACTACTAGTGTAACCCCTTATTGTTATTAGTACAACCCACTTATTATATTGATGTACCCATGTAGTGCCCATATTGTTACTATTGTGCCCCATACAAGCCCATTATTGTTATTATTGTGCCCTTACATTATTATTGTTATGTCAGCTCTGATTATGTTATGACCCCTTAGACTCCTATATATAGAAAGGATGTCTTTTCATTTGTATCATCCAAGAATTGCTCATTTATGTAATGTAAAGGAAGTTGCCCCCTCGAAGAGGCTGAATTCTAAGGCGTGGATTTCTCTTTTCTATCTTTTTGAGAGCTGGTTTCATAACAGAGCCACAAAGGTTGGTTCAAAACATCGATTACAACAAAACCTAAATGCGATGACTTTGGAACACAAAACTACCCAGAATATAGATCGCAGAAGCCTCAAATCAACAGTTTTTGACCTGTACGGGAGGGAGAAATTAAGGGAAGTTTGTTTATTAGTATGGTCCAGATCACTAATTGCAAAGAAGAAGTCAGATCTCACATAAACCTATTGAGTTTTGACTTATTCACTCATGGATCTAACTGCTGATGATGAACCACAAAGGCTGGTTCGAAACGTTGATTACAACAAAACCTAAATGCAATGACTCCGGAAGACAACACTACCCAAAATATAGATTTCAGAAGCCTCAAATCAATAACTTTCGACCTGTATGGGAGGGATAAATTAAGAGAAGCTCCTTTATTAGAACGATTCAGATCACTAATTGAAAAGAGGAAGTTAGATCTCGCATAAACCTATTGAGTTCTGACTTATTCACTCATGGATCTAATTCCTAATGATGAACCATAGAGGTTGGTTCAAAACGCGATTACAACAAAACATAAATGCAGAAGCCTCATTACTCTGAAAGACAACACTACACATAATATAGATTGCAGAAGCCTCAAATAAACAATTTTCAACCTGTATGGGAGGGAGAAATTAAGAGAAGTTTGTTTATTAGAACGATTTAGATCACCGATTGCAAAGAACAAGTCAGATCTCGCATAAACCTATCGAGTTCTAACCTATTCACTCATGGATCTAATTCTTGATGATGAACCATAGAGGTTGGTTCGAAACGTCGATTACAACAAAACCTAAATGCGATGACTGTGGAAGAAAAAACTACCCAGAATATAGATCACAGAAGCCTCAAATCAACAATTTTCGACCTGTACGGGAGGGAGAAATTAAGGGAAGTTTGTTTATTAGAATGGTTCAGATCACTGATTGCAAAGAAGAAGTCAGATCTCGCATAAACCTATCGAGTTCTGACTTATTCCCTCATGGATGTAATTGCTGATGATGAACCACATAGGTTGGTTCGAAAAGTCAATTACAACAAAACCTAAATGTCATGACTCCGGAAGACAACACTTCATAGAATATAGATTGCAGAAGCCTCAAATAAGCAATTTTTGACTCGTACAGAAGGAAGAAATTAAGAGTAGTTCATTTATTAGAATGGTTCGGATCGATGATTGCAAAGAAGAAGTCAGATCTCGCATAAACCTATCGATTTCTGATTTATTCACTCATGCATGTAATTCCTGATGATGAACCACAGAGGTTGGTTTGAGATGTCGATTATAACAAAACCTAGATGTGATGACTCCAGAAGACAACACTACATAGAATATAGATCGCAGAAGCCTCAAATCAACAATTATCGACCTATATAGGAGGGAGAAATTAAGAGAAGTTCGTTTATTAGAATGATTTAGATCACTGATTGCAATGAAGTCAAATCTCGCATAAACCTATCAAGCTCTGACTTATTCACTCATGGATCTAATTCGTGATGATGAACCACAGAGGTTGGTTCGAAACGTCGATTACAACAAAACCTAAATGTGATGACTCCGAAAGACAACACTACAGAGAATATAAATCGCAGTAGCCTCAAATCAAAAATTTTGAGCTTGTACGGGAGGGAGAAATTAAGAGAAGTTCGTTTATTAGAGAGGTTCAAATCACTGATTGTAAAGAAGAAATTAGATCTCGGATAAACCTATCAACTTCTGACTTATTCACTCATGGATCTAATTCCTGATGATGAATGACAGAATTTGGTTCGAAACGTTGATTACAACAAAACCTAAATGCGATGACTCCGGAAGACAACACTACATAGAATATAGATCGCAGAAGCCTCAGATCAAGAATTTTCGAGCTTTACGAGAGGGAGAAATTAAGAGAAGTTTGTTTATTAGAACAGTTTAGATCATTGATTGCAAAGAAGAAGTCAGATCTCACATAAACCTATCGAGTTCTAACTCATTCCCTCATGGATCTAATTATTGATGATGAACCACAGGAGTTGGTTCCAACCATTGATTACAAAAAACCTAAACGTGATGACTCCGAATGACAACAATACACAGAATATAGATCGCAGAATCCTCAAATCAATAATATTCGACCTGTACGGGGGGGAGAAATTAAGAGAAGTTCGTTTAGTAGAACAGTTCAGATCACTGATTGCAAAGAAGAAGTCAGATCTCACATAAACCTATCGAGTTTTGACTTATTCACTCATAGATCTAATTCCTGATGATGAATCACAGAGGTTCGTTCGAAATGTCGATGACAACAAAACCTAAATGTGATGACTCCAGAAGACAACACTACACAAAATATAGATCGCAAAAGCCTCAAATCAACAATTTTCGACCTGTATGGGAGGGAGAAAGTAAGAGACGTTCATATATTAGAACGATTCAGATCACTTATTGCAAAGAATAAGTCAGATCTCCCATAAACCTATCGAGTTCTGACTTATTCACTCATGGATCTAATTGTTGATGATGAACCAAAGAGGATGGTTCAATATGTCAATTACAACAAAACCTAAATGTGATGACTCCGGAAGACAACACTACACAGAATGTAGATTGCAGAAGCCTCAAATCAACAACTTTCGACCTATATGGGAGGGATAAATCAAGAGAAGCTCGTTTATTAGAACGGTTCTGATCACTAATTACAAAGAGGAAGTCAGATCTCGCATAAACCTATTGAGTTCTGACTTATTCACTCATGGATCTAATTCTTGATGATGAACCATAGAGGTTGGTTCGAAATGTGATTACAACAAAGCCTAAATGCGATGACTCTGAAAGACAACACTACACATAGTATAGATTGCAGAAGCCTCAAATGAACAATTTTTGACCCATATGGGAGGAAGAAATTAAGAGAAGTTCGTTTATTAGAACGATTCAGATCACTTATTGCAAATAGCAAGTTAGATCTTGCATAAACCTATCGAGTTCTGACTTATTCACTCATTGATCTAATTCCTGATGATGAACCACAAAGGTTGGTTTGAAACGATGATTACAACAAAACCTAAATGTGATGACTCCAGAAGATAACACTACATAGAATATAGATTGCAAAAGCCTCAAATCAACAATTTTCGACGTGTACGAGAGGGAGAAATTAAGGGAAGTTTGTTTATTAGAATGGTTCAAATCACTGATTGCAAAGAAAAAGACAAAACTCACATAAACCTACCGAGTTCTGACTTATTCACTCATGGACGTAATTGATGATGATGAACCGCAGATGTTGGTTTGAAGCATTGATTATAACAAAACCTAAATTAGATTACTCCGGAAGACAACAGTACACAGAATATAGATTATAGAAGTCTCAAATAAGGAATTTTTGACCTGTACGGGAGGGAGAAATTAAGAATAGTTCGTTTAGTAGAATGGTTCGGGTCGCTAATTGCAAAGAAGAAGTTAGATCTCGCATAAGCCTATCGATTTATGATTTATTCACTCATGGATGTAATTCCTAATGATGAACCACAGAGGTTGGTTCGAAACGTTGATTATAACAAAATCTAAATGTGATGACTCTGGAAGACAACACTACACAGAATATAGATCGCAGAAGCCTCAAATCAACAATTCTCGACCTGTATGGGAGGGAGAAATTAAGAGAAGTTCGTTTATTAGAACGGTTCGGATCACTGATTGCAGAGAAGAAGTCAGATCTCGCATAAACCTATCGAGTTTTGACTTATTCACTCATGGATCTAATTCCTGATGATGAACCACAGAGGTTTGTTTGAAACATTGATTACAAAACCCTAAATGTGATGACTCCTGAAGAAAACACTACACAGAATATAGATCTTAGAAGCCTCAAATAAATAATTTTCGGCCTGCATGGGAGGGAGAAATTAAGAGAAGTTCATTTAGTAGAACGGTTCAGATCACTGATTGCGAGGAAGAAGTCAGATTGTGCATAAACCTACCGAGTTCTGACTTATTCACTCATGGATTTTATTCCTGATGATGACCCACAGAGGTTGGTTCAAAACGTCGATTACAACAAAGCCTAAATGCGATGACTCCAGAAGACAATAGTACACATAATATAGACCGCAAAGGCCTCAAATCAACAATCTTCAACCTGTACGGGATGGAGAAATTAAGAGAAGTTCATTTATTAGATCGGTTCAGATCACTGACTGCAAATAAGAAGTCAGATCTCACATAAGCCTATCGAGTTCTGACTTATTCACTCATGGATCTAATTCCTGATGATGAACCACAAAGTTTGTTTCGAAATGCAGATTACAACAAAAGCTAAATGCGATGACTCTGGAAGACAACACTACACAGAATATAGACTGCAAAAGCCTCAAATCAACAATTTTTGACCTGTAAAAGAGGGAGAAATTAAGAGAAATTCATTTATTAGAACGGTTCAGATCACTGATTGCAAGGAAGTCAAATCTCACATAAACCTATCAAGTTCTGACTTATTCACTCATGTATCTAATTCATGATGATGAACCACAGAGGTTGGTTCGAAATGTCGATTACAAAAAAACCTAAATGTGATGACTCTGAAAGACAACACTACAGAGAATATAGATCGCAGTAGCATCAAATCAAAAAATTTCGACCTGTACGGGAGGGAGAAATTAAGAGAAGTTTGTTTATTAGAACGGTTCAAATCACTGATTGCAAAGAAGTTAGATGTCGCATAAACCTATCAACTTCTAGCTTATTCACTCATGGATATAATTCTTGATGATGAACCACAAAATTTTGTTTGAAACGTCGATTACAACAAAACCTAAATGCAATGACTCCGGAAGACAACACTACATAGAATATAGATCGCAGAAGCATCAAATCAACAACTTTCGACCTGTACGGGAGGGATAAATTAAGAGAAGTTCATTTATTAGAATGATTCAGATCACTAATTTCAAAGAGGAAGTCATATCTCGCATAAACCTATTGACTTCTAACTTATTCACTCATGGATCTAATTCTTGATGATGAACCACAGAGGTTGGTTCAAAATGCAATTACAAAAAAACTTAAATGCGATGACCCCGCAAGACAACACTACAGATAATATAGATCGCAGAAGCCCCAAATCAACAATTTTCGACCTGTATGGGAGGGGGAAATTAAGAGAAGTTTGTTTATTAGAATAATTCAGATCACTGATTGCAAAGAACAAGTCAGATCTCACATAAACCTATCGAGTTCTAACTTATTCACTCATGGATCTAATTCCTGATGATGAACCACAGAGGTTGGTTCGAAATGTCGATTACAACAAAACCTAAATGCGATGACTCCGGAAGAAAATACTACACAGAATATAGATCGCAGAATCCTCAAATCAACAATTTTCGACCTGTATGGGAGGGACACATTAAGGGAAGTTCGTTTATTAAAATAGTTCAGATCACTGATTGCAAAGAAGAAGTCAGATCACTGAATTATTCACCCATGGATCTAATTGTTGATGATGAACAACAGAGTTTGGTTCGAAACGTCGATTACAACAAAATCTAAATGCGATGACTCTGGAAGACAACACTGCACGGAATATAGATTGCAGAAGCCTCAAATAAGCAATTTTCGACCTTTACGGGAGGGAGAAATTAAGAGAACTTCATTTATTAGAACAGTTCATATCACTGACTGCAAACAAGAAGTTAGATCTTGCATAAACCTATCGAGTTCTGACTTATTCAATCATGGATGTAATTCCTGATGATGAACCACAGTGGTTGGTTTGAAACGTCGATTATAACAAAACCTAAATGTGATGACAGCGGAAGACAACACTAGACAAAATATAGATCGCAGAAGCCTCAAATCAACAATTTTCGACATATATGGGAGGGATAAATTAAGAGAAGTTCATTTGTTAGAATGGTTCAGATCATTGAATGCAGAGAAGAAGTCAGATCTCGCATAAACATATCGAGTTCTGACTTATTCACTCATGGACCTAATTCTTGGTGATGAACCACAGAGGTTGGTTTGAAAGGTCGATTAGAAAAACCTAAATGCGATGACTCCGGAAGACAACACTACATAGAATATAGATCGCAGAAGCTTGAAATCAACAATTGTCAACCTGTACAAGAGGGAGAAATTAAGACAAGTTCATTTATTAGAACAGTTCAGATCACTGATTGCAATGAAGTCAGATCTCGCATAAACCTATCAAGTTCTCACTTATTCAGTCGTGGATCTAATTCGTGATGGTGAACCACAGAGGTTGGTTCGAAACATTGATTACAACAAAACCTAAATGTGATGACTTGAAAAGAGAACACTACAGAGAATATAGATCGCAGTAGCCTCAAATCAAAAAATTTCGACTTGTACGGGAGGGAGAAATTAAGAGAAGTTCGTTTATTAGAAAGGTTCAAATCACTGATTGCAAATTAGAAGTCAGATCTAACATAAACCTATTGACTTCTGACTTATTTACTCATGGATCTAATTCCTGATGATGAACCACATAATTTGGTTCGAAACATCGATTACAACAAAACCTAAATGCGATGACTCCGGAAGACAACACTACATAGAATATATATCACAGAAGCCTCAAATCAAGAATTTTCGTCTTGTATAAGAGGGAGAAATTAAGAGAAGTTCATTTATTAGAACGGTTTAGATCACTGATTGCAAACAAGAAGCCAGATCTCGCATAAACCTATCGAGTTCTAACTTATTCCCTCATGGATTTAATTCTTGATGATGAACCATAGCGGTTGGTTTGAAACGTCGAATACAAAAAACCTAAATGTGATGACTCCGAAAGACAACAATACACAGAATATAGATCGCAGAAGCCTCAAATCAACAATATTCGACGTGTTCGGGAGGGAGAAATTAAGAGAAGTTCATTTAGTAGAACATTTCAGATCACTAATTACAAAGAGGAAGTCAGATCTCACATAAACCTATCAAGTTCTGACTTATTCACTCATGGATCTAATTCCTAATGATGAATCACAGAGGTTGGTTCGAGATGTCGATTACAACAAAACCTAAATGCGATGACTTCAGAAGACAACACTACACAGAATATATATCGCAAAATCCTCAAATCAACAATTTTCGACCTGTACGAAAGGGAGAAATTAAGAGAAGTTCATTTAGTAGAATGGTTTAGATCACTGATTGCAAAGAATTCAAATCTCGCATAAACCTATCAAGTTCTAACTTATTCACTCATGGATCTAATTCTTGATGGTGAACCACAGAGGTTGGTTCGAAATGCCGATTACAACAAAACCTAAATGCGATGACTCTAAAAGACAACACTACATAGAACATAGATCGTAGTAGCCTCAAATCAACAATTTTCGACCTGTACGGGAGGGAGAAGTGAAGAGAAGTTTGTTTATTAGAATGGTTCATATCACTGATTGCAAAGAAGAAGTCAGATCTTGCATAAACCTATCGAGTTCTCACTTATTCACTCATGGATCTAATTTCTGATCATGACCCACAGAGGTTGGTTCGAAACATTGATTACAACAAAACCTAGATCTAATGACTCTAGAAGAAAACACTACACATAACATAGATTGCAGAAGCCTAAAATCAATAATTTTCGAACACTACGGGAGGCAGAAATTAAGAGAAGTTCATTTATTAGAACGGTTCAGATCACTGATTGCAAAGAAGAAGTTAGATCTCGCATAAACCTATCAAGTTCTGACTTATTCACTTATCTAATTTGTGATCATGAACCACAGAGGTTGGTTCGGAACGTCGATTACAACAAAACCTAAATGCAATGACTTCGAAAGACAACACTACATAGAATATAGATCGCAAAAGCCTCAAATCAACAATTTTCAACATGTAAGAAAGGGAGAAATTAAGAGAATTTCATTTATTAGAATGGTTCAGATCAATGATTGCAAAGAAGTCAGATCTCGCATAAATCTATCAAGTACTGACTTATTGACTCATGTATCTAATTCTTGATGATGAACTACAGAGGTTGGCTCGAAACGTCAATTACAACAAAACCTAAATGCGATGACTCTAAAAGACAACTCTATATAGAACATAGATCGTAGTAGCCTCAAATCAACAATTTTCGGCCTGTACGAGAGGGAGAAATGAAGAGACGTTCGTTTATTAGAATGGTTCAGATCACTGATTGCAAAGAACAATTCAGATCTCACATAAACCTATCGAGTTCTGACTTATTCACTCATGGATCTAATTCCTAATCATGAACCACAGAGGTTAGTTCGAAACGTCGATTACAACAAAACCTAAATCCGATGACTCCGTAAGAAGACACTACACATAACATAGATTCCAGAAGCCTCAAATCGACAATTTTCGACCAGTACAAGAGGGAGAATTTAAGAGAAGTTTGTTTATGATAACGGTTCAGATTACTGATTGCAAAGAAGAAGTTAGATCTCACATAAACCTATCGAGTTCTGACTTATTTACTCATGGATCTAACTCCTGATGATGAACCAGAGAGGTTGGTATGAAACGTTGATTACAACAAAACCTAAATATGATGACTCCGGAAGACAACACTCTACATAATATAGATCGCAGAAGCCTCAAATCAACAATTTTGGACCTGTAAGGAGGGAGAAGTTAAGAGAAGTTAGTTTATTAGAATCATTTAGATCACTGATTGCAAAGAAGAAGTTAGATCTCGCATAAACCTATCAATTTCTGACTTATTCACTCATTGATCTAATTCCTAATAATGAACCACAAAGGTTGGTTCGAAACGTTGATTACAACAGAACCTAAATGCGATGAGTTTGGAAGACAACACTACACAGAATATAGATCACAAAAGCCTCAAATCAATAATTTCCGAATGCTACAGGAGGTAGAAATTAAGAGAAGTTCGTTTATTAGAACGGTTCAGATCACTGATTGCAAAGAAGAAGTTAGATCTCACATAAACCTATCAAGTTCTGACTTATTCACTCATTGATCTAATTCGTGATCATGAACCACAGAGGTTGGTTCGAAATGTCGATTACAACAAAACCTAAATTCGATGACTCTGGAAGACAACACTCCACCGAATATAGATCGTAGAAGCCTCAAATCAGCAATTTTCAACCTATAAGAGAGGGAGAAATTAAGAGAAGTTCATTTATTTGAATGATTCACATCACTGATTACAAAGAAGAAGTCAGATCTCACATAAACCTATTGAGTTCTCACTGATTCACTCCTAGATCTGATTCCTGATAACGTACCACAGAGGTTGGTTTGAAACGTCAACTACAACAAAACCTAAATGTGATGAATCTGGAAGACAACACTGTACAGAATATAGATCGCAGAAGCATCAAACCAACAATTTTTGACCTGTATGGGAGGGAGAAATTAAGAGAAGTTCGTTTATTAGAATGGCTTAGATCACTAATTGTAAAGAAGAAGTTAGATCTCACATAAACCTATCGAGTTCTGACTTATTCACTCATGGATCTAATTCCTCATGATGAACCACAGAGGTTGGTTCGAAACGTCGATTACAACAAAACCTAAATGTGATTACTCCGAAAGACAACACTACACATAATATAGATCATACCAGTCTCAAATCAACAATTTTTGACCTGTACGGGAGGGAGAAATTAAGAGAAATTTGTTTATTACAACGGTTCAGGTCACTCATTGCAAAGAAGAAGTTAGATCTCGCATAAACCTATTGAGTTCTGACTTATTCTGTCATGGATCTAATTCCTGATGATGAACAACAGAGGTTGGTTCGAAACGCCGATTAAAACAAAAGCTAAATGCGATGACTCCAGAGGATGACACTAAACACTACACAAAATATAGATCATAGAAGCCTCAAATCAACAACTTTTGAGTTGTACGGGAGGGAGAAATTAAGAGAAGTTCATTTATTAGAATGGTTCAGATCACCGATTGCAAAGAAGATTTTAGATCTTGAATAAACCTATCTGGTTCTGACTTATTCACTCATGGATCTAATTCCCAATGATGAACGACAGAGGTTGGTTCGAAACGTCAATTATGACAAAACCTAAATGCAATGATCTGAAAGACAACACTACACAGAATATAGATTGTAGAAGCCTCAAATCAATAATTTTCGACCTGTACAGGAGGGAAGAATTAAGAGAAGTTCATTTATTAGAATGATTCAGATCATTGATTGCAAAGAACAAGTCAGAACTTGCATAAACCTATTTACTTCTTACTTATTCACTCATGGATCTAATTCCTGATGAGGAACTACAGAGGTTGGTTCAAAACGACGATTACAACAAAACCTAAATGCGATGACTCCGGAAGACAACACTACACTGGATATATATCACAGAAGCATCAAATCAACAATTTTCGACCTGTATGAGAGGGAGAAGTTAAGAGAAGTTTGTTTATTAGAACTATTTAGATCACTAATTGCAAAGAAGAAGTTAGATCTCGCATAAACCTATCGAGTTCTAACTTATTCCCTCATGGATCTAATTCTTGATGATGAACCACAGAGGTTGGTCGAAACGTCCATTACAAAAAACATAAATGCGGTGACTCTGGAAGAGAACAATACACATAATATAGATCCCAGAAGCCTCAAATCAACAATATTTGACCTGTACGGGAGGGAGAAATTAAGAGAAGTTCATTTAGTAGAATGATTCAGATCACTGATTGTAAAGAAGAAGTGAGATGTCGCATAGACCTATCGAGTTCTGACTTATTCACTCATGGATCTAATTCCTGATGATGAAACATAGAGGTTGGTTCGAAACGACGATTACAACAAATCCTAAATTCTATGACTCCGGAAGACAACACTACACAGAATATAGATAGCAAAAGCCTCAAATCAACAATTTTCGACCTGTACCGCAGGGAGAAATAAAGAGAAGTTCGTATGTTAGAATGGTTCACATCACTAATTGAAAAGAATAAGTCAGATCTCGCATAAACCTATCCAGTTTTGACTTATTCACTCATGGATCTAATTCCTGATGATGAATCACAAAGGTTGGTTCAAAATGTCGATTACAAAAAACCCTAAATGTAATGACTCTAGAAGACAACACAACACAGAATATAAATCGCAAAAGCTTCAAATCAACAATTTTCGACCTGTGCAGGAGGGAGAAATTCAGAGAAGTTCATTTATTAGAGTGGTTCAAATCACTAATTGCAAAGAAGAAGTCAGATCTCACATAAACGTATCGAGTTCTGACTTATTCAGTCATGGATCTAATTCCTGATGATGAACCACAAAGGTTGGTTTGAAATGTTGATTACAACAAAAACTAAATGTGATGACTCTAGAAGACAACACTACACATAATATAGATCGCAAAAGCCTCAAATTGACAGTTTTCAACTTTTACAGGAGGGAGAAATTAAGAGAAGTTCATTTATTAGAACGGTTCAGATGACTGATTGCAAAGAAGTCAAATCTCGCATAAACCTATGAAGTTCTGACTTATTCACTCGTGGATCTAATTGCTAATGATGAACCACAAAAGTTGGTTTGAAACGTCGATGTCAACAAAACCTAAATGCGATGACTCCGAAAGACAACACTACACAGAATATGGATCGCAGTAGCCTCAAATCAACAATTTTCGACCTGTATGGGAGAGAGAAATTAAGAAAAGTTCCTTTATGAGAATGGTTCAGATCACTAATTGCAAGGAGGAAGTGAGATCTTGCATAAACCTATCGAGTTTCGACATATTCACTCATGGATCCAATTCCTGATCATGAAGCACAGAGGTTGGCTCGAAACGTCGATTACAACAAAAGCTAAATGTGATGACTGCAGAAGACAACACTACACAAAATATAGAGCGCAAAACCATCAAATAAACAATTTTCGACCTGTACGAGAGGGAGAAATTAAGAGAAGTTTGTTTATTAGAACGGTTCAGATCACTAATTGCAAAGAATAATTTAAATCTCGCATAAACCTATAGAGTTTTGACTTATTCACTCATGGATCGAATTCCTTATGATGAACCACAGAGGTTTGTTCGAAACGTCGATTACAACAAAACCTAAATAAGATGACTCCGGAAGACAACACTCTACATAATATAGATCGCAGAAGCCTCAAATCAACAATTTTCGGCCTGTACAGGAGGGAGAAATTAAGAGAAGCTAGTTTATTAGAATGGTTCAAATCACTGATTTCAAAGAAGAAGTTAGATCTTGCATAAACCTATCAAGTTCTGACTTATTCACTCATCGATCTAATTCCTGATGATGAACCATAGTGGTTGGTTCGAAACGTCGATTACAACAAAACCTAAATATGATGACTCCAGAAGACAACACTCCACCTAATAAAGATCGCAGAAGCCTCAAATCAACAATTTTCGACTTGTACAGGACGGATAAATTAAGAGAAGTTCAGTTATTACAATGGTTCAGATCATTGATTGCAAAGAAGAAGCCAGATCATGCATAAACCTATCGAGTTCTGACTTATTCACTCACGGATCTAATTCCTAAAATCATGAACCACAGAGGTTGTTTTCAAACTCCGATTACAACAAAACCTAACTGCGATGACTCCGGAAGACAACACTACACACAATATAGATCGCAAAAGCCTCAAATCAACAATTTGCGACAAGTACGAGAGCCGGAAATTAATAGAAGTTCATTTATTAGAACGGTTCAGATCACTGATTGCAAAGAATAAGTCAGATCTCGAATAAACCTATTGATTTCTCAGTTATTCACTCATGGATCTAATTCTTGATAATGTACCACAGAGGCTGGTTCGAAATGTCAATTACAATAAAACCTAAATGTGATGACTCCAGAAGACAACACTACACAAAATATATATCGCAGAAGCCTCAAATCAACAATTTTTGAATCACAGAGGTTGGTTCGAAACGACGATTACAACAAAACCTAAATGCGATGACTCCGGAAGACAACACTACATATAATATAGATCGTAAAAGCCTCAAATCAATAATTTTTGACCTGTACGGGAGGGAGAAATTAAGAGAAGTTCATATATTAGAATAGTTTAGATCACTAATTGCAAAGAGGAAGTCAGATCTCGCATAAACCTATCGAGTTCTGACTTATTCACTCATGGATCTAATTCCTGATGATGAACTATAGTGGCTGGTTCAAAACTTCGATTACAACAAAACCTAAATGTGATGACTCCAGAAGACAAAACAACACATAATATAGATCGAAAAAGCCTCAAATCCACAATTTTCGACCTGTATGGTAGGGAGAAATTCAGAGAAGTTCATTTAGTAGAACAGTTCAGATCACTGATTGCAAAGAAGAAGTCAGATCTTGCATAAACCTATCAAGTTTTGACTTATTCACTCATGGATCTAATTCTTGATGATGAACCATAGAGGTTGTTTCGAAACGTCGATTACAACAAAACCTAAATGCGATGACTCTAAAAGACAACACTACATAGAACATAGATCGTAGTAGCCTCAAATCAACAATTTTCGACTTCTACGGGAGGGAGAAATGAAGAGAAGTTTGTTTATTAGAATTGCTCACATCACTGATTGCAAGGAAGAAGTCAGATCTCGCATAAACCTTTCGAGTTCTGATTTATTCACTCATGGATCTAATTCCTGATGATGAACCACAGGGGTTGGTATGAAACGTCAATTACAACAAAACCTAAATATGATGACTCCGGAAGACAAGACTCTACATAATATAGATCGCAGAAGCCTCAAATCAACAATTTTCGACCTGTAAGGAGGGAGAAATTGATAGAAGTTAGTTAAATAGAATGGTTCAGATCATTGATTGCAAAGAAGAAGTTAGATCTCGCATAAACCTATCAGGTTCTGACTTATTCACTCATGGATCTAATTCCTAATGATGAACCATAGAAGTTGGTTCGAAACGTCGATTACAACAAAACCTAAATGTGATGACTCTGGAAGACAACACTAGACAGAATATAGATCACAAAAGCCTCAAATCAATAATTTTCGAACACTTCGGGAGGCAGAAATTAAGAGAAGTTCATTTATTAGAACGGTTAAGATTACTGATTGCAAAGAAGAAGTTAGATCTTGCACAAACCTATCAAGTTCTGACTTATTCACTCATGGATCTAATTCGTGATCATGAACCACAGAGGTTGGTTCGAAACATCGATTACAACAAAACCTAAATGCGATGACTCCGGAAGACAACACTCCACCGAATATAGATCGCAGAAGCCTCAAATCAACAATTTTCAACCTGTATGGAAGGGAGAAATTAAGAGAAGTTCATTTATCAGAACCATTTGAATCATTTATTGCAAAGAATAAGTCAAATCTCGCATAAACCTATCAAGTTCTGACCTATTCACTCATGGATCTATTTCCTGATGATGAACCATAGAGGTTGGTTCGAAACGATGATTATAACAAAACCTAAATGCGATGACTCTAGAAAACAACACTACACAGAATATAGATCACAAAAGCCTTAAATAACCAATTTTCGAACTATACGAGAGGGAGAAATTAAGAGAAGTTCGTTTATTAGAATGGTTCACATCACTAATTCACTCATGGATCTAATTCCTGATAATGTACCACAGAGGTTGGTTTGAAATGTCAATTACAACAAAATCTAAATGCGATTAATCTGGAAGACAACACTACAAAGAATATAGATCACAGAAGCATCAAATCAACAATTTTCGACCTGTACAGGAGGGAGAAATTAAGAGAAGTTCGTTTATTATAACGACTCAGATCACTGATTGCAAAGAAGAAGTTATATCTCACATAAACCTATCGAGTTCTGACTTATTCAGTCTTCGATCTAATTCCTGATGATGAACCATAGAGGTTGGTTCGAAATGTCGATTACAATAAAACCTAAATGCGATGACTCCGGAAGACAACACTACACATAATATAGATTGCAAAAGTCTCAGATCAACAATTTTTGACCTGTACAGGAGGGAGAAATTAAGAGAAGTTTGTTTATTACAATATTTTAGATCACTCATTGCAAAGAAGAAGTTAGATCTCACATAAACCTATTGAGTTCTAACTTATTCAGTCATGGATCTAATTCCTGATGATGAAACACAAAGGTTGGTTCGAAACACCGATTACAACAAAAGTTAAATGCGATGACTCCAGAAGACAACACCACACAAAATATAGATCACAGAAGCCTCAAATCAACATTTTTTGACCTGTGCAGGAGGGAGAAATTAAGAGAACTTCATTTATTAGAACGGTTCAGTTCACTGATTACAAAGAAGAAGTTAGATCTTGAATAAAACTATCTAGTTCTGACTTATTCACTCATGGATATAATTCCCGATGATGAAACACAGAGGTTGGTTCTAAACGTCGCTTAGAACAAAACCTAAATGCGATGACTCTGGAAGACAACACTACATAGAATATAGATCGCAGAAGCCTGTAATCAATAGTTTTTGACCTATACAAGAGGGAGAAATTAAGAGAAGTTCAGTTATTAGAACGGTTCAGATCACTAATTGCAAATAATAGCTTAGATCTCGTATAAAGCTATCGACTTCTGACTTATTCACTCATGGAACTAATTCCTGATGATGAACCACAGAGGTTGGTTCGAAATGACGAATACAACAAAACCTAAATGTGATGACTCCGGAAGACAAAACTACATAGAATATAGATCGCAGAAGGCTCAAACCAACAATTTTCAACCCGTATGAGAGGGAGAAATTAAGAGAAGTTCATTTATTAGAACTGTTTAGATCACTCATTGCAAAGAAGAAGTCAGATCTCGCATAAACCTATCGAGTTCTAACTTATTCCCTCATGGATCTAATTCCTGATCATGAACCATAGAGGTTGGCTCAGAACGTCGATTACAACAAAACCTAAATGCGATGACTCCAGAAGATAACACTACATAGAATATAGATCACTGAAGTCTCAAATCAACAATTTTCGACTTGTATGAGAGGGAGAAATTAAGAGAAGTTCGTTTATTAGAACAGTTCACATCACTGATTGCAGAGAAGAAGTCAGATCTCACATAAACCTATCGAATTCTGACTTATTCACTCATGAATCGAATTCCTCATGATGAACCAAAGAGGGTTGTTTGAAACATCGATTACAACAAAACCTAAATACGATGACTCTGAAAGACAACACTCTACATAATATAGATCGCAGAAGCCTCAAATCAACAATTTTTGACTTGTACAGGAGCGAGAAATGAACAGAAGTTAGTTTATTAGAACGGTTCAAATCACTAATTGCAAAGAAGAAGTCAGATCTCACATAAACCTATCGAGTTCTGACTTATTCACTCATGGATCTAATTCCTGATGATGAACGACAAAGGTTGGTTCGAAACACCGACTACAACAAACCCTAAATGCGATGACTCCAGAAGACTACGCTACAGAGAATATAGATCGCAGAAGCCTCAAATCAACAATTTCTGACCTTTACGGGAGGGAGAAATTAAGCGAAGTTCATTTACTAGAACGGTTCAAATCATTGATTTCAAAGAAGAAGTCAGATCTTGCGTAAACCTATCGAGTTCTGACCTATTCACTCATGGATCTAATTCCTAATGATGAACCACAAAGGTTGGTTCGAAACGATGAATACAACAAAACCTAAATGCTATGACTCCAGAAGAGAACACTACACAGGGTATAGATCGCAGAAGCCTCAAATAACCAATTTTCGACTTGTACGAGAGGTAGAAATTAAGAGAAGTACGTTTATTAGAACCATTCATATCACAGATTGCAAAGAAGTTAGATCTCACATAAACCTATCAAGTTTTGACCTATTCACTCATGGATCTAACTCCTGATGATGAAACACAAAGGTTGGTTCGAAACGTCTAGTACAACAAAACCTAAATGCGAAGACTCCGGAAGACAACACTACATAGAGTATAGATCACAGTAGCCTCAAATAACCAATTTTCGACTTGTATGGGAGGGAGAAATTAAGAGAAGTTCGTTTATTAGAATGGTTCAGATCACTGATTGCAAAGAAGAAGTTAGATCTCGCATAAAACTATCGAGTTCTAAAGTATTCACTCATGCATCTAATTCCTGATAATGTACCACAGAGGTTGGTTTGAAATGTCAATTACAATAAAATCTAAATGCAATGACTTTGGAAGACAACACTACACAAAATATAGATCGCAGAAGCCGCAAATCAACAATTTTTGATCTGTATGGGAGGGAGAAATTAAGAGAAGTTCATTTATTATTCTCTCATGGATCTAATTCCTGATGATGAACCACAGAGGTTGGTTCGAAACGTTGATTACAACAAAACATAAATGAGATGACTCCAGAAGACAACACTACACATTATATAAATGGCAGAAGTCTCAAATCAACAATTTTCGACCTATATGGGAGGGAGAAATTAAGAGAAGTTTGTTTATTAAAACGGTTTAGATCACTCATGGATCGAATTCCTGATGTTGAACAAGAGAGGTTGGTTCGAAACGTCGATTACAACAAAACCTAAATGCGATGACTTTGGAATACAACGCTACACAGAATATAGATCGCAAGCGTCAAATCAATAATTTTCAACCTGTACGGGAGGGAGAAATTAAGAGAAGTTCATTTATTAGAACGGTTCAGATCACTGATTACAAAGAAGAAGTCAGATCTCGCATAAACCTATCTAGTTTTGACTTATTCACTCATGGATCTAATTCCTGATGATGAACCACAGAGGTTTGTTCGAAACGTCGATTACAACAAAACCTAAATGTGATGACTCCGAAAGATAACACTACATAGAATATAGATCATAGAAGCCTTAAATCAACAATTTTCGACCTGTTTGAGAGGGAGAAATAAAGAGAAGTTCCTTTATTAGAACGGTTCGAATCATTGGTTGTAAAGAAGAAGTTAGACCTTGCATAAACCTATCGAGTTCTGACTTATTCACTCATGGATCTAATTCCTGATGATGAACCATAGAGGTTGGTTCGAAACACCGACCACAACATACCCTAAATGCGATGACTCCGGAAGACAACACTACAGGGAATATAGATCGCAGAAGCCTCAAATCAATAATTTTCGACCTTTACGGGAGGGAAAAATTAAGAGAAGTTCATTTATTAGAACGGTTAAGATCACTGATTGCGAAGAAGAAGCTAGATCTCGCATAAACGTATTGAGTTTTGATTTATTCACTCATGGATCTAATTCCTGATGATGAACAACAGAGGTTGGTTTGAAAAATTGATTACAACAAAACCTAAATGGGATGGCTCCGGAAGACAACACTACAAAGAATATAGATCACAGAAGACTCAAATCAACAATTTTTGACATGTAGGGGAGGGAGAAATTAAGAGAAGTTCATTTATTAGAACGGTTCAAATCACTGATTGCAAAGAAGAAGTTAGGTCTCGCATAAACCTACCGAGTTCTGACCTATTCACTCATGGATCTACTTCGTGATGATGAACCACAAAGGTTGGTTCAAAATGTTGATTACAACAAAACCTAAATGTGATGACTCCGAAAGACAACACAACATAGAATATAGATCACATAAGCCTCAAATAACCAATTTTCGACTTGTACGGGAGGGAGAAATTAAGAGAACGTCCTTTATTAGAATGGTTCCAATCACTGATTGTAAAGAAGAAGTCAGATCTCCCATAAACCTATCGTCTTCTGACTTATTCGCTCATGGATCTAATTCCTGATGATGAACCACATAGGTTGGTTCGAAACGCCGATTACAACAAACCCTAAATGCGATGACTCTGCAAGACAACATTATAGAGAATATATATCGTCGAAGCCCCAAATCAACAATTTTTGACCTGTACGGGAGGGAGAAATTAAGAGAATTTCGTTTATTTGAAGGATTTAGATCACTGATTGCAATGAAGAAGTCAGATCTCGCATAAACCTATCGAGTTCTGACTTATTCACTCACGGATCTGATTACTGATGATGAATCGTAGAGGCTGGTTCGAAATGTCAATTACAACAAAACCTAAATGCAATGACTCCGAAAGACAACACTACACAGAGTATAGATTGAAGAAGTCTCAAATGAACAATTTTCGACCTGTACGGGAGGGAGAAATTTAGAGAAGCTCATTTATTAGAATGGATCAGATCATCGATTGAAAAGAAGAAGCTAGATCTTGCATAAACCTATCGAGTTCTGACTTATTCACTCATGGATCTAATTCCTGATGATGAACCACAGAGGTTGGTTCGAAACGTTGATTACAATAGAACCTAAATGCGATGACTCCGGAAGACAACACTACACAAAATATAGATCACTAAAGCCTCAAATCAACAATTTTCGACCTGTACAGGAGGGAGAAATTAAGAGAAATTAATTTATTAGAATGGTTCAGACCATTCATTGCAAAGAAGAAGTCAGATCTCACATAAATCTATCGAGTTCTGACTTATTCACTCATGGATCTAATTCTTGATGATGAACCACAGAGGTTGGTTCGAAACATTCATTACAACAAAACCTAAATGTGATGACTCCAGAAGACAACACGACACAGAATATAGATCGTAGAAGCCTCAAATAAAAAAAATTCAACCTGTATAGGAGGGACAAATTAAGAGAAGTTCGTGTATTAGAACGGTTCAGATCATTGACTGCAAAGAAGTCAGATCTCACATAAACCTATCGAGTTCTGACTTATTCACTCATGGATCTAATTCCTAATGATCAACCACACAGGTTGGTTCAAAACGTTGATTACAACAAATCCTAAATGTGATGACTCTGGAAGACAACACTACACAGAATATAGATCACAGAAGCCTCAAATCAACAATTTTTGACATGTACAGGAGGGAGAAATTAAGAGAAGTTCATTTATTAGAACGGTTCAAATCACTGATTGCAAAGAAGAAGTCAGATCTCCCATAAACCTATCTAGTTTTGGCTTATTCACTCATGGATCTAATTCCTGACGATGAACCACAGACGTTGGTTCGAAACACCGATTACAACAAACCCTAAATGCGATGACTCCGGAAGACAACACTACAGAGAACATAGATCACAGAAGCCTCAAATCAACAATTTTTGACATTTACAGGAGGGAGAAATTAAGAGAAGTTCATTTATTAGAACAGTTGAGATCACTGATTGCGAACAAGAAGTTAGACCTCACATAAACATATTGAGTTCTGACTTATTCACTCATGAATCTAATTCCTGATGATGAACCATAGAGGTTGGTTTGAAACGTCGATTACAACAAAACCTAAATACGATGACTCCGGAAGACAACACTACACAGAATATAGATCATAGAAGCCTCAAATCAACAATTTTCGACCTATACGGGAGGGAGAAATTGAGAGAAGTTCGTTGAATAGAACAGTTTAGATAATTAATTGTAAAGGAGAAGTCAGATCTCGCATAAACCTATCGAGTTCTGACCTATTCACTCATGGGTCTAATTCCTGATGATGAACAATAGATGTTGGTTTGAAACGTCGATTACAACAAAACCTAAATGCGAGGACTCCGAAAGACAACACTACACAGAATATAGATCGCAGAAGCCTCAAATAACCAATTTTTGACTTGTACGGGAGGGAGAAATTGAGAGAAGTTCGTTTATTAGAATGGGTCAAATCACTAATTGCAAAGAAGAAGTTAGATCTCCCATAAACCTATCGAGTTCTAACTTATTCACTTGTGGATCTAATTCCTGATGATGAACCAAAGAGGTTGGTTCAAAAAGCCGATTACAACAAGCCCTAAATGCGACGACTATGGAAGACAACACTACAGAGAATATAGATCACGGAATCCTCAAATCAACAATTTTTTACCTGTACGGGAGGGAGAAATTAAGAGAAGTTCATTTATTAGAATGTTTGAGATCACTAACTACGAAGAAGAAGTCAGATCTCACACAAACCTATCGAGTTCTGACTTATTCAATCGTGGATCTAACTCCCGATGATGAACTACAGAGGTTGGTTCGAAACGTCGATTTCAAGAAAACCGAAATGCGATGGCTTCGGAAGACAAAAATGCATAGAATATAGATCGTAGAAGCCTCAAATCAACAATTTTCAACCTGTACAGGAGGGAGAAATTAAGAGAAGTTCGTTTATTATAACGGTTTAGATCACTGATTGCAAAGAAGAAGTTAGGTCTCGCATAAACCTATCGAGTTCTAACTTATTCACTCATGGATCTAATTCCTGAAGATGAACCGCAGAGGCTGGTTCGAAATGTCAATTACAACAAAACCTAAACGCAATGACTCCGGAAGACAACACTACACAAAATATAGATCGAAGAAGTCTCAAATCAACAATTTTCAAACTGTACGTGACGGAGAAATTAAGAGAAGTTCATTTATTAGAACGGATCAGATCACTGACTGAAAAGAAGAAGTCAGATCCTGCATAAATCTATCGAGTTCTGACTTATTCACTCATGGATCTAATTCCCGATGATGAACCATAGAGGTTTGTTCGAAATGTCGATTACAATAGAACCTAAATGCGATGACTCTGGAAGACAACACTACACAAAATATCGATCGCAAAAGCATCAAATCAACAATTTTCAACTTGTACGGGAGGGAGAAATTAAGAGAAATTCATTTATTAGAATGGTTTAGATCATTCATTGCAAAGAAGAAGTCATATCTCACATAAACCTACCGAGTTCTGGCGTTTTCACTCATGGATCTACTTCCTGATGATGAACCACAGAGGTTGGTTCGAAATGTCAATTACAACAAAACCTAAATGCGATGACTCCAGAAGACAACACTACACAGAATATAAATTGCAGAAGCCTCAAATAAAAAATTTTCGAGCTATACGGGAGGGATAAATTAAGAGAAGTTCATTTATTAGAACGGTTCATATCACTGATTGTAAAGAAGAAGTCAGATCTCACATCAACCTATCGAGTTCTAACTTATTCACTCACGGATCTAATTCATGATGATGAACCACAGAGGTTGGTTTGTAACGTCAATTAGAGCAAAACATAAATGCGATGACTCCAAAAGAGAACACTACACATAATATAGATTGCAGAACCCTCCAATCAACAATTTTCGACCTGTACGGGAGGGAGAAATTAAGAGAACTTCGTTTATTAGAACGGTTCAGATCATTGACTGCAAAGAAGTCAGATCTCGCAAAAACCTATCGAGATCTGACTTATTCACTCATGGATCTAATTCCTAATGATAAACCACATAGGTTGGTTCAAAACGTTGATTACAACAAAACCTAAATCGCATATGCCTCAAATCAACAACTTTCGACCTGTACAGGAGCAATAAATTAAGAGAAGTTCATTTATTAGAACGGTTCAAATCACTGATTGCAAAGAGGAAGTCACATCTCGCATAAACCTATCAAGTTCTGACTTATTCACTCATGAATCTAATTCCTGATGATGAACCATAGAGGTTGGTTTGAAACGCGACTACATCAAAACCTAAATGCGATGACTCTGAAAGACAACACTACACATAATAGATATCAGAAGCCTCAAATCAACAATTTTCAACCTATACAGGAGGGAGAAATTAAGAGAAGTTCGTTTATTAGAATGGTTCAGATCACTAATTGCAAAGAACAAGTCAGATCTCGCATAAACCTATCGAGTTATAACTTATTCACTCATGGATCTAATTCCTGGTGATGAACCACAGAGGCTGGTTTAAAACTTCGATTACAACAAAAACTAAATGTGATGACTTCAGAAGACAAAACAGCATAGAATATAGATCGCAAAAGCCTCAAATCAACAATTTTCGACCTATATAGTAGGGAGAAATTAAGAGAAGTTCCTTTAGTAGAACAGTTCAGATCACTGATTGCAAAGAAGAAGTCAGATCTCGCATAAACCTATCAAGTTCTGAATTATTCACTCATGGATCTAATTCTTGATGATGAACCACAGAGGTTGGTTCGAAACATTGATTACAATAAAACCTAAATGCAATGACTCTAAAAGACAACACTACACAGAACATAGATCATAGTAGCCTCAAATCAACAATTTTCGACTTATACGAGAGGGAGAAATGAAGAGAAGTTTGTTTTTTAGAATTGTTCAAATCACTGATTGCAAGGAAGAAGTCAGATCTCGCATAAACCTATCGAGTTCTGACTTATTCACTCATGGATCAAATTCCCGATGATGAACCACAGAGGTTGGTATGAAACATCGATTACAACGAAACATAAATATGATTACTCCGAAAGACAGCCTCAAATCAACAATTTTCGACCTGTAAGGAGGGAGAAATTAAGAGAAGTTAGTTAAATAAAATGGTTCAAATCATTGATTGCAAAGAAGAAGCTAGATCTTGCATAAACCTATCAGGTTCTGACTTATTCACTCATGGATCTAATTCCTAATGATGAACCACAAAAGTTGGTTCGAAACGGCGATTAGAACAAAGCCTAAATTTGATGACTCCGGAAGACCACACTACATAGAATATAGATCACAAAAGCCTCAAATCAATCATTTTCGAACACTGCTGGAGGCAAAAATTAAGAGAAGTTCATTTATTAGAACGGTTCAGATCACTGATTGCAAAGAAGAAGTTAGATCTTGCATAAACCTATCAAGTTCTGACTTATTCACTCATGGATCTAATTGTGATCATGAACCATAGAGGTTGGTTTGAAACATCGATTACAAAAAACCTAAATGCGATGACTCCAGAAGACAACACTCCACCGAGTCTAGATCGCAGAAGCATCAAATCAACAATTTTCAACCTGTACGGGAGGGAGAAATTAAGAGAAGTTCCTTTATTATAATGGTTCAGATCACTGATTGCAAAGAAAAAGTTATATCTCACATAAACCTATCGAGTTCTGACTTATTCACTCATTGATCTAATTCCTGATGATGAACCACAGAGGTTGGTTTGAAAGGTCGATTAGAAAAACCTAAATGCGATGACTCCGGAAGACAACACTACATAGAATATAGATCGCAGAAGCTTGAAATCAACAATTGTCAACCTGTACAAGAGGGAGAAATTAAGACAAGTTCATTTATTAGAACAGTTCAGATCACTGATTGCAATGAAGTCAGATCTCGCATAAGCCTATCAAGTTCTGACTTATTCAGTCGTGGATCTAATTCGTGATGGTGAACCACAGAGGTTGGTTTGAAACATTGATTACAACAAAACCTAAATGTGATGACTCGAAAAGAGAACACTACAGAGAATATAGATCACAGTAGCCTCAAATCAAAAAATTTCGACTTGTACGGGAGGGAGAAATTAAGAGAAGTTCGTTTATTAGAAAGGTTCAAATCACTGATTACAAATTAGAAGTCAGATCTAACATAAACCTATTGACTTCTGACTTATTTACTCATGGATCTAATTCCTGATGATGAACCACATAATTTGGTTCGAAACATCGATTACAACAAAACCTAAATGCGATGACTCTGGAAGACAACACTACATAGAATATATATCACAGAAGCCTCAAATCAAGAATTTTCGTCTTGTATAAGAGGGAGAAATTAAGAGAAGTTCATTTATTAGAACGGTTTAGATCACTGATTGCAAACAAGAAGCCAGATCTCGCATAAACCTATCGAGTTCTAACTTATTCCCTCATGGATTAATTCTTGATGATGAACCATAGCGGTTGGTTTGAAACGTCGAATACAAAAAACCTAAATGTGATGACTCCGAAAGACAACAATACACAGAATATAGATCGCAGAAGCCTCAAATCAACAATATTCGACCTGTTCGGGAGGGAGAAATTAAGAGAAGTTCATTTAGTAGAACATTTCAGATCACTAATTACAAAGAAGAAGTCAGATCTCACATAAACCTATCAAGTTCTGACTTATTCACTCATGGATCTAATTCCTAATGATGAATCACAGAGGTTGGTTCGAGATGTCGATTACAACAAAACCTAAATGCGATGACTTCAGAAGACAACACTACACAGAATATATATCGCAAAATCCTCAAATCAACAATTTTCGACCTGTACGAAAGGGAGAAATTAAGAGAAGTTCATTTAGTAGAACGGTTTAGATCACTGATTGCAAAGAATTCAAATCTCGCATAAACCTATCAAGTTCTAACTTATTCACTCATGGATCTAATTCTTGATGGTGAACCACAGAGGTTGGTTCGAAATGCCGATTACAACAAAACCTAAATGCGATGACTCTAAAAGACAACACTACATAGAACATAGATCGTAGTAGCCTCAAATCAACAATTTTCGACCTGTACGGGAGGGAGAAGTGAAGAGAAGTTTGTTTATTAGAATGGTTCAGATCACTGATTGCAAAGAAGAAGTCAGATCTTGCATAAACCTATCCAGTTCTCACTTATTCACTCATGGATCTAATTCTGATCATGACCCACAGAGGTTGGTTCGAAACATTGATTACAACAAAACCTAGATCTAATGACTCCAGAAGAAAACACTACACATAACATAGATTGCAGAAGCCTAAAATCAATAATTTTCGAACACTACGGGAGGCAGAAATTAAGAGAAGTTCATTTATTAGAACGGTTCAGATCACGGATTGCAAAGAAGAAGTTAGATCTCGCATAAACCTATCAAGTTCTGACTTATTCACTTATCTAATTTGTGATCATGAACCACAGAGGTTGGTTCGGAACGTCGATTACAACAAAACCTAAATGCAATGACTTCGAAAGACAACACTACATAGAATATAGATCGCAAAAGCCTCAAATCAACAATTTTCAACATGTAAGAAGGGAGAAATTAAGAGAATTTCATTTATTAGAATGGTTCAGATCAATGATTGCAAAGAAGTCAGATCTCGCATAAATCTATCAAGTACTGACTTATTGACTCATGTATCTAATTCTTGATGATGAACTACAGAGGTTGGTTCGAAACGTCATTACAACAAAACCTAAATGCGATGACTCTAAAAGACAACTCTATATAGAACATAGATCGTAGTAGCCTCAAATCAACAATTTTCGGCCTGTACGAGAGGGAGAAATGAGAGACGTTCGTTTATTAGAATGGTTCGGATCACTGATTGCAAAGAACAATTCAGATCTCACATAAACCTATCGAGTTCTGACTTATTCACTCATGGATCTAATTCCTAATCATGAACCACAGAGGTTAGTTCGAAACGTCGATTACAACAAAACCTAAATCCGATGACTCCGTAAGAAGACACTACACATAACATAGATTGCAGAAGCCTCAAATCGACAATTTTCGACCAGTACAAGAGGGAGAATTTAAGAGAAGTTTTTTTATGATAACGGTTCAGATTACTGATTGCAAAGAAGAAGTTAGATCTCACATAAACCTATCGATTTCTGACTTATTCACTCATGGATCTAACTCCTGATGATGAACCAGAGAGGTTGGTATGAAACGTCGATTACAACAAAACCTAAATATGATGACTCCGGAAGACAACACTCTACATAATATAGATCGCAGAAGCCTCAAATCAACAATTTTGGACCTGTAAGGAGGGAGAAGTTAAGAGAAGTTAGTTTATTAGAATCATTTAGATCACTGATTGCAAAGAAGAAGTTAGATCTCGCATAAACCTATCAATTTCTGACTTATTCACTCATTGATCTAATTCCTAATAATGAACCACAAAGGTTGGTTCGAAACGTTGATTACAACAGAACCTAAATGCGATGAGTTTGGAAGACAACACTACACAGAATATAGATCACAAAAGCCTCAAATCAATAATTTTGAATGCTACAGGAGGTAGAAATTAAGAGAAGTTCGTTTATTAGAACGGTTCAGATCACTGATTGCAAAGAAGAAGTTAGATCTCACATAAACCTATCAAGTTCTGACTTATTCACTCATTGATCTAATTCGTGATCATGAACCACAGAGGTTGGTTCGAAATGTCGATTACAACAAAACCTAAATTCGATGACTCTAGAAGACAACACTCCACGAATATAGATCGTAGAAGCCTCAAATCAACAATTTTCACCTATAAGAGAGGGAGAAATTAAGAGAAGTTCATTTATTTGAATGATTCACATCACTGATTACAAAGAAGAAGTCAGATCTCACATAAACCTATTGAGTTCTCACTGATTCACTCCTAGATCTGATTCCTGATAACGTACCACAGAGGTTGGTTTGAAACGTCAACTTACAACAAAACCTAAATGTGATGAATCTGGAAGACAACACTGTACAGAATATAGATCGCAGAAGCATCAAATCAACAATTTTGACCTGTATGGGAGGGAGAAATTAAGAGAAGTTCGTTTATTAGAATGGTTTAGATCACTATTGTAAAGAAGAAGTTAGATCTCGCATAAACCTATCGAGTTCTGACTTATTCACTCATGGATCTAATTCCTGATGATGAACCACAGAGGTTGGTTCGAAACGTCGATTACAACAAAACCTAAATTGATGACTCCGGAAGACAACACTACACATAATATAGATCGTAGAAGTCTCAAATCAACAATTTTTGACCTGTACGGGAGGGAGAAATTAAGAGAAGTTTGTTTATTAAAACGGTTCAGATCACTGATTGCAAAGAAGAAGTTAGATCTCGCATAAACCTATCGAGTTCTGACTTATTCTGTCATGGATCTAATTCCTGATGATGAACAAAGAGGTTGGTTCGAAACGCCGATTAAAACAAAAGCTAAATGCGATGACTCCAGAGGATGACACTAAACACTACACAAAATATAGATCATAGAAGCCTCAAATCAACAACTTTTGAGTTGTACGGGAGGGAGAAATTAAGAGAAGTTCATTTATTAGAATGGTTCAGATCACCGATTGCAAAGAAGATTTTAGATCTTGAATAAACCTATCTGGTTCTGACTTATTCACTCATGGATCTAATTCCCAATGATGAACGACAGAGGTTGGTTCGAAACGTCAATTATGACAAAACCTAAATGCAATGATCCGAAAGACAACACTACACAGAATATAGATTGTAGAAGCCTCAAATCAATAATTTTCGACCTGTACAGGAGGGAAGAATTAAGAGAAGTTCATTTATTAGAATGATTCAGATCATTGATTGCAAAGAACAAGTCAGAACTTGCATAAACCTATTGACTTCTTACTTATTCACTCATGGATCTAATTCCTGATGATGAACCACAGAGGTTGGTTCAAAACAACGATTACAACAAAACCTAAATGCGATGACTCCGGAAGACAACACTACACTGGATATATATCACAGAAGCATCAAATCAACAATTTTCGACCTGTATGAGAGGGAGAAGTTAAGAGAAGTTTGTTTATTAGAACTATTTAGATCACTAATTGCAAAGAAGAAGTTAGATCTCGCATAAACCTATCAAGTTCTAACTTATTCCCTCATGGATCTAATTCTTGATGATGAACCACAGAGGTTGGTCGAAACGTCCATTACAAAAAACATAAATGCGGTGACTGTGGAAGAGAACAATACACATAATATAGATCCCAGAAGCCTCAAATCAACAATATTTGACCTGTACGGGAGGGAGAAATTAAGAGAAGTTCATTTAGTAGAATGATTCAGATCACTGATTGTAAAGAAGAAGTGAGATCTCGCATAGACCTATCGAGTTCTGACTTATTCACTCATGGATCTAATTCCTGATGATGAAACATAGAGGTTGGTTCGAAACGACGATTACAACAAATCCTAAATTCTATGACTCCGGAAGACAACACTACACAGAATATAGATAGCAAAAGCCTCAAATCAACAATTTTCGACCTGTACCGCAGGGAGAAATAAAGAGAAGTTCGTATGTTAGAATGGTTCACATCACTAATTGAAAAGAATAAGTCAGATCTCGCATAAACCTATCCAGTTTTGACTTATTCACTCATGGATCTAATTCCTGATGATGAATCACAAAGGTTGGTTCAAAATGTCGATTACAAAAAACCCTAAATGTAATGACTCTAGAAGACAACACAACACAGAATATAAATCGCAAAAGCTTCAAATCAACAATTTTCGACCTGCAGGAGGGAGAAATTCAGAGAAGTTCATTTATTAGAGTGGTTCAAATCACTAATTGCAAAGAAGAAGTCAGATCTCACATAAACGTATCGAGTTCTGACTTATTCAGTCATGGATCTAATTCCTGATGATGAACCACAAAGGTTGGTTTGAAATGTTGATTACAACAAAAACTAAATGTGATGACTCTAGAAGACAACACTACACATAATATAGATCGCAAAAGCCTCAAATTGACAGTTTTCAACTTTTACAGGAGGGAGAAATTAAGAGAAGTTCATTTATTAGAACGGTTCAGATGACTGATTGCAAAGAAGTCAAATCTCGCATAAACCTATGAAGTTCTGACTTATTCACTCGTGGATCTAATTGCTAATGATGAACCACAAAAGTTGGTTTGAAACGTCGATGACAACAAAACCTAAATGCGATGACTCCGAAAGACAACACTACGCAGAATATGGATCGCAGTAGCCTCAAATCAACAATTTTCGACCTGTATGGGAGGGAGAAATTAAGAAAAGTTCCTTTATGAGAATGGTTCAGATCACTAATTGCAAGGAGGAAGTGAGATCTTGCATAAACCTATCGAGTTCCGACATATTCACTCATGGATCCAATTCCTGATCATGAAGCACAGAGGTTGGCTCGAAACGTCGATTACAACAAAAGCTAAATGTGATGACTGCAGAAGACAACACTACACAAAATATAGAGCGCAAAACCATCAAATAAACAATTTTCGACCTGTACGAGAGGGAGAAATTAAGAGAAGTTTGTTTATTAGAACGGTTCAGATCACTAATTGCAAAGAATAATTTAAATCTCGCATAAACCTATAGAGTTTTGACTTATTCACTCATGGATCGAATTCCTTATGATGAACCACAGAGGTTTGTTCGAAACGTCGATTACAGCAAAACCTAAATAAGATGACTCCGGAAGACAACACTCTACATAATATAGATCGCAGAAGCCTCAAATCAACAATTTTCGGCCTGTACAGGAGGGAGAAATTAAGAGAAGCTAGTTTATTAGAATGGTTCAAATCACTGATTTCAAAGAAGAAGTTAGATCTTGCATAAACCTATCAAGTTCTGACTTATTCACTCATCGATCTAATTCCTGATGATGAACCATAGTGGTTGGTTCGAAACGTCGATTACAACAAAACCTAAATATGATGACTCCAGAAGACAACACTCCACCTAATAAAGATCGCAGAAGCCTCAAATCAACAATTTTCGACTTGTACAGGACGGATAAATTAAGAGAAGTTCAGTTATTACAATGGTTCAGATCATTGATTGCAAAGAAGAAGCCAGATCATGCATAAACCTATCGAGTTCTGACTTATTCACTCACGGATCTAATTCCTAATCATGAACCACAGAGGTTGTTTTCAAACTCCGATTACAACAAAACCTAAATGCGATGACTCCGGAAGACAACACTACACACAATATAGATCGCAAAAGCCTCAAATCAACAATTTGCGACAAGTACGAGAGCCGGAAATTAATAGAAGTTCGTTTATTAGAACGGTTCAGATCACTGATTGCAAAGAATAAGTCAGATCTCGAATAAACCTATTGATTTCTCAGTTATTCACTCATGGATCTAATTCTTGATAATGTACCACAGAGGCTGGTTCGAAATGTCAATTACAATAAAACCTAAATGTGATGACTCCAGAAGACAACACTACACAAAATATATATCGCAGAAGCCTCAAATCAACAATTTTTGAATCACAGAGGTTGGTTCGAAACGACGATTACAACAAAACCTAAATGCGATGACTCCGGAAGACAACACTACATATAATATAGATCGTAAAAGCCTCAAATAAATAATTTTTGACCTGTACGGGAGGAGAGAAATTAAGAGAAGTTCATATATTAGAATAGTTTAGATCACTAATTGCAAAGAGGAAGTCAGATCTCGCATAAACCTATCGAGTTCTGACTTATTCACTCATGGATCTAATTCCTGATGATGAACTATAGTGGCTGGTTCAAAACTTCGATTACAACAAAACCTAAATGTGATGACTCCAGAAGACAAAACAACACATAATATAGATCGAAAAAGCCTCAAATCCACAATTTTCGACCTGTATGGTAGGGAGAAATTCAGAGAAGTTCATTTAGTAGAACAGTTCAGATCACTGATTGCAAAGAAGAAGTCAGATCTCGCATAAACCTATCAAGTTTTGACTTATTCACTCATGGATCTAATTCTTGATGATGAACCATAGAGGTTGTTTCGAAACGTCGATTACAACAAAACCTAAATGCGATGACTCTAAAAGACAACACTACATAGAACATAGATCGTAGTAGCCTCAAATCAACAATTTTCGACTTCTACGGGAGGGAGAAATGAAGAGAAGTTTGTTTATTAGAATTGCTCACATCACTGATTGCAAGGAAGAAGTCAGATCTCGCATAAACCTATCGAGTTCTGATTTATTCACTCATGGATCTAATTCCTGATGATGAACCACAGGGGTTGGTATGAAACGTCAATTACAACAAAACCTAAATATGATGACTCCGGAAGACAAGACTCTACATAATATAGATCGCAGAAGCCTCAAATCAACAATTTTCGACCTGTAAGGAGGGAGAAATTGATAGAAGTTAGTTAAATAGAATGGTTCAGATCATTGATTGCAAAGAAGAAGTTAGATCTCGCATAAACCTATCAGGTTCTGACTTATTCACTCATGGATCTAATTCCTAATGATGAACCATAGAAGTTGGTTCGAAACGTCGATTACAACAAAACCTAAATGTGATGACTCTGGAAGACAACACTAGACAGAATATAGATCACAAAAGCCTCAAATCAATAATTTTCGAACACTTCGGGAGGCAGAAATTAAGAGAAGTTCATTTATTAGAACGGTTAAGATTACTGATTGCAAAGAAGAAGTTAGATCTTGCACAAACCTATCAAGTTCTGACTTATTCACTCATGGATCTAATTCGTGATCATGAACCACAGAGGTTGGTTCGAAACATCGATTACAACAAAACCTAAATGCGATGACTCCGGAAGACAACACTCCACCGAATATAGATTGCAGAAGCCTCAAATCAACAATTTTCAACCTGTATGGAAGGGAGAAATTAAGAGAAGTTCATTTATCAGAACCATTTGAATCATTTATTGCAAAGAATAAGTCAAATCTCACATAAACCTATCAAGTTCTGACCTATTCACTCATGGATCTATTTCCTGATGATGAACCATAGAGGTTGGTTCGAAACGATGATTACAACAAAACCTAAATGCGATGACTCTAGAAAACAACACTACACAGAATATAGATCACAAAAGCCTTAAATAACCAATTTTCGAACTATACGAGAGGGAGAAATTAAGAGAAGTTCGTTTATTAGAATGGTTCACATCACTAATTCACTCATGGATCTAATTCCTGATAATGTACCACAGAGGTTGGTTTGAAATGTCAATTACAACAAAATCTAAATGCGATTAATCTGGAAGACAACACTACAAAGAATATAGATCACAGAAGCATCAAATCAACAATTTTCGACCTGTACAGGAGGGAGAAATTAAGAGAAGTTCGTTTATTATAACGACTCAGATCACTGATTGCAAAGAAGAAGTTATATCTCACATAAACCTATCGAGTTCTGACTTATTCACTCTTCGATCTAATTCCTGATGATGAACCATAGAGGTTGGTTCGAAATGTCGATTACAATAAAACCTAAATGCGATGACTCCGGAAGACAACACTACACATAATATAGATTGCAAAAGTCTCAAATCAACAATTTTTGACCTGTACAGGAGGGAGAAATTAAGAGAAGTTTGTTTATTACAATATTTTAAATCACTCATTGCAAAGAAGAAGTTAGATCTCACATAAACCTATTGAGTTCTAACTTATTCAGTCATGGATCTAATTCCTGATGATGAAACACAGAGGTTGGTTCGAAACACCGATTACAACAAAAGTTAAATGCGATGACTCCAGAAGACAACACCACACAAAATATAGATCACAGAAGCCTCAAATCAACAATTTTTGACCTGTGCAGGAGGGAGAAATTAAGAGAACTTCATTTATTAGAACGGTTCAGTTCACTGATTACAAAGAAGAAGTTAGATCTTGAATAAAACTATCTAGTTCTGACTTATTCACTCATGGATATAATTCCCGATGATGAAACACAGAGGTTGGTTCTAAACGTCGCTTAGAACAAAACCTAAATGCGATGACTCTGGAAGACAACACTACATAGAATATAGATCGCAGAAGCCTGTAATCAATAGTTTTTGACCTATACAAGAGGGAGAAATTAAGAGAAGTTCAGTTATTAGAACGGTTCAGATCACTAATTGCAAATAATAGCTTAGATCTCGTATAAAGCTATCGACTTCTGACTTATTCACTCATGGAACTAATTCCTGATGATGAACCACAGAGGTTGGTTCGAAATGACGAATACAACAAAACCTAAATGTGATGACTCCGGAAGACAAAACTACATAGAATATAGATCGCAGAAGGCTCAAACCAACAATTTTCAACCCGTATGAGAGGGAAAAATTAAGAGAAGTTCATTTATTAGAACTATTTAGATCACTCATTGCAAAGAAGAAGTCAGATCTCGCATAAACCTATCGAGTTCTAACTTATTCCCTCATGGATCTAATTCCTGATCATGAACCATAGAGGTTGGCTCAGAACGTCGATTACAACAAAACCTAAATGCGATGACTCCAGAAGATAACACTACATAGAATATAGATCACTGAAGTCTCAAATCAACAATTTTCGACTTGTATGAGAGGGAGAAATTAAGAGAAGTTCGTTTATTAGAACAGTTCACATCACTGATTGCAAAGAAGAAGTCAGATCTCACATAAACCTATCGAATTCTGACTTATTCACTCATGGATCGAATTCCTCATGATGAACCAAAGAGGTTTGTTTGAAACATCGATTACAACAAAACCTAAATACGATGACTCTGAAAGACAACACTCTACATAATATAGATCGCAGAAGCCTCAAATCAACAATTTTTGACTTGTACAGGAGCGAGAAATGAACAGAAGTTAGTTTATTAGAACGGTTCAAATCACTAATTGCAAAGAAGAAGTCAGATCTCACATAAACCTATCGAGTTCTGACTTATTCACTCATGGATCTAATTCCTGATGATGAACGACAAAGGTTGGTTCGAAACACCGACTACAACAAACCCTAAATGCGATGACTCCAGAAGGCTACGCTACAGAGAATATAGATCGCAGAAGCCTCAAATCAACAATTTCTGACCTTTACGGGAGGGAGAAATTAAGCGAAGTTCATTTACTAGAACGGTTCAAATCATTGATTTCAAAGAAGAAGTCAGATCTTGCGTAAACCTATCGAGTTCTGACCTATTCACTCATGGATCTAATTCCTAATGATGAACCACAAAGGTTGGTTCGAAACGATGAATACAACAAAACCTAAATGCTATGACTCCAGAAGAGAACACTACACAGGGTATAGATCGCAGAAGCCTCAAATAACCAATTTTCGACTTGTACGAGAGGTAGAAATTAAGAGAAGTACGTTTATTAGAACCATTCATATCACAGATTGCAAAGAAGTTAGATCTCACATAAACCTATCAAGTTTTGACCTATTCACTCATGGATCTAACTCCTGATGATGAAACACAAAGGTTGGTTCGAAACGTCTAGTACAACAAAACCTAAATGCGATGACTTCGGAAGACAACACTACACAGAGTATAGATCACAGTAGCCTCAAATAACCAATTTTCGACTTGTATGGGAGGGAGAAATTAAGAGAAGTTCGTTTATTAGAATGGTTCAGATCACTGATTGCAAAGAAGAAGTTAGATCTCGCATAAAACTATCGAGTTCTAAAGTATTCACTCATGCATCTAATTCCTGATAATGTACCACAGAGGTTGGTTTGAAATGTCAATTACAATAAAATCTAAATGCAATGACTTTGGAAGACAACACTACACAAAATATAGATCGCAAAAGCCGCAAATCAACAATTTTTGATCTGTATGGGAGGGAGAAATTAAGAGAAGTTCATTTATTATTCTCTCATGGATCTAATTCCTGATGATGAACCACAGAGGTTGGTTCGAAACGTTGATTACAACAAAACATAAATGAGATGACTCCAGAAGACAACACTACACATTATATAAATGGCAGAAGTCTCAAATCAACAATTTTCGACCTATATGGGAGGGAGAAATTAAGAGAAGTTTGTTTATTAAAACGGTTTAGATCACTCATGGATCTAATTCCTGATGTTGAACAAGAGAGGTTGGTTCGAAACGTCGATTACAACAAAACCTAAATGCGATGACTTTGGAATACAACGCTACACAGAATATAGATCGCAAGCGTCAAATCAATAATTTTCAACCTGTACGGGAGGGAGAAATTAAGAGAAGTTCATTTATTAGAACGGTTCAGATCACTGATTACAAAGAAGAAGTCAGATCTCGCATAAACCTATCTAGTTTTGACTTATTCACTCATGGATCTAATTCCTGATGATGAACCACAGAGGTTTGTTCGAAGCGTCGATTACAACAAAACCTAAATGTGATGACTCCGAAAGATAACACTACATAGAATATAGATCATAGAAGCCTTAAATCAACAATTTTCGACCTGTTTGAGAGGGAGAAATAAAGAGAAGTTCCTTTATTAGAACAGTTCGAATCATTGGTTGTAAAGAAGAAGTTAGACCTTGCATAAACCTATCGAGTTCTGACTTATTCACTCATGGATCTAATTCCTGATGATGAACCATAGAGGTTGGTTCGAAACACCGACCACAACATACCCTAAATGCGATGACTCCGGAAGACAACACTACATTGAATATAGATCGCAGAAGCCTCAAATCAATAATTTTCGACCTTTACGGGAGGGAAAAATTAAGAGAAGTTCATTTATTAGAACGGTTAAGATCACTGATTGCGAAGAAGAAGCTAGATCTCGCATAAACGTATTGAGTTTTGATTTATTCACTCATGGATCTAATTCCTGATGATGAACAACAGAGGTTGGTTTGAAACATTGATTACAACAAAACCTAAATGCGATGGCTCCGGAAGACAACACTACAAAGAATATAGATCACAGAAGACTCAAATCAACAATTTTTGACATGTAGGGGAGGGAGAAATTAAGAGAAGTTCATTTATTAGAACGGTTCAAATCACTGATTGCAAAGAAGAAGTTAGGTCTCGCATAAACCTACCGAGTTCTGACCTATTCACTCATGGATCTACTTCGTGATGATGAACCACAAAGGTTGGTTCAAAATGTCGATTACAACAAAACCTAAATGTGATGACTCCGAAAGACAACACAACATAGAATATAGATCACATAAGCCTCAAATAACCAATTTTCGACTTGTACGGGAGGGAGAAATTAAGAGAACGTCCTTTATTAGAATGGTTCCAATCACTGATTGTAAAGAAGAAGTCAGATCTCCCATAAACCTATCGTCTTCTGACTTATTCGCTCATGGATCTAATTCCTGATGATGAACCACATAGGTTGGTTCGAAACGCCGATTACAACAAACCCTAAATGCGATGACTCTGCAAGACAACATTATAGAGAATATATATCGTCGAAGCCCCAAATCAACAATTTTCGACCTGTACGGGAGGGAGAAATTAAGAGAATTTCGTTTATTTGAAGGATTTAGATCACTGATTGCAATGAAGAAGTCAGATCTCGCATAAACCTATCGAGTTCTGACTTATTCACTCACGGATCTTATTACTGATGATGAATCGTAGAGGCTGGTTCGAAATGTCAATTACAACAAAACCTAAATGCAATGACTCCGAAAGACAACACTACACAGAATATAGATTGAAGAAGTCTCAAATGAACAATTTTCGACCTGTACGGGAGGGAGAAATTTAGAGAAGCTCATTTATTAGAATGGATCAGATCATTGATTGAAAAGAAGAAGCTAGATCTTGCATAAACCTATCGAGTTCTGACTTATTCACTCATGGATCTAATTCCTGATGATGAACCACAGAGGTTGGTTCGAAACGTTGATTACAATAGAACCTAAATGCGATGACTCCGGAAGACAACACTACACAAAATATAGATCACTAAAGCCTCAAATCAACAATTTTCGACCTGTACAGGAGGGAGAAATTAAGAGAAATTAATTTATTAGAATGGTTCAGACCATTCATTGCAAAGAAGAAGTCAGATCTCACATAAATCTATCGAGTTCTGACTTATTCACTCATGGATCTAATTCTTGATGATGAACCAAAGAGGTTGGTTCGAAACATTCATTACAACAAAACCTAAATGTGATGACTCCAGAAGACAACATGACACAGAATATAGATCGTAGAAGCCTCAAATAAAAAAAATTCGACCTGTATAGGAGGGACAAATTAAGAGAAGTTCATGTATTAGAACGGTTCAGATCATTGACTGCAAAGAAGTCAGATCTCACATAAACCTATCGAGTTCTGACTTATTCACTCATGGATCTAATTCCTAATGATCAACCACACAGGTTGGTTCGAAACGTTGATTACAACAAATCCTAAATGTGATGACTCTGGAAGACAACACTACACAGAATATAGATCACAGAAGCCTCAAATCAACAATTTTTGACATGTACAGGAGGGAGAAATTAAGAGAAGTTCATTTATTAGAACGGTTCAAATCACTGATTGCAAAGAAGAAGTCAGATCTCCCATAAACCTATCTAGTTTTGGCTTATTCACTCATGGATCTAATTCCTGACGATGAACCACAGACGTTGGTTCGAAACACCGATTACAACAAACCCTAAATGCGATGACTCCGGAAGACAACACTACAGAGAACATAGATCACAGAAGCCTCAAATCAACAATTTTTGACATTTACAAGAGGGAGAAATTAAGAGAAGTTCATTTATTAGAACAGTTGAGATCACTGATTGTGAACAAGAAGTTAGACCTCACATAAACATATTGAGTTCTGACTTATTCACTCATGAATCTAATTCCTGATGATGAACCATAGAGGTTGGTTTGAAACGTCGATTACAACAAAACCTAAATACGATGACTCCGGAAGACAACACTACACAGAATATAGATCATAGAAGCCTCAAATCAACAATTTTCGACCTATACGGGAGGGAGAAATTGAGAGAAGTTCGTTGAATAGAACAGTTTAGATAACTAATTGTAAAGGAGAAGTCAGATCTCGCATAAACCTATCGAGTTCTGACCTATTCACTCATGGGTCTAATTCCTGATGATGAACAATAGATGTTGGTTTGAAACGTCGATTACAACAAAACCTAAATGCGATGACTCCGAAAGACAACACTACACAGAATATAGATCGCAGAAGCCTCAAATAACCAATTTTTGACTTGTACGGGAGGGAGAAATTGAGAGAAGTTCGTTTATTAGAACGGGTCAAATCACTGATTGCAAAGAAGAAGTTAGATCTCCCATAAACCTATCGAGTTCTAACTTATTCACTTGTGGATCTAATTCCTGATGATGAACCAAAGAGGTTGGTTCAAAAAGCCGATTACAACAAGCCCTAAATGCGACGACTATGGAAGACAACACTACAGAGAATATAGATCACGGAATCCTCAAATCAACAATTTTTTACCTGTACGGGAGGGAGAAATTAAGAGAAGTTCATTTATTAGAATGTTTGAGATCACTAACTGCGAAGAAGAAGTCAGATCTCACACAAACCTATCGAGTTCTGACTTATTCAATCGTGGATCTAACTCCCGATGATGAACTACAGAGGTTGGTTCGAAACGTCGATTTCAAGAAAACCTAAATGTGATGGCTCCGGAAGACAAAAATGCATAGAATATAGATCGTAGAAGCCTCAAATCAACAATTTTCAACCTGTACAGGAGGGAGAAATTAAGAGAAGTTCGTTTATTATAACGGTTTAGATCACTGATTGCAAAGAAGAAGTTAGGTCTCGCATAAACCTATCGAGTTCTAACTTATTCACTCATGGATCTAATTCCTAAAGATGAACCGCAGAGGCTGGTTCGAAACGTCAATTACAACAAAACCTAAATGCAATGACTCCGGAAGACAACACTACACAAAATATAGATCGAAGAAGTCTCAAATCAACAATTTTCGAACTGTACGTGACGGAGAAATTAAGAGAAGTTCATTTATTAGAACGGATCAGATCACTGACTGAAAAGAAGAAGTCAGATCCTGCATAAATCTATCGAGTTCTGACTTATTCACTCATGGATCTAATTCCCGATGATGAACCATAGAGGTTTGTTCGAAATGTCGATTACAATAGAACCTAAATGCGATGACTCTGGAAGACAACACTACACAAAATATCGATCGCAAAAGCATCAAATCAACAATTTTCAACTTGTACAGGAGGGAGAAATTAAGAGAAATTCATTTATTAGAATGGTTTAGATCATGCATTGCAAAGAAGAAGTCATATCTCACATAAACCTACCGAGTTCTGGCGTTTTCACTCATGGATCTACTTCCTGATGATGAACCACAGAGGTTGGTTCGAAATGTCAATTACAACAAAACCTAAATGTGATGACTCCAGAAGACAACACTACACAGAATATAGATTGCAGAAGCCTCAAATAAAAAAATTTCGAGCTGTACGGGAGGGATAAATTAAGAGAAGTTCATTTATTAGAACGGTTCATATCACTGATTGTAAAGAAGAAGTCAGATCTCACATCAACCTATCGAGTTCTAACTTATTCACTCACGGATCTAATTCATGATGATGAACCACAGAGGTTGGTTTGTAACGTCGATTAGAGCAAAACATAAATGCGATGACTCCAAAAGAGAACACTACACATAATATAGATTGCAGAACCCTCCAATCAACAATTTTCGACCTGTACGGGAGGGAGAAATTAAGAGAACTTAGTTTATTAGAACGGTTCAGATCATTGACTGCAAAGAAGTCAGATCTCGCAAAAACCTATCGAGATCTGACTTATTCACTCATGGATCTAATTCCTAATGATAAACCACATAGGTTGGTTCAAAACGTTGATTACAACAAAACCTAAATCGCATATGCCTCAAATCAACAACTTTCGACCTGTACAGGAGCAATAAATTAAGAGAAGTTCATTTATTAGAACGGTTCAAATCACTGATTGCAAAGAGGAAGTCACATCTCGCATAAACCTATCAAGTTCTGACTTATTCACTCATGAATCTAATTCCTGATGATGAACCATAGAGGTTGGTTTGAAACGCGACTACATCAAAACCTAAATGCGATGACTCTGAAAGACAACACTACACATAATAGATATCAGAAGCCTCAAATCAACAATTCTCAACCTATACAGGAGGGAGAAATTAAGAGAAGTTCGTTTATTAGAATGGTTCAGATCACTAATTGCAAAGAACAAGTCAGATCTCGCATAAACCTATCGAGTTATAACTTATTCACTCATGGATCTAATTCCTGGTGATGAACCACAGAGGCTGGTTTAAAACTTCGATTACAACAAAAACTAAATGTGATGACTTCAGAAGACAAAACAACATAAAATATAGATCGCAAAAGCCTCAAATCAACAATTTTCGACCTATACAGTAGGGAGAAATTAAGAGAAGTTCCTTTAGTAGAACAGTTCAGATCACTGATTGCAAAGAAGAAGTCAGATCTCGCATAAACCTATCAAGTTCTGAATTATTCACTCATGGATCTAATTCTTGATGATGAACCACAGAGGTTGGTTCGAAACATTGATTACAATAAAACCTAAATGCAATGACTCTAAAAGACAACACTACACAGAACATAGATCATAGTAGCCTCAAATCAACAATTTTCGACTTATACGAGAGGGAGAAATGAAGAGAAGTTTGTTTTTTAGAATTGTTCAAATCACTGATTGCAAGGAAGAAGTCAGATCTCGCATAAACCTATCGAGTTCTGACTTATTCACTCATGGATCAAATTCCCGATGATGAACCACAGAGGTTGGTATGAAACATCGATTACAACGAAACATAAATATGATTACTCCGAAAGACAGCCTCAAATCAACAATTTTCGACCTGTAAGGAGGGAGAAATTAAGAGAAGTTAGTTAAATAAAATGGTTCAGATCATTGATTGCAAAGAAGAAGCTAGATCTTGCATAAACCTATCAGGTTCTGACTTATTCACTCATGGATCTAATTCCTAATGATGAACCACAAAAGTTGGTTCGAAACGGCGATTAGAACAAAGCCTAAATTTGATGACTCCGGAAGACCACACTACATAGAATATAGATCACAAAAGCCTCAAATCAATCATTTTCGAACACTACTGGAGGCAAAAATTAAGAGAAGTTCATTTATTAGAACGGTTTAGATCACTGATTGCAAAGAAGAAGTTAGATCTTGCATAAACCTATCAAGTTCTGACTTATTCACTCATGGATCTAATTTGTGATCATGAACCATAGAGGTTGGTTTGAAACATCGATTACAAAAAAACCTAAATGCGATGACTCCAGAAGACAACACTCCACCGAGTCTAGATCGCAGAAGCATCAAATCAACAATTTTCAACCTGTACGGGAGGGAGAAATTAAGAGAAGTTCCTTTATTATAACGGTTCAGATCACTGATTGCAAAGAAAAAGTTATATCTCACATAAACCTATCGAGTTCTGACTTATTCACTCATTGATCTAATTCCTGATGATGAACCACAGAGGTTGGTTCGAAACATCGATTACAACAAAACCTAAATGCGATGACTTTGGAAGACAAAACTACATAGAATATAGATAGAAGAAGCCTCAAATCAACAATTTTTAACCTATACAGGAGGGAGAAATTAAGAGAAGTTCATTTATAAGGAGGGTTCAGATCACTGATTGCAAAGAAGAAGTCAGATCTCACATAAACCTATTGAGTTCTGACTTATTCACTCATGGATCTAATTCCTGATGATGAACCACAGAGGTTGGTTCGAAATGTCGATTACAACAAAACCTAAATGCGATGACTTCGGAAGACAACACTACACAGAATATAGATCGCAGAAGCCTCAAATCAACAATTTTCGACCTGTACGAGAGGGAGAAATTAAGAGAAGTTCATTTATTAGAACGGTTTAGATCACTGATTGTAAAGAAGAGGTCATATCTCACATAAACCTATCAAGTTCTAACTTATTCCCTCATGGAACTAATTCCTGATGACGAACCACAGGGGTTGGTTCGAAACATCGATTACAAGAAAACCTAATTGCGATGACTCCGAAAGACAACACTACTAAGAATATAGATCACAGAAGCCTCAAATCGACAATTTTTGACCTGTACGAGAGGAAGAAATTAAGAGAAGTTCATTTATTAGAACGGTTCAGATCACTGATTACAAAGAAGAAGTCAGATCTCGCATAAACCTATCGATTTCTGACTTATTCAGTGATGGATCTAATTAATGATAACGTACCACAAAGGTTGGTTCTCAACGTTAATTACAACAAAATCTAAATGTGATGAATCTGGAAGACAACACTACATAGAATATAGATCACAGAAGTATTAAATCAACAATTTTCGACCTGTATGGGAGGGATAAATTAAGAGAATTTCGTTTATTATAACGGTTTAGATCATTGATTGCAAAGAAGAAGTCAGATCTCTCATAAACCTATCGATTTCTGACTTATTCACTGATGGATCTAATTCCTGATGATGAAACATAGAGCTTGGTTCGAAAAGTTGATTACAACAAAACCTAAATGTGATGACTCCAGATGACAACATTACACATAATATAGATCGTAGAAGTCTCAAATCAACAATTTTCGACTGGTACGGGTGGAAGAAATAAAGAGAAGTTTGTTTATTACAATGGTTCAGATCACTCATTGAAAAGAAGAAGTCAGATCTCACATAAACCTATCAAGTTCTGACTTATTCTGTCATGGATCTAATTCCTGATGATGAACCACAGAGGTTGGTTCAAAACGTTGATTACAATAAAAGCTAAATGCGATGACTCCGGAAGACAACACTACACAAAATATAGATCGCAAAAGCCTCAAATCAACAATTTTCGACCTGTACAGGAGGGAGAAATTAATAGAAGTTCATTTATTAGAATGGTTCAATCACTAATTGCAAAGAAGATGTTAGATCTCGCATAAACCTATCTAGTTCTGACTTATTGACTCATGGATCTAATTCCTGATGATGAACCAATGAGGTTGGTTCAAAATGTTGATTACAACAAAATCTAAATGCGATGACACCGGAAGACAACACTACACAGAATATATATCGCAGAACCCTAAAATCAACAATTTTCGACCTGTACGGGAGGGAGAAATTAAGAGAAGTTCGTTTATTAGAACAGTTCAGATCATTTATTGCAAAGAATAAGTTAGATCTCGCATAAACCTTTCGAGTTTTGACGTATTCACTCATGGATCGAATTATTGATGATGAACCACAGAGCTTTGTTTGAAACATCAATTACATCAAAACCTAAATGCAATGACTTTGGAAGACAACACTACACAGAATATAGATCGAGAAAGCCTTAAATCAACAATTTTTGACTTGTACAGGAGGGAGAAATTAAGAGAATTTCATTTATTAGAATGGTTCAAATCACTGATTGCAAAGAAGAAGTCAGATCTCGCATAAACCTATCGAGTTCTGACTTATTCACTCATGGATCTAATTCCTGATGATGAACCACAGAGATTGGTTCGAAACACCGATTACAACAAACCCTAAATGTGATGACTTCGGAAGACAACACTACACAGAATATATATCGCAGAAGCCTCAAATCAACAATTTTCAACCGGTACGAGAGGGAGAAATTAAGAGAAGTTCATTTATTAGAATGGTTGAGATCACTGATTGCGAAGAAGAAGTTAGATCTCGCATAAACCTATTGAGTTTTGACTTATTCACTCCTAGATCTAATTCTTGATGATGAACCACAGAGGTTGGTTCAAAATGTTGATTATAGCAAAACCTAAATGTGATGACTCCAGAAGATAACACTACACAAAATATAGATCGCAGAAGTCTCAAATCAACAATTTTTGACCTGTACAGGAGGGAGAAATTAAGAGATGTCCATTTATAAGAATGGATGACATCACTGATTGCAAGGAACAAGTCAGATCTCGCATAAACCTATAGAGTTCTAACTTATTCACTCATGGATCTAATTTCTGATGATGAACCATAGATGTTGGTTCGAAATGTCGATTACAACAAGACATAAATAAGATGACTGTAGAAGACAACACTACAAAGAATATAGATCACAGAAGCCTCAAATCAACAATTTTCGACCTGTACAGGAGGGAGAAATTAAGAGAAATACGTTTATTAGAATGGATCAAATCATTGATTGCAAAGAAGAAGTCAGATCTCGGATAAACCTATTGAGTTCTGACTTATTTGCTCATGGATCTAATTCCTGATGATGAATGACAAAGGTTCATTCAGAACTTCGATTACAACAAAACCTAAATGTGATGACTCCAGAAGAAAACACTACACAGAATATAAATCGCAGAAGCCTCAAATCAAAAAAATTTGACCTGTACGAGAGGGAGAAATTAAGGGAATTTCGTTTATTAGAACGGTTCAGATCACTGATTGCACAGAAGAAGTCAGATCTCACATAAATGTATCGACTTCTGACTTATTCACTCATGGATCTAATTCCTGATGATGAACCACAGAGGTTGGTTTGAAACGTTGATTAGAACAAAACATAAATTTGATGACTCCGAAAGACAGCACTACACAGAATATAGATCGTAGAAGCCTCAAATCAACAATTTTCGACCTGTACGGGAGGGAGAAATTAAGAGAAGTTCGTTTATTAGAATGGTTCAGATCACTGATTGCAAAGAAGTCAAATCTCACATAAACCTACTGAGTTCTGACTTATTCACTCATGGATCTAATTCCTGATGATGAACCATAGAGGTTGGTTCGAAACGTCGATTACAACAAAACCTAAATGCGATGACTTTGGAAGACAAAACTACATAGAATATAGATTGAAGAAGCCTCAAATCAACAATTTTTGACCTGTACGGGAGGGAGAAATTAAGAGAAGTTCATTTATAAGGACAGTTCAGATCACTGATTGCAAAGAAGAAGTCAAATCTCACATAAACCTATCAAGTTCTGACTTATTCACTCATGGATCTAATTCCTGATAATGAACCTCAGAGGTTGGTTTGAAACGTCGATAACAACAAAACCTAAATGAGATGACTCCGAAAGGCAACACTACACAGAATATAGATCGCAGAAGCCTCAAATCAACACTTTTCGACCTCTATGGGAGGGAGAAATTAGGAGAAGTTCATTTATTAGAACTGTTCAGATCATTGATTGCAAAGAAGAAGTCAGATCTCGCATAAACCTACCGAGTTCTGACTTATTCAATTGTGGATCTAACTCCCGATGATGAACTACAGAGGTTGGTTCGAAACATCGATTTCAAGAAAACCTAAATGCGATGACTCCGAAAGACAACACTACATAGAATATAGATCGTAGAAGCCTCAAATCAACAATTTTCAACCTGTATAGGAGGGAGAAATTAAGAGAAGTTCGATTATTAGAACGGTTTAGATCACTGATTGCAAAGAAGAAGTTAGGTCTCGCATAAACCTATCGAGTTCTGACTTATTCACTCATGGATCTGAGTACTGAAGATGAACCGCAGAGGCTGGTTCAAAACGTCAATTACAACAAAACCTAAATGCAATGACTCCGGAAGACAACACTACACAGAATATAGATCGAAGAAGTCTCAAATCAACAATTTCTGAACTGTACGGCAGGGAGAAATTAAGAGAAGTTCATTTATTAGAACGGATCAGATCACTGATTGAAAAGAAGAAGTCAGATCCTACATAAACCTATCGAGTTCTGACTTATTCACTCATGGATCGAATTCCCGATGATGAACCATAGAGGTTGGTTCGAAATGTTGATTACAATAGACCCTAAATGCGATGACTCTGGAAGACAACACTACACAAAATATCGATCGCAAAAGCATCAAATCAACAATTGTCAACTTGTACAGCAGGGAGAAATTAAGAGAAATTCATTTATTAGAATGGTTTAGATCATTGATTGCAAAGAAGAAGTCAATCTCACATAAACCTACCGAGTTTTGGCGTTTTCACTCATGGATCTAATTCCTGATGATGAACCACAGAGGTTGGTTCGAAATGTCAATTACAACAAAACCTAAATGCGATGACTCCAGAAGACAAAACTACACAGAATATAGATCGCAGAAGCCTCAAATAAAAAAAATTCGAGCTGTACGGGAGGGATAAATTAAGAGAAGTTCGTTTATTAGAACGGTTCATATCACTGATTGTAAAGAAGAAGTCAGATCTCGCATCAACCTATCGAGTTCTAAGTTATTCACTCATGGATCTAATTCATGATGATGAATCACAGAGGTTGGTTTGTAACGTCGATTAGAGAAAAACATAAATGCGATGACTCCCAAAGAGAAAACTACACATAATATACATTGCAAAACCCTCCAATCAATAATATTCTACCTGTACGGAAGGGAGAAATTAAGAGAACTTCATTTATTAGAACGGTTCAGATCATTGACTGCAAAGAAGTCAGATCTCGTAAAAACCTATCGAGATCTGACTTATTCACTCATGGATCTAATTCCTAATGATAGACCACACAGGTTGGTTCGAAATATGCCTCAAATCAACAACTTTCGACCTGTACAGGAGCGATAAATTAAGAGAAGTTCATTTATTAGAACGGTTCAAATCACTGATTGCAAAGAGGAAGTCACATCTCGCATAAACCTATCAAGTTCTGACTTATTCACGCATGAATCTAATTCCTGATGATGAACCATAGAGGTTGGTTCGAAACGCGATTACATCAAAACCTAAATGCGATGACTCTGAAAGACAACACTACACATAATAGATATCGTAACGCTCAAATCAACAATTTTCGACCTATACAGGAGGGAGAAATTAAGAGTAGTTTTTTTATTAGAATTGTTTAGATCATTGATTGCAAAGAAAAAGTCAGATCTCGCATAAACCTATCGAGTTATGACTTATTCACTCATGGATCTAATTCCTGGTGATGAACCACAGAGTCTGGTTTAAAACTTCGATTACAACAAAACCTAAATGTGATGACTTCAGAAGACAAAATAACACAGAATATAGATCGCGAAAGCCTCAAATCAACAATTTTTGACGTATACGATACGGAGAAATTAAGAGAAGTTCCTTTAGTAGAACAGTTCAGATCACTGATTGCAAAGAAGAAGTCAGATCTCGCATAAACCTATCAAGTTCTGAGTTATTCACTCATGGATGTAATTCTTGATGATGAACCACAGAGGTTGGTTCGAAACATTGATTACAACAAAACCTAAATGCGATGACTCTAAAAGACAACACTACATAGAACATAGATCGTAGGAGCCTCAAATCAACATTTTTCAACTTATACGGGAGGGAGAAATTAGGAGAAGTTCATTTATTAGAACTATTTAGATCATTGATTGCAAAGAAGAAGTCAGATCTCGCATAAACCTATTGAGTTCTGACTTATTCAATCGTGGATCTAACTCCCAATGATGAACCAAGAGAAATTAAGAGAAGTTCGTTTATTAGAATGGTTTAGATCACTGATTCTAAAGAAGAAGTCAAATTTCACGTAAACCTATCAAGTTCTAACTTATTCCCTCATGGATCTAATTCCTGATGATGAACCACAGAGGTTGGTTTGAAACATCGATTAGAGAAAACCTAAATGTGATGACTCTGGACGACAACAATACACATAATATATATCACAGAAGCCTCAAATCAACAATATTTGACCTGTATGGGAGGGAGAAAATAAGAGAAGTTCGTTTAGTAGAACGGTTCAGATCACTGATTGCAAAGAAGAAGTCAGATCTCTCATAAACCAATCGATATCTGACTTATTCACTCATCGATCTAATTCCTGATGATGAACCATAGAGGTTGGTTCGAAAAGTCGATTACAACAAAACCTAAATGCGATGACTGCGGAAGACAACACTACACATAATATAGATCGCAGAAGTCTCAAATCAACAATTTTCGACTGGTACGGGTGTAAGAAATTAAGAGAAGTTTGTTTATTACAATGGTTCAGATCACTCATTGAATAGAAGAAGTCAGATCTCACATAAAATTGTCGATTTCTGACTTATTCTATCATGGATCTAATTCCTGATGATGAACGACAGAGGTTGGTTCAAAATGTCGATTACAACAAAAGATAAATGTGATGACTCTAGAAGACAACACTACACAAAATATAGATCGCAGAAGCCTCAAATCAACAATTTTTGACCTGTACGGCAGGGAGAAATTAAGAGAAGTTCATTTATTAGAATGGTTCATATCACTGATTGCAAAGAAGAAGTCAGATCTCACATAAACCTATCGAGTTCTGACTTATTGACTCATGGATCTAAATCTTAATGATGAACCACAGAGGTTGGTTCGAAATGTTGATTACAACAAAGCATAAATGCAATGACACCGGAAGACAAGACTACACAGAATATAGATCGCAGAACCCTAAAATCAACAATTTTCAACCTATACGCGAGGGAGAAATTAAGAGAAGTTCATTTATTAGAACGGTTCAGATCACTGATTGCAAACAAGAAGTTAAATCTCGCATAAACCTTTCGAGTTTTGACGTATTCACTCATGGATCTAATTCATGATGATGAACCACAGAGCTTTGTTTGAAACATCGATCCCAACAAGACCTAAATGCAATGACTTCGGAAGACAACACTACAGAGAATATAGATTGCAGAAGCCTTAAATCAACAATTTTTGACCTGTACAAGAGGGAGAAATTAAGAGAAGTTCATTTATTAGAATGGTTCAAATCACTGATTGCAAAGAAGAAGTCAGATCTCGCATAAACCTATAGATTTCTGACTTATTCACTCATGGATCTAATTCCTAATGATGAACCACAGAGGTTGGTTCAAAAAGCTTATTACAATGGATCTAATTAAGAGAAGTTTGTTTATTACAATGGTTCAAATCACTCATTGAAAAGAAGAAGTCGGATCTCACATAAACCTATCGAGTTCTGACTTATTCTGTCATGGATCTAATTCCTGATGATGAACCACAGAGGTTGGTTCAAAACGTCGATTACAACAAAAGCTAAATGTGATGACTGCAGAAGACAACACTACACAAAATATAGATCGCAGAAGCCTCAAATCAAAAAATTTCAACCTGTACGGGAGGGAGAAATTAAGAGATGTTCATTTATTAGAATGGTTCATATCACTAATTGCAAAGAAGAAGTCAGATCTCACATAAACCTATCGACTTCTTAGTTATTGACTCACGGATCTAATTCCTGATGATGAACCACAAAGGTTGGTTCGAAACATTGATTACAAAAAAACCTAAATGCAATGACACCGGAAGACAACACTACACAGAATATAGATCGCAGAACCCTAAAATCAACAATTTTTGACCTGTACGGGAGGGAGAAATTAAGAGAAGTTCATTTATTAAAACGGTTCAGATCACTGATTGTAAAGAAGAAGTTAGATCTCGCATAAACCTTTCGAGTTTTGGTGTATTCACTCATGGATATAATTCCTAATGATGAACCATAGAGCTTTGTTTGAAACATCGATTACAACAAAACCTAAATGCGATGACTTCAGAAGAAAGCACTACATAGAATATAGATCGCAGAAGCCTTAAATCAACAATTTTCGACCTGTAGAGGAGGGAGAAATTAAGAGAAGTTGATTTATTAGAATGGTTCAAATCACTGATTGCAAAGAAGAAGTCAGATCTCGCATAAACCTATAACGTTCTGACTTATTCACTCATGGATCTAATTCTTGATGACGAACCACAGAGATTGGTTCAAAACACTGATTACAACAAACCCTAAATGCGATGAAACCAGAAGACAACACTACATAGAATATAGATCGTAGAAGCCTCAACTCAACAATTTTCGACCCGTACAGGAGCGAGAAATTAAGAAAAGTTCATTTATTAGAACGGTTGAGATCACTGATTGCAAGGAAGAAGTTAGATCTCACATAAACCTATTGAGTTTTGACTTATTCACTCCTGGATCTGATTCCTGATGATGAACCACAGAGGTTGGTTCGAAACGTTGATTACAGCAAAACCTAAATGCAATGACTGCAGAAGACAACACTACATAGAATATAGATCACAGAAGCCTCAAATCAACAATTTTCGACCTGCACAGGAGGGAGAAATTAAGAGATGTTCATTTATAAGAACGAATCAGTTCACTGATTGCAAAGAACAAGTCAGATCTCGCATAAACCTATCAAGTTCTAACTTATTCACTCATGGATATAATTCCTAATTATGAACCATAAATGTTGGTTCGAAACGTCGATTACAACAAAACCTAAATGCGATGACTCCGGAAGACAACACTACACAGAATATACATCACAGAAGCCTCAAATCAACAATTTTCGACTTGTACAGGAGGGAGAAATTAAGAGAAATACGGCTATTAGAACGGTTCAGATCATTGATTGCAAAGAAGAAGTTAGATCTTGCATAAACCTATCGAGTTCTGACTTGTTCACTCATGGATCTAATTCCCGATGATGAATGGCAGAGGTTGGTTCAGAGCGTCGATTACAACAAAACCTAAATGAGATGACTCCAGAAGAAAACACTACAGAGAATATAGATCGCAGAAGCTTCAAATCAAAAAAATTTGACCTATACGGGAGGGAGAAATTAAGGGAAGTTCGTTTATTAGAACGGTTCAGATCACTAATTGCACAGAAGAAGTCAGATCTCACATAAACATATCGACTTCTGACTTATTCACTCATGGATCTAATTCATGATGTTGAACCACAAACGTTGGTTCAAAATGTCAATTACAGCAAAACTTAAATGCGATGACTCCGGAAGATAACACTACACAGAATATAGATCGCAAAAGCCTCAAATCAACAGTTTTAGACCTCTGCGGGAGGGAGAAATTAAGAGGATTTCGTTTATTAGAATGGTTCAGATCACTAATTCTTGATAATGAACCAAAGAGGTTAGTTATGAATGTTGCTTACAACAAAACCTAAATGCGATGACTTTGAGAGACAACACTACACATAATATAGATCGCAGTAGCCTCAAATAGACAATTTTCGATCTGTACGGGAGCGAAAAATTAAGAGAAGTTCCTTTATTAGAACGATTTAGATCATTGATTGCAAAGAAGAAGTCAGATCTCACAAAAACCTATCGAGTTCTGACTTGTTCACTCATGGATCTAATTCCCGATGATGAACGGCAAAGGTTGGTTCAGAACGTCGATTACAACAAAACCTAAATGAGATGACTGCAGAAGAAAACACTACACAGAATATAGATCGCAGAAGCCTCAAATCAAATCTTTTTGACCTATACGGGAGGGAGAAATTAAGGGAAGTTCGTTTATTAGAACGGTTCAGATCACTTATTGCACAGAAGAAGTCAGATCTCACATAAACATATCGACTTCTGACTTATTCACTCATGGATCTAATTCTTGTTGATGAACCATAGAGGTTGGTTTGAAACGTCGATCAGAACAAAACCTAAATTTTATGACTCTGAAAGACAACACTACACAGAATATAGATCGTAGAAGCCTCAAATCAACAATTTTCGACCTGTACGGGAGGGAGAAATTAAGAGAAGTTCGTTTATTAGAACAGTTCAGATCACTGATTGGAAAGAAGTGAGATCTCACATAAACCTACCAAGTTCTTACTTATTCACTCATGGATCTAATTCCTGATGATGAACTACAGAGGTTGGTTCGAAACATCGATTACAACAAAACCTAATTGCAATGACTCCGGAAGACTACTCAGAATATAGATCGCAGAAGCCTCAAATCAACAATTTTTGACCTGTACAAGAGGGGGAAATTAAGAGAAGTTCATTTATTAGAACGGTTTAGATCACTGATTGTAAAGAAGAAGTCAGATCTCGCATAAACCTATCAAGTTCTAACTTATTCCCTTATGGATCTAACTCCTGATGATGAACCACCGAGGTTGGTTCAAAACATCGATTAGAGAAAACCTAAGTGTGATGACTCCAGACTATAAAAATACACAGAATATATATCACAGAAGCCTCATATCAACAATATTCAACCTGTATCGGAGGGAGAAATTAAGAGAAGTTCATTTAGTGGAACGGTTCAGATCACTGATCGCAAAGTAGAAGTCAGATCTCGCATAAACCTATCGAGCTCTAACTTATTCTCTCATGGATCTAGTTCCTGATGATGAACCACAGAGGTTGCTTGGAAACGTTGATTACAACAAAACCTAAATACGATGACTCCGAAAGACAACACTACACAGAATATAGTTCGCAAAAGCCACAAATCAACAGTTTTCATCCTATATGGGAGGGAGAAATTAAAAGAAGTTCATATATTAGAACGGTTCAGATCACTGATTGCAAAAAAGAAGTCAGATCTCACATAAACCTATCAAGTTCTAACTTATTCACTAATGGATCTAATTCCTGATGATGAACCACAGAGGCTGGTTCGAAACATCGATTACAAAAAAAACTAAATATGATGACTCCCAAAGACAACACTACACAGAATATAGATCGCAAAAGCCTCAAATCAAAAAATTTTGCCCTGTACGGGAGGGACAAATTAAGTTAAGTTCATTTATTAGAATAGTTCATCTCACTGATTGCAAAGAAGAAGTCAGATATTGCATAAACCTATCGGGTTCTGACTTATTCACTCATGGATCAAATTCCTGATGATGAACTACAGTGGTTGGTTCGAAACATCGATTACCACAAAACCTAATTGTGATGACTTCGGAGGACAACACTACTCAGAATATAGATTGCAAAAGCCTCAAATCAACAATTTTCGACCTGCACGAGAGGGAGAAATTAAGAGAAATTCATTTATTAGAATGGTTTAGATCATTGATTGTAAAGAAGAAGTTAGATCTCGCATAAACCTATCAACAATATTCCACCTGTATGGGAGGGAGAAATTAAGAGAAGTTCGTTTAGTAGAACGGTTCAGATCACTGATTGCAAAGAAGAAGTAAGATCTCGCATAAACCTATTGAGTTCTGACTTATTCACTCATGGATTTAATTCCTGATGATGAACCACAGAGGTTGGTTCGAAACGTCGATTACAACAAAACCTAAATACGATGACTCCGGAAGACAACACTACACAAAATATAGTTCGCAAAAGCCTCAAATCAACAGTTTTCGACCTGTACGGGAGGGAGAAATTAAGAGAAGTTCATATATTAGAAGGCTTTAGATCACCGACTGCAAAGAACAAGTCAGATCTCACATAAACCTATCGAGTTCTGACTTATTCACTAATGGATCTAATTCCTGATGATGAACCACAGAGGCTAGTTGGAAATTTCGATTACAAAAAAAACTAAATATGATGACTCCAGAAAATAACACAACACAGAATATAGATCGCAAAAGCCTCAAGTCAACAATTTTTGACCTCTACGGGAGGGAGAAATTAAGTTAAGTTCGTTTATTAGAATAGTTCATATCACTGATTGCAAAGAAGAAGTCAGATCTCGCCTAAACCTATCGAGTTTTGAATTATTCACTCATGGATCTAATTCATGATGATGAACCACAAACGTTGGTTCAAAACGTCAATTACAACGAAACTTAAATGCGATGACTCCGGAAGATAACACTACACAGAATATAGATCGCAGAAGCCTCAAATCAACAGTTTTAGACCTCTGCGGGAGGGAGAAATTAAGAGGATTTCGTTTATTAGAACGGTTCAGATCACTAATTCTTGATAATGAACCAAAGAGGTTAGTTATGAATGTTGCTTACAACAAAACCTAAATGCGATGACTTTGAGAGACAACACTACACATAACATAGATCGCAATAGCCTAAAATCAACAATTTTCGATCTGTACGGGAGGGAAAAATTAAGAGAAGTTCCTTTATTAGAATGGTTTAGATCACTGATTGCAAAGAAGAAGTCAGATCTCACAAAAACCTATCGAGTTCTGACTTATTCACTCATGGATCTAATTCTTGATCATGAACGACAGAGTTTGGTTCGAAACGTCGGTTACAACAAAACCGAAATGTGATGAATCTAGAAGACAACACTACACAGAATATAGATTGCAGAAGCCTCAAATCAACAATTTTTGACCTGTAGGAGAGGGAGAGATTAAGAGAAGTTTGTTTATTAGAATGGTTCAGATGACTGATTGCAAAGAAGAAGTCAAATCTGGCATAAAACTATCAAATTCTGACTTATTCACTCATGGATCTAATTCCTCATGATGAACCACAGAGGTTGGTTCAAAACGTCGATTACAACAAAACATAAATGCGATGACTCTGGAAGACAAAACTACACAAAAAATAGATTGCAAAAGCCTCAAATCAACAATTTTTGACCTGTACGGGAGGGTTATATTAAGAGAAGTTCAAATATTAGAACGGTTCAGATCACTGATTGGAAAGAAGAAGTCGGATCTTGCATAAACCTATCGAGTTCTGACTTATTCACTCATTGATCTAATTCCTGATGATGAACCACAGAGGTTGGTTCGAAACGTCAATTACAAAAAAACCTAAATGCGATGACTCTGGAAGACAACACTACACAAAATACAGATCGCAAAAGCCTCAAATCAACAATTTTTTACCTGTACGGGAGGGATAAATTAAGAGAAGTTCAAATATTAGAATGGTTCAGATCACTGAATGCAAAGAAGAAGTCGGATCTCGCATAAACCTACCGAGTTCTGACTTATTCACTAATGGATCTAATGCCTGATCATGAACCACAGAGGTTGGTTTGAAACAACGATTACAACAAAACCTAAATGCGATGACTTCGAAAGACAACACTACACAGAATATAGATCGCAAAAACCTCAAATCAACAATTTTCGACCTGTACGGGAGGGAGAAATTAGGAGAAGTTCCTTTATTAGAATGGACCAGAGCATTGATTGCAAAGAATAAGTCAGATCTCGCATAAACCTATCGAGTTCTAACTTATTCACTCATGGATCTAATTCCTCATCATGAACCACAGAGTTTGGTTCGAAATGTCGATTACAACAAAACCTAAATGTGATGAATCTGGAAGATAACACTACACAGAATATAGATTGCAGAAGCCTCAAATCAACAATTTTTGACCTGTACGAGAGGGAGACATTAGGTGAAGCACGTTTATTAGAATGGTTCAGATCACTAATTGCAAAGAAGAAGTCAAATCTGGCATAAAACTATCGAATTCTGACTTATTCACTCATGGATCTAATTCCTCATGATGAACCACAGAGGTTGGTTTGAAACGTTGATTACAGCAAAACCTAAATACGATGACACCGGAAGACAACACTCTAGATAATATAGATCATAGAAGCCTCAAATCAACAATTTTCAACCTGTAGAAGAGGGAGAAATTAAGAGAAGTTAGTTTATTAGAAAAGTCCAGATCACTGATTGCAAAGAAGAAGCCAGATCTTACATAAACCTATTGAGTTCTGACTTATTCACTCAAGGATCTAATTCCTAATGATGAATCACAGAGGTTGGTTTGAAACATCGATTACAACAAAACCTAAATGCGATGACTCCGGAAGACAAGACTACAGAGAATATAGATCACAAAAGCCTCAAATCAACAATTTTCGACTAGTACGAGAGGGAGAAATTAAGAGAAGTTTGTTTATTAGAATGTTTCAGATCACTGATTGCTAAGAAGAAGTCAAATCTCACATAAACCTATCGAGTTCTGACCTATTCACTCATTGATCTAATTCTTGATGACGAACCACAGAGGTTGGTTCGAAATGACGATTACAACAAAACCTAAATGCGATGACTCTAGAAGACAACACTATACAAGATATAGATCACAAAAGCCTCAAATAACCAATTTTTGACATATACTGGAGGGAGAAATTAAGGGATTTTCCTTTATTAGAACAGTTCAGATCACTGATTACAAAGAAGAAGTCAGATCTCGCATAAACCTACTGAGTTCTGACTTATTCACTAATGGATCTAATGCCTGATCATGAACCACAGAGGTTGGTTTGAAACGACGATTACAACAAAACCTAAGTGCAATGACTCTGAAAGACAACACTACATAGAATATATATCGCAAAAACTTCAATTCAACAATTTTCGACCTGTATGGGATTGAGAAATTAAGAGAAGTTCCTTTATTAGAATGGTTCAGATCATTGATTGCAAAGAAGAAGTTAGATCTCGCATAAACCTATCGAGTTCTAACTTATTCACTCATGGATCTAATTCCTCATCATGAACCACCGAGTCTGGTTCGAAATGTCGATTACAACAAAACCTAAATGTGATGACTCTGGAAGATAACACTACACAGAATATAGATTGCAGAAGCCTCAAATCAACAATTTTTTACCTGTACGCGAGGGAGACATTAGGTGAAGTACGTTTATTAGAACGGTTCAGATCACTAATTGCAAAGAAGAAGTCAAATTTGGCATAAAACTATCGAATTCTGACTTATTCACTCATGGATCTAATTCCTCATGATGAACCACAGAGGTTGGTTTGAAACGTTGATTACAGCAAAACCTAAATACGATGACACCGGAAGACAACACTCTAGATAATATAGATCACAGAAGCCTCAAATCAACAATTTTCGACTTGTAGAAGAGGGAGAAATTAAGAAAAGTTAGTTTATTAGAAAAGTCCAGATCACTGATTGCAAACAAGAAGCCAGATCTTACATAAACCTATTGAGTTCTGACTTATTCACTCAAGGATCTAATTCCTAATGATGAATCACAGAGGTTGGTTTGAAACATCGATTACAACAAAAACTAAATGTGATAACTCCAGAAGACAAGACTACAGAGAATATAGATCACAAAAGCCTCAAATCAACAATTTTCGACTAGTACGAGAGGGAGAAATTAAGAGAAGTTCATTTATTAGAATGTTTCAGATCACTAATTGCTAAGAAGAAGTCAGATCTCACATAAACCTATCGAGTTCTGACCTATTCACTCATTGATGTAATTCTTGATGACGAACCACAGAGGTTGGTTCGAAATGACGATTACGACAAAACCTAAATGCGATGACTCTAGAAGACAACACTATACAAGATATAGATCACAAAAGCCTCAAATAACCAATTTTTGACATATACTGGAGGGAGAAATTAAGGGATGTTCCTTTATTAGAATAGTTCAGATCACTGATTACAAAGAAGAAGTCAGATCTCGGATAAACCTACTGAGTTCTGACTTATTCACTAATGGATCTAATGCCTGATCATGAACCACAGAGGTTGGTTCGAAACGACGATTACAACAAAACCTAAGTGCAATGACTCCGAAAGACAACACTACATAGAATATATATTGCAAAAACCTCAATTCAACAATTTTCGACCTGTATGGGAGGGAGAAATTAAGAGAACTTCCTTTATTAGAATGGTTCAGATCATTGATTGCAAAGAAGAAGTTAGATCTCGCATAAACCTATCGAGTTCTAACTTATTCACTCATGGATCTAATTCCTCATCATGAACAATAGAGTTTGGTTCGAAATGTCGATTACAACAAAACCTAAATGTGATGACTCTGGACGACAACACTACATAGAATATAGATTGCAGAAGCCTCAAATCAACAATTTTTGACCTGTACGAGAGGGAGAGATTAGATGAAGTACGTTTATTAGAATGGTTCAGATCACTAATTGCAAAGAAGAAGCCAAATATTGCATAAAACTATCGAATTCTGACTTATTCACTCATGGATCTAATTCCTCATGATGAACCACAGAGGTTGGTTTGAAACGTCGATTACAACAAAACCTAAATATGATGACTCCAGAAGACAACACTCTAGATAATATAGATCACACAAGCCTCAAACCAACAATTTTCGACCTGTAGAAGAGGGAGAAATTAAGAGAAGTTAGTTTATTAGAAAAGTTCAGATCACTGATTGTAAAGAAGAAGTTAGATCTCGCATAAACCTATCAAGTTCTGACTTAATCACTCATGGATCTAATTCCTGATGATGAACCACAGAGGTTGGTTCAAAACATTGATTACAACAAAACCTAAATGCAATGACTCTGGAAGACAACACTACACAGAATATAGATCAAAGAAGCCTCAAATAAACAATTTTCCACCTGTATGGGATGGAGAAATTAAGAGAAGTTCATTTATTAGAATGGTCCAGATCACTGATTGCAAAGAAGAAGCCAGATCTTACATAAACCTAGTGAGTTCTGACTTATTCACTCAAGGATCTGATTCCTAATGATGAATCACAGAAGTTGGTTCAAAACGTCGATTACAACAAAACCTAAATGCGATGACTCCGGAAGACAAATCTACACAAAATATAGACCACAAAAGCCTCAAATCAACAATTTTTTACTGCTACGAGAGGGAGAAATTAAGAGAAGTTCATTTATTAGAATGGTTCAGATCACTGATTGCTAAGAAGAAGTTAGATCTCACATAAACCTATCGAGTTCTGACCTATTCACTCATTGATCTAATTCTTGATGATGAACCATAGAGGTTGGTTCGAAATGATGATTACAACAAAACCTAAATGCGATGACTCCAGAAGACAACACTATACAACATATAGATCACAAAAGCCTCAAATAACCAATTTTTGACATATACGGGAGGGAGAAATTAAGGGATGTTCCTTTATTAGAACAGTTCAGATCACTGATTACAAAGAAGAAGTCAGATCTCGCATAAACCTACCGAGTTCTGACTTATTCACTAATGGATCTAATGCCTGATCATGAACCACAAAGGTTGGTTCGAAACGACGATTACAACAAAACCTAAATGCGATGACTCTGAAAGACAACACCACACAAAATATAGATCGCAAAAACCTCAAATCAACAATTTTTGACCTGTACGGGAGGGAGAAATTAAGAGAAGTTCCTTTATTAGAATGGTTCAGATCATTGATTGCAAAGAAGAAGTCAGATCTCGCATAAACCTATCGAGTTCTAACTTATTCACTCATGGATCTAATTCGTAATCATGAACCACAGAGGGTGGTTCAAAACGTCGATTACAACAAAAGCTAAATGCGATGACTCCAGAAGACAACACTACACAAAATATAGGTCGCAGAGGCCTCAAATCAACAATTTTCGACCTGTATGGGAAGGATAAATTAAGAGAAGTTCATTTATTATAATGGTTCAGATCACTAATTGGAAAGAAGTAGTCAGATCTTGGATAAACCTATCAAGTTCTGACTGATTCACTCAAGGATCTAATTCCTGATGATGAACCACAAAGGTTGATTCGCAACATCAGTTACAACAAAACCTAAATGTGATGACTCCGGAAGACAATACTACACAGAATATAGATCACAAAAGCCTCAAATCAACAATTTTCGACCAGTACGGGAGCGAGAAATTAAGAAACATTTGTTTATTAGAACTGTTCAGATCACTGATTGCAAAGAAGAAGTTAGATCCCGCATAAACCTATCGAGTTTTGACTTATTCACTCATGTATCTAATTCTTGATCATTAACCACAAAGGTTGGTTCGAAACATCAATTACAACAAAACCTAAATGCGATGACTCCGAAAGACAACACTCCACCGAATATAGATCGCAGAAGCCTCAAATGAACAATTTTCGACCTGTACGGGAGGGAGAAATTAAGAGAATTTCATTTATTAGAATGGTTCAAATCATTGATTACAAAGAAGAAGTCGGATCTGAAATAAACCTATCGAGTTCTGACCTATTCACTCATGGATCTAATTCCTGATGATGAACCACAGAGGTTGGTTCGAAACGACGATTAGAACAAAACCCAGATGCGATGACTTCGAAGGACAACACTACACAAAATATAGATCGCAGAAGCCTCAAATAACTAATTTTTGACCTGTACAGGAGGGAGATATGAAGAGAAGTTCATTTATTAGAATGGTTCAGATCACCGACTAAAAGAAGAAGTCAGATCTCGCATAAACCTATCTAGTTCTGACTTATTCACTGATGGATCTAATTAATGATAATGTACCACAGAGGTTGGTTCAAAACGTCAATTACAACAAAATCTAAATGGGATGAATCTGGAAGACAACACTACACAGAATATAGATCATAGAAGCATCAAATCAACAATTTTTGACCTGTACGATATGGAGAAATTAAGAGAAGTTCATTTATTATAACGGTTCAGATCACTAATTACAAAGAGGAAGTCAGATCTCTCATAAACCTATCGATTTTTTACTTGTTCACTCATCAATCTAATTCCTGATGACGAACCATAGAGGTTGGTTCGAAAGGTCGATTACAACAAAACCTAAATACGATAACTCTGGAAGACAACACTACATGTAATATAGATCACAGAAGTCTCAAATCAACAATTTTCGACCAGTACGGGTGGAAGAAATTAAGAGAAGTTTGTTTATTACAATGGTTCACATAACTCTTTGAAAAGAAGAAGTTAGATCTCACATAGACCTATCAAGTTCTGACTTATTCTTTCATGGATCTAATTCCTGATGATGAACCGCAGAGGTTGGTTCGAAACGTCGATTACAGCAAAACCTAAATACGATGACTCCGGAAGACAACACTACACAGATATAGTTTGCAAAAGCCTCAAATCAACAGTTTTTGACCTATACGGGAGGGAGAAATTAAGAGAAGTTCATATATTAGAACGGTTCAGATCACTGATTGCAAAAAAGAAGTTAGATCTCACATAAACCTATCGAGTTCTGACTTATTCACTAGTGGATCTAATTCCTGATGCTGAACCACAGAGGCTGGTTCGAAACGTCGATTACAAGAAAACCTAAATATGATGACTCCCAAAGACAACACAACCCAGAATATAGATCACAAAGGCCTCAAATCAACAATTTTTGACCTGTACGAGAGGGAAAAATTAAGTTAAGTTCGATTATTAGAATAGTTCATATCACTGATTGCAAAGAAGAAGTCAGATATCAAATAAACCTATTAATTTCTGACTTATTCACTCATGGATTTAATTCCTGACGATGAACTACAGAGGTTGGTTCGAAACATCGATTACCACAAAACCTAATTGCGATGACTCAGGAGGACAACACTACTCAGAATATAGATCGCAGAAGCCTCAAATCAACAATTTTCGACCTGTACGAGAGGGAGAAATTAAGAGAAGCTCATTTATTAGAACAGTTTAGATCATTGATTGTAAAGAAGAAGTCAGATCTCGCATAAACCTATCAACTTCTAACTTATTCCCTCATGGATCTAATTCCTGATGATGAACCACAGATGTTGGTTCGAAACATCGATTAGAGAAAACCTAAATGTGATGACTCCTGACGACAACAAAAAATAGAATATATTTCACATAAGCCTCAAATCAACAATATTTGACCTGTGCGGGAGGGAGAAATTAAGAGAAGTTCGTTTAGTAGAACAGTTCAGATCACTGATTGCAAAGAAGAAGTCAAATCTCGCATAAACCTATCGAGTTCTGACTTATTCACTCATGGATTTAATTCCCGATGATGAACCGCAGAGGTTGGTTCGAAATGTCGATTACAACAAAACCTAAATACGATGACTCTGGAAGACAACACTACACAAAATATAGTTCGCAAAAGCCTCAAATCAATAGTTTTGGACCTGTACGGGAGGGAGAAATTAAGAGAAGTTCATATATTAGAAGGATTTAGATCACCGATTGCAAAGAACAAGTCAGATCTCACATAAACCTATCGACTTTTGACTTATTCACTAATGGATCTAATTCATGATGATGAACAACAGAGGCTAGTTTGAAATTTCGATTACAAAAAAAACTAAATATGATGACTCCAGAAGACAACACAACACAGAATATAGATCGCAAAAGCCTCAAATCAATAATTTTTGACCTGTACGGGAGGGAGAAATTAAGTTAAGTTCGTTTATTAGAATAGTTCATATCACTGATTGCAAAGAAGAAGTCAGATCTCGCCTAAACCTATCGGGTTTTGAATTATTCACTCATGGATCTTGATGATGAACCACAGACGTTGGTTCGAAACGTCAATTACAAGGAAACTTAAATGCGATGACTCCGGAAGATAACACTACACAGAATATAGATCGCAAAAGCCTCAAATCAACAGTTTTCGACCTCTACGGGAGGGAGAAATTAAGAGGATTTCGTTTATTACAATGGTTCATATCACTGATTCTTGATAATGAACCAAAGAGGTTAGTTACAAATGTTGATTACAATAAAACCTAAATGCGATGACTCTGAAAGATAACACTACACAAAATATAGATCGTAGTAGCCTCAAATCAACAATTTTCAATCTGTACGGGAGGGAAAAATTAAGAGAAGTTCCCTTATTAGAACGGTTCAGATCACTGATTGCAAAGAAGAAATCAGATCTCGCAAAAACCTATCGAGTTCTGACTTATTCACTCATGGATCTAATTCCTGATCGTGAACCACAGAGTTTGGTTCGAAACGTCGATTACAACAAAACCGAAATGCAATGACTCTAGAAGACAACACTACACAGAATATAGATTGCAGAAGCCTCAAATCAATAATTTTTGACCTGTAAGAGAGGGAGAGATTAAGAGAAGTTCATTTATTAGAACGGTTGAGATCACTGATTGCAAAGAAGAAGTCAAATCTGGCATAAAACTATCGAATTCTGACTTATTCACTCATGGATCTAATTCCACATGATGAACCACAGAGGTTGGTTCGAAACGTCGATTACAACAAAACCTAAATACGATGACTCTAGAAGACAACACTCTACATAATATAGATTGTAGAAGCCTCAAATCGACAATTTTCGACCTGTACAAGAGGGAGAAATTAAGAGAAGTTAGTTTATTAGAAAAGTTCAGATCACTAATTGCAAAGAGGAAGTCAGATCTCACATAAACCTATCGAGTTCTAACTTATTCACTCATTGATCTAATTCCTGATGATGAACCACAGAGGTTGGTTTGAAATGTCAATTACAACAAAACCTAAATGCGATGACTCTCGAAGACAACACTACAAAAAATATAGATCGCAAAAGCCTCAAATCAACAATTTTTGACCTGTACGGGAGGGAAAAATTAAGAGAAGTTCAAATATTAAAACGGTTCAGATCACTGATTGCAAAGAAGAAGTCTGATCTCGCATAAACCTACCAAGTTCTGACTTATTCACTAATGGATCTAATGCCTGATCATGAACCACAGAGGTTGGCTCGAAAGGACGATTACAACGAAACCTAAATGCGATGACTTCGAAAGACAACACTACACAAAATATAGATCGCAAAATCCTCAAATCAACAATTTTCGACTTGTACGGGAGGGAGAAATTAAGAGAAGTTCCTTTATTAGAATGGTTCAAATCATTGATTGCAAAGAAGAAGTCAGATCTCACATAAACCTATCGAGTTCTAAGTTATTCACTCATGGATCCAATTCCTCATCATGAACCATAGAGTTTGGTTCGAAACGTCAATTACAACAAAACCTAAATGTGATGACTCTGGAAGACAACACTACACAGAATATAGATTGCAGAAGCCTCAAATCAACAATTTTTGACCTGTACGAGAGGGAGAGATTAGATGAAGTACGTTTATTAGAACGGTTCAGATCACTGATAGCAAAGAAGAAGTCAAATCTGGCATAAAACTATCGAATTCTGACTTATTCACTCATGGATCTAATTCCCCATGATGAACCACAGAGGTTGGTTTGAAACGTTGATTACAAACAAAACCTAAATATGATGACTTCGGAAGACAACACTCTAGATAATATAGATCACAGAAGCCTCAAATCAACAATTTTCGACCTGTACAAGAGGGAGAAATTAAGAGAAGTTAGCTTATTAGAAAAGTTCAGATCACTGATTGCAAAGAAGAAGTTAGATCTCACATAAACCTATCAAGTTCTGACTTAATCACTCATGGATCTAATTCCTGATGATGAACCACAGAGGTTGGTTCGAAACATCGATTACAACAAAACCTAAATGCGATGACTTTGGAAGACAACACTACACAGAATATAGATCAAAGAAGCCTCAAATAAAAAAATTTCCACCTGTATGGGATGGAGAAATTAAGAGAAATTCATTTAATACAATGGTCCAGATCACTGATTGCAAAGAAGAAGCCAGATCTTACATAAACCTATTGAGTTCTGACTTATTCACTCAAGGATCTAATTCCTAATGATGAATCACAGAGATTGGTTCGAAATGTCGATTACAACAAAACCTAAATGCGATGACTCCGAAAGACAACACTACACAAAATATAGATCACAAAAGCCTCAAATCAACAATTTTCGACTAGTACGAGAGGGAGAAATTAAGAGAAGTTCGTTTATTAGAATGGTTCAGATCACTGATTGCTAAAAAGAAGTCAGATCTCACATAAACCTATCGAGTTCTGACCTATTCACTCATTGATCTAATTCTTGATGACGAACCACAGAGGTTCGTTCGAAATGACGATTACAACAAAACCTAAATGCGATGACTCCAGAAGACAACACTATACAACATATAGATCACATAAGCCTCAAATAACGAATTTTTGACATATACGGGAGGGAGAAATTAAGTGAGGTTCCTTTATTAGAATAGTTCAGATCATTGATTACAAAGAAGAAGTCAGATCTCGCATAAACCTACCGAGTTCTGACTTATTCACTAATCAATCTAATGCCTGATCATGAACCACAGAGGTTGGTTCGAAACGACGATTACAACAAAACCTAAGTGCGATGACTTCGAAAGACAACACTACACAGAATACAGATCGCAAAAACCTCAAATCAACAATTTTCGACCTGTACGGGAGGGAGAAATTCAGAGAAGTTCCTTTATTAGAATGGTTCAGATCATTGATTGCAAAGAAGAAGTCAGATCTCGCATAAACCTATCAATTTCTAACTTATTCACTAATGGATCTAATGCCTGATCATGAACCACAAAGGTTGGTTCGAAATGACGATTACAACAAAACCTAAATGCGATGACTCCGAAAGACAACACTACACAGAATATAGATTGCAAAAACCTCAAATCAACAATTTTCGACCTGTACGGAAGGGAGAAATTAAGAGAAGTTCCTTTACTAGAACGGTTCAGATCACTGATTGCAAAGAAGAAGTCAGATCTCGCAAAAACCTATTGAGTTCTGACTTATTCAATCATGGATCTAATTCCTGATCATGAACCAAAGAGTTTGGTTTGAAACGTCGATTACAACAAAACCGAAATGCGATGACTGTAGAAGACAACACTACACAGAATATAGATTGCAGAAGCCTCAAATCAACAATTTTTGACCCGTAGGAGAGGGAGAGATTAAGAGAAGTTCGTTTATTAGAACGGTTCAGATCACTGATTGCAAAGAAGAAGGAAAATCTGGCATAAAACTATCCAATTCTGACTTATTCACTCATGGATCTAATTCCTCATGATGAACCACAGAGGTTGTTTCGAAACATCGATTACAACAAAACCTAAATACGATGACTCTGGAAGACAACACTCTACATAATATAGATCGCAGAAGCCTCAAATCGACAATTTTCAACCTATACAGGAGGGCGAAATTAAGAGAAGTTAGTTTATTAGAAAATTTCAGATCACTGATTGCAAAGAGGAAGTCAGATCTCACATAAACCTACGAGTTCTGACTTATTCACTCATTGATCTAATTCCTGATGATGAACCACAAAGGTTGGTTTGAAAAGTCAATTACAACAAAACCTAAATGCGATGACTCTGGAAGACAACACTACACAAAACATAGATTGCAAAAGCCTCAAATCAACAATTTTTGACCTGTACGAGAGGGAGAAATTAAGAGAAGTTCAAATATTAGAATGGTTCAGATCACTGATTGCAAAGAAGAATTCGGATCTTGCATAAACCTACCGAGTTCTGACTTATTCACTAATGGATCTAATTCCTGATCCTGAACCATAGAGGTTCATTCGAAACGACAATTACAACAAAACCTAAATGCGATGACTTCGAAAGACAACACTACACAGAATATAGATCGCAAAAACCTCAAATCAACAATTTTCGACCTGTACGGGAGGGAGAAATTAAGAGAAGTTCCTTTATTAGAATGGTTCTGATCATTGATTGCAAAGAAGAAGTCAGATCTCGCATAAACCTATCGAGTTCTAACTTATTCACTCATGGATCTAATTCCTCATCATGAACCACAGAGTTTGGTTTGAAACGTCGATTACAACAAAACCTAAATGTGCTGACTCTGGAAGACAACACTACAAAGAATATAGATTGCAGAAGCCTCAAATCCACAATTTTTGACCTGTACGAGAGGGAGAGATTAGATGAAGTACGTTTATTATAACAGTTCAGATCAGTGATTGCAAAGAAGAAGTCAAATCTGGCATAAAACTATCGACTTCTGACTTATTCACTCATGGATCTAATTCCTCATGATGAACCACAGAGGTTGGTTTGAAACGTCGATTACAACAAAACCTAAATACGATGACTCCGGGAGACAACACTCTAGATAATATAGATCACAGAAGCCTCAAATCAACAATTTTCGACCTGTACAAGAGGGAGAAATTAAGAGAAGTTAGTTTATTAGAAAAGTTCAGATCACTGATTGCAAAGAAGAAGTTAGATCTCGCATAAACCTATCAATTTCTGACTTAATCATTCATGGATCTAATTCCTGATGATGAACCACAGAGGTTGGTTCGAAACATCGATTACAACAAAACCTAAATGCGATGACTCTGGAAGACAACACTACACAGAATATAGATCAAAGAAGCCTCAAATAAACAATTTTCCACCTGTATGGGACGGAGAAATTAAGAGAAGTTCATTTATTAGAACGGTCCAGATCACTGATTGCAAAGAAGAAGCCAGATCTTACATAAACCTATTGAGTTCTGACTTATTCACTAATTCCTAATGATGAATCACAGAGGTTGGTTCGAAACGTCAATTACAACAAAACCTAAATGTGATGACTCCAGAAGACAACAGTACACAAAATATAGATCACAAAAGCCTCAAATCAACAATTTTCGACTAGTATGGGAGGCAAAAATTAAGAGAAATTCGTTTATTAGAATGGTTCATATCACTGATTGCTAAGAAGAAGTCAGATCTCACATAAACCTATCGAGTTCTGACCTATTCACTCATTGATCTAATTCTTGATGATGAACCACAAAGGTTGGTTTGAAATGACAATTACAACAAAACCTAAATGCGATGACTCGAGAAGACAACACTATACAACATATACATCACAAAAGCCTCAAATAACCAATTTTTGACATATACGGGAGGGAGAAATTAATGGATGTTCCTTTATTAGAACAGTTCAGATCACTGATTACAAAGAAGAAGTCAGATCTCGAATAAACCTACCGAGTTCTAACTTATTTAGTAATGGATCGAATGCCTGATCATGAACCACAGAGGTTGGTTCGAAACAACGATTACAACAAAACCTAAGTGCGATGACTTCGAAAGACAACACTACATAGAATATAGATCACAAAAACCTCAAATCAACAATTTTCGACCTGTACGGGAGGGAGAAATTAAGAGAAGTTCCTTTATTAGAATGGTTCAGATGATTGATTGCAAAGAAGAAGTCAGATCTCACATAAACCTATCGAGTTCTAACTTATTCACTCATGGATCCAATTCCTCATCATGAACCACAGAGTTTGGTTCGAAACGTCGATTACAACAAAACCTAAATGTGATGACTCTGGAAGACAACACTACACAGAATATAGATTGCAAAAGCCTCAAATCAACAATTTTTGACCTGTACTAGAGGGAGAGATTAGATGAAGTACGTTTATTAGAACGGTTCAGATCACTGATTGCAAAGAAGAAGTCAAATCTTGCATAAAACTATCGAATTCTGACTTATTCACTCATGGATCTAATTCCTCATGATGAACCACAGAGGTTGGTTTGAAACGTCAATTACAACAAAACTTAAATACGATGACTCCGGAAGACAACACTCTAGATAATATAGATCACAGAAGCCTCAAATCAACAATTTTCGAACTGTACAAGAGGGAGAAATTAAGAGAAGTTAGTTTATTAGAAAAGTTCAGATCACTGATTGCAAAGAAGAAGTTAGATCTCGCATAAACCTATCAAGTTCTGACTTAATCACTCATGGATCTAATCCCTGATGATGAACCACAGAGGTTGGTTCGAAACATCGATTACAACAAAACCTAAATGCGATGAATCTGGAAGACAACACTACACAGAATATAGATCAAAGAAGCCTCAAATAAACAATTTTCCACCTATATGGGATGGAGAAATTAAGAGAAGTTCATTTATTAGAACGGTCCAGATCACTGATTGCAAAGAAGAAGCCAGATCTTACATAAACCTATTGAGTTCTGACTTATTCACTCTAAGATCTAATTCCTAATGATGAATCACAGAGGTTGGTTCGAAACGTCGATTACAACAAAACCTAAATGCGATGACTCTGGAAGACAACACTACACAGAATATAGATCACAAAAGCCTCAAATCAACAATTTTCGACTAGTACGGGAGGGAGAAATTAAGAGAAGTTCGTTTATTAGAATGGTTCAGATCACTGATTGCTAAGAAGAAGTTAGATCTCACATAAACCTATCGAGTTCTAAACTATTCACTCATTGATCTAATTCTTGATGATGAACCACATAGGTTGGTTCGAAATGGCGATTACACCAAAACCTAAATGTGATGACTCCAGAAGACAACACTATACAACATATAGATCACAGAAGCCTCAAATAACCAATTTTTGACATATACGAGAGGGAGAAATTAAGCAATGTTCCTTTATTAGAATGGTTCAGATCACTGATTACAAAGAAGAAGTCAGATCTCGCATAAACCTACCGAGTTCTGACTTATTCACTAATGGATCTAGTGCTTGATCGTGAACCACAGAGGTTGGTTCGAAACGACAATTACAACAAAACCTAAATGAGATGACTCCGAAAGACAACACTACACATAATATAGATCGCAAAAACCTTAAATCAACAATTTTCGACCTGTACGGGAGGGAGAAATTAAGAGAAGTTCCATTATTAGAATGGTTCAGATCATTGATTGCAAAGAAGAAGTCAGATCTCGCATAAACCTATCGAGGTCTAACTTATTCACTCATGGATCTAATTCCTGATCATGAACCACAAAGTTTGGTTCAAAATGTCGATTACAACAAAAGCTAAATATGCTGACTCCGGAAGACAACACTACACAAAATATAGGTTGCAGAAGCCTCAAACCAACAATTTTCGACCTGTATGGGAAGGAGAAATTAAGAGGAGTTCATTTATTATAACGGTTCAGATCACTAATTGGAAAGAAGTAGTTCGATCTCGCATAAACCTATCATGTTCCGACTGATTCACTCAAGGATCTAATTCCTGATGATAAACCACAAAGGTTGGTTCGCAACGTCAGTTACAACAAAACCTAAATGCGATGACTCCAGAAGACAATACCACACAAAATATAGATCACAAAAGCCTCAAATCAACAATTTTCGACCAGTACGGGAGGGAGAAATTAAGAAACGTTTGTTTATTAGAACTGTTCAGATTACTGATTGCAAAGAAGAAGTTAGATCTATCATAAACCTATCGAGTTTTGACTTATTTACTCATGTATCTAATTCTTGATCATGAACCACCGAATATAGATCGCAGAAGCCTCAAATCAACAATTTTTGACCTATATGAGAGGGAGAAATTAATAGAAGTTTATTTATTAGAACGGTTCAAATCATTGATTACAAAGAAGAAGTTAGATCTCAAATAAACCTATCGAGTTCTAACGTATTCACTCATGGATCTAATTCCTGATGATGAACCATAGAGGTTGGTTCGAAACGATGATTACAAGAAAACCCAGATGCGATGACTCCAGAGGACAACACTACACAAAATATAGATCGCAGAAGCCTCAAATAAATAATTTTTTACCTATACAGGAGGGAGATATGAAGAGAAGTTCATCTATTAGAATGGTTCAGATCACTGACTATAAAGAAAAGTCAGATCTCGCATAAACCTATCGAGTTCTGGCTTATTCACTGATGGATCTAATTAATGATAATGTACCACAGAGGTTGGTTCGAAATGTCAATTACAACAAAATCTAAATGCGATGAATCTGGAAGACAACACTACACAAAATATAGATCACAGAAGTCTCAAATCAACAATTTTCGACCGGTACGGGTGGAAGAAATTAAGAGAACTTTGTTTATTACAATGGTTCACATCACTCATTGAAAAGAAGAAGTTAGATCTCACATAAACCTATCAAGTTCTGACTTATTCTGTCATGGATCTAATTCCTGATGATGAACCACAGATGTTGGTTCAAAACGTCGATTAAAACAAAAGCTAAATGCGATGACTCCAGAAGACAACACTACACAAAATATAGATTGCAGAAACCTCAAATCAACAATTTTTGACCTATACGGGAGGGAGAAATTAAGAGAAGTTCATTTATTAGAATGGTTCAGATCACTGATTGCAAAGAAGAAGTTAGATCTCGCATAAACCTATCGAGTTCTGACTTATTCACTCATGGATCTAATTCCTGATGATGAACCACAGAGGTTGGTTCGAAACGTTGATTACAACAAAACCTAAATGCGATGACTCTGGAAGACAACACTACACAGAATATAGATCTCAGAACCCTAAAATCAACAATTTTTTGCCTGTACAGGAGGGAGAAATTAAGAGAAGTTCATTTATTAGAATGGTTCAGATCACTGATTGCAAAGAAGAAGTTAGATCTCGCATAAACCTTTCGAGTTTTGACGTATTCACTCAGGGATCTAATTCATGATGATGAACCACAGAGCTTTGTTTAAAATGACGATTACAAAAAAACCTAAATGCGATGACTTCGGAAGACAACACTACACAGAATATAGATCGCAAAAGCTTCAAATCAACAATTTTCGACCTGTACAGGAGCGAGAAATTAAGAGATGTTCATTTATTAGAATGGATCAGATTACTGATTGTAAAGATCAAGTCAGAACTCGCATAAACCTATAGAGTTCTAAATTATTCACTCATGGATCTAATTCCTGATGATGAACCATAGATGTTGGTTCGAAATGTTGATTACAACAAGACATAAATGGAATGACTCCATAAGACAACACTACACAGAATATAGATCACAGAAGCCTCAAATCAACAATTTTCGACCTGTCCAGGAGGGAGAAATTAAGAGAAATACGTTTATTAGAATGGTTGAAATCATTGATTACAAAGAAGAAGTCAGATCTCGCATAAACCTATTGAGTTCTGACTTATTTTCTCATGGATCTAATTCCTGATGATGAATGACAAAGGTTGGTTCAAAACTTCGATTACAACAAAACCTAAATGTGATGACTCCAGAAGAAAACACTACACAGAATATAGATCGCAGAAGCCTCAAATCAAAAAAATTTGACCTGTACGGGAGGGAAAAATTAAGTTAAGTTCCTTTCTTAGAACGGTTCAGATCACTGATTGCACAGAAGAAGTTAGATCTCACATAAACGTATCAAGTTTTGACTTATTCACTCATGGATCTAATTCTTGATGATGAAACACAAAGGTTGGTTTGAAACGTCAATTAGAACAAAACCTAAATGTGATGACTCCGAAAGATAGCACTACACAGAATATAGATCGTAGAAGCCTCAAATCAACAATTTTTTACCTGTACAGGAGGGAGAAATTAAGATAAGTTCATTTATTAGAATGATTCAGATCACTCATTGCAAAGAAGTCAGATCTCGCATAAACCTACCGACTTCTGACTTATTCACTCATGGATCTAATTCCTTATGATGAACCATAGAGGTTGGTTTGAAACATCGATTACAACAAAACCTAAATGTGATGACTTTGGAAGACAATACTACATAGAATATAGATCGAAGAAGCCTTAAATCGAGTTCATTTATAAGGACCGTTCAGATCACTGATTGCAAAGAAGAAGTCAGATCTCACATAAACCTATCGAGTTCTGACTGATTCACTCATGGATCTAATTCCTAATGATGAACCATAGAGGTTGGTTCAAAATGTCGATTACAACAAAACCTAAATGCGATGACTCCGAAAGACAACACTACACAAAATATAGATCACAGAAGCCTCAAATCAAAAAAATTTGACCTCTAACGGAGGGAGAAATTAAGAGAAGTTCGTTTATTAGAACTGTTCAGATCGTTGATTGCAAAGAACAAGTCAGATCTCGCATAAACCTATCGAGTTCTGACTTATTCACTTATGGATCTAATTCTTGATGATGAACTATAGAGGTTGGTTGAAACATCAATTAGAACAAAACCTAATTGCGATGAATCCGGAAGACAACACTACACAGAATATAGATCGCAGAAGCCTTAAATCAACAATTTTTGACCTGTAAAAGAGGGAGAAATTAAGAGAAGTTCATTTATTAGAATGGTTCAAATCACTTATTGCAAAGAAGAAGTCAGATCTCGCATAAACCTATCGAGTTCTGACTTATTCACTCATGGATCTAATTCCTAATGATGAACCACAGAGGTTGGTTCAAAACGTCGATTACAGCAAAAGCTAAATGCGATGACTCTGGAAGACAACAGTACACAAAATATAGATCGCAGAAGCCTCAAATCAACAATTTTCAACCTGTGCGGGAGGGAGAAATTAAGAGAAGTTCATTTATTAGAATGGTTCATATCACTGATTGTAAAGAAGAAGTCAGATCTCGCATAAACCTATTGAGTTCTGAGGTATTGACTCATGGATCTAATTCATGATGATGAACCACAGAGGTTGGTTCGAAACGATGATTACAAAAAAACCTAAACGCAATGACACCAGAAGACAACACTACACAGAATATAGATCGCAGAACCCTAAAATCAACAATTTTTGACTTGTACGGGAGGGAGAAATTAAGAGAAGTTCATTTATTTGAACGGTTCAGATCACTGATTTCAAAGAAGAAGTTAGATCTCGCATAAACCTTTTGAGTTTTGGCATATTCACTCATGGATCTAATTCCTGATGATGAACCACAGAGCTTTGTTTGGAACATCAATTACAACAAAACCTAAATGCGATGACTTCAGAAGACAACACTACACAGAATATAGATCGCAGAAGCCTTAAAACAACAATTTTCGACCTGTAGAGGAGGGAGAAATTAAGAGAAGTTTATTTATTAGAATGGTTCAAATCACTGATTGCAAAGAAGAAGTCAGATCTCTCATAAACCTATTAAGTTCTGACTTATTCACTCATGGATCTAATTCCTGATGATGAACCACAGAGATTGGTTCGAAACACTGATTACAACAAACCCTAAATGCGGTGACATCGGAAGACAACACTACACAGAATATAGATCGTAGAAGCCTCAAATCAACAATTTTCGACCTGTATGGGAGTGAGAAATTAAGAGAAGTTCATTTATTAGAATGGTTGAGATCACTGATTGCAAAGCAGAAGTTAGATCTCACATAAACCTATTGAGTTTTGACTTATTCACTCTTGGATCTGATTCCTGATGATGAACCACAAAGGTTGGTTCGAAACATTGATTATAGCAAAACCTAAATGCGATGACTCTGGAAGATAACACTACACAAAATATAGATTGCAGAAGCCTCAAATCAACAGTTTTCGACCTGTACAAGAGGGAGAAATTAAAAGATGTTCATTTATAAGAACGGATGAGTTCACTGATTGCAAAGAACAAGTCGGATCTCACATAAACCTATGATAAATCGAGTTCATTTATAAGGACTGTTCAGATCACTAATTGCAAAGAAATTAAGAGAAGTTCATTTATAAGGATGGTTCAGATCACTGATTGCAAAGAAGAAGTCAGATCTCACATAAACCTATCGAGTTTTGACTGATTCACTCATGGATCTAATTCCTGACGATGACTCCGAAAGACAACACTACACAGAATATAGATCACAGAATCCTCAAATCAACAATTTTCCACCTCTAGCGGAGGGAGAAATTAAGAGAAGTTCGTTTATTAGAACTGTTCAGATTGTTGATTGCAAAGAACAAGTCAGATCTCGCATAAACCTATCAAGTTCTGACTTATTCACTTGTGGATCTAATTCTTGATGATGAACTACAAAGGTTGGTTGAAACATCGATTACAACAAAACCTAATTGCAATGACTCCGGAAGACAACACTACTCAGAATATAGATTGCAGAAGCCTCAAATCAAAAATTTTCGACCTCTACAAGAGGGAGAAATTAAAAGAAGTTCATTTATTAGAATGGTATAGATCACTGATTGTAAAGAAGGAGTCAGGTCTCGCATAAACCTATCAAGTTCTAGCTTATTCCCTCATGGATCTAATTCCTAATGATGAACCACAGAGGTTGGTTCGAAACTTCGATTAGAGAAAACCTAAATGTGATGACTCCAGACGACAACAATACACAGAATATATATCACAGAAGCCTCAAATCAACAATATTCGAACTATACTTGAGGGAGAAATTAAGAGAAGTTCGTTTAGTAGAATGGTTCAGATCACTGATTGCAAAGAAAAAGTCTTATCTCACATAAACCTATCAAGTTCTGACTTATTCACTCATGGATCTAATTCCTGATGATGAACTGCAGAGGTTGGTTCAAAATGTCGATTACAACAGACCTGAATACGATGACTCCGGAGGATAACACTACACAAAATATAGATCACATAAACCTCAAATCAAAATTTTTTCACCTGTACGGGAGGGAGAAATTAAGAGAAGTTCAAATATTAGAATGGTTCAGATCACTGATTGCAAAGAAGAAGTCCGATCTCGCATAAACCTACCGAGTTCTCACTTATTCACTAATGGATCTAATGCCTGATCATGAACCATGGAGGTTCGTTCGAAACGATGATTACAACAAAACCTAAATGCGATGACTTCGAAAGACAACACTACACAGAATATAGATCGCAAAAACCTCAAATCAACAATTTTTGACCAGTACGGGAGGGAGAAAATAAGAGAAGTTCCTTTATTAGAATGGTTCAGATCATTGATTGTAAAGAAGAAGTCAGATCTCGCATAAACCTATCGAGTTCTAACTTATTCACTTATGGATCTAATTCCTGATCATGAACCACAGAGTTTGGTTCGAAACGTCGATTACAACAAAACCTAAATGTGATGACTATGGAAGACAACACTACACAGAATATAGATTGCAGAAGCCTCAAATCAACAATTTTTGACCTGTACGAGAGGGAGAGATTAGATGAAGTACGTTTATTGGAACGGTTCAGATCACTGATTGCAAAGAAGAAGTCAAATCTGGCACAAAACTATTGAATTCTGACTTATTCACTCATGGATCTAATTCCTCATGATGAACCACAGAGGTTGGTTTGAAACGTCGATTACAACAAAACCTAAATACGATGACTCCGAAAGACAACACTCTAGATAATATAGATCACAGAAGCCTCAAATCAACAATTTTCGACCTGTACAAGAGGGAGAAATTAAGAGAAGTTAGTTTATTAGAAAAGTTCAGATCACTGATTGCAAAGAAGAAGTTAGATCTCGCATAAACCTATCAATTTCTGACTTAATCACTCATGGATCTAATTCCTGATGATGAACCACAGAGGTTGGTTCGAAACATCGATTACAACAAAACCTAAATGCGATGACTCTGGAAGACAACACTACACAGAATATAGATCGCAAAGACCTCAAATCAACAATTTTCGACCTGTACGGGAGGGAGAAATTAAGAGAAGTTCCTTTATTAGAATGGATCAGATCATTGATTGCAAAGAAGAAGTCAACTCTCGCATAAACCTATCGAGTTCTAACTTATTCACTCATGGATCTAATTCCTGATCATGAACCACAGAGGTTGGTTCAAAACGTCGATTACAACAAAAGCTAAATGCGATGACTCCGGAAGACAACACTACACAAAATATAGGTTGCAGAAGCCTCAAATCAACAATTTTCGACTTATATGGGATGGAGAAATTAAGAGAAGTTCATTTATTATAACGGTTCAGATCACTAATTGGAAAGAAGTAGTCAGATCTCGCATAAACCTATCAAGTTCCGACTGATTCACTCAAGGATCTAATTCTTGATGATGAACCACAAAGGTTGGTTCGCAACGTTAGTTACAACAAAACCTAAATGCGATGACTCCGGAAGACAATACTACACAAAATATAGATCACAAAAGCCTCAAATCAACGATTTTCGACCAATACGTGAGGTAGAAATTAAGAAACGTTTGTTTATTAGAACTGTTCAGATCACTGATTGCAAAGAAGAAGTTAGATCTCGCATAAACCTTTCGAGTTTTGACTTATTCACTCATGCATCTAATTCTTGATCATGAACCACAGAGGTTGGTTCAAAACATCGATTACAACAAAACCTAAATGCGATGACTCCGAAAGACAACAATCCACCGAATATAGATCTCAAAAGCCTCAAATCAACAATTTTCGACTTGTACAGGAGGGAGAAATTAAGAGAAGTTCATTTATTGCAATGGTTCAAATCATTGATTATAAAGAAGAAGTCAGATCTCAACTAAACCTATCGAGTTCTGGCCTATTCACTCATGGATCTAATTCCTGATGATGAACTACAGAGGTTGGTTCGTAACAACGATTACAACAAAACCCAGATGCAATGACTCCGGAGGACAACAATACACAAAATATAGATCGCAGAAGCCTTAAATAAATAATTTTTGACCTGTACAGGAGGGTGATATGAAGAGAAGTTCATTTATTTGAATGGTTCATATCACTGACTACAAAGAAGAAGTCAGATCTCGCATAAACCTATCGAGTTCTGACTTATTCACTAATGGATCTAATTAATGATAATGTACCACAGAGGTTGGTTCGAAACATCAATTACAACAAAATCTAAATGCGATGAATCTGGAAGACAACACTACATAGAATATAGATCACAAAAGCATCAAATCAACAATTTTTGACCTGTACGATAGGGAGAAATTAAGAGAAGTTCGTTTATTATAACGGTTCAGATCACTGATTGCAAAGAAAAAGTTAGATCTCTCATAAACCTATCGATTTTTGACTTATTCACTCATCAATCTAATTCTTGATGATCAACCATAGAGGCTGGTTCGAAAAGTCGATTACAAAAAAACCTAAATACGATAACTCTGGAAGACAGCGCTACACATAATATAGATCACAGAAGTCTCAAATCAACAATTTTCGACCGGTACAGGTGGAAGAAATTAAGAGAAGTTTGTTTATTACAGTGGTTCACATCACTCATTGAAAAGAAGAAGTTAGATCTCACATAAACCTATCAAGTTCTGACTTATTCTGTCATGGATCTAATTCCTGATGATGAACCATAGATGTTGGTTCAAAACGTCGATTAAAACAAAAGCTAAATGCGATGACTCCAGAAGACAACACTACACAAAATATAGATTGCAGAAACCTCAAATCAAGAATTTTTGACCTGTACGGGAGGGAGAAATTAAGAGAAGTTCATTTATTAGAATGGTTCAGATCACCGATTGCAAAGAAGAAGTCAGATCTCGCATAAACCTATCAAGTTCTGACTTATTGTCTCAGGGATCTAATTCCTAATGATGAACCACAGAGGTTGGTTCGAAATGTTGATTACAACAAAACCTAAATGCGATGACACTGGAAGACAACACTACACAGAATATAGATCTCAGAACCCTAAAATCAACAATTTTTGACCTCTACAGGAGGGAGAAATTAAGAGAAGTTCGTTTATTAGAACGGTTCAGATCACTAATTGCAAAGAAGAAGTTAGATCTCGCATAAACCTTTCGCATTTTGACATATTCACTCAGGGATGTAATTCCTGATGATGAACCACAGAGCTTTGTTTGAAAAGACGATTACAACAAAACCTAAATGCGATGACTTTGGAAGACAACACTACACAGAATATAGATCGAAAAAGCCTTAAATCAACAATTTTTGACATGTACAGGAGGGAGAAATTAAGAGAAGTTCATTTATTAGAATGGTTCAAATCACTGATTGCAAAGAAGAAGTCAGATCTCGCATAAACCTATAGAGTTTTGACTTATTCACTCATGGATCTAATTCCTGATGATGAACCACAGAGATTGGTTCGAAACGCTGATTACAACAAACCCTAAATGCGATGACTACGGAAGAGAACACTACACAGAATATAGATCACAGAAGCTTCAAATCAACAATTTTCGACCTGTACAGGAGGGAGAAATTAAGAGATGTTCATTTATTAGAAGATCAGATTACTGATTGTAAAGAACAAGTCAGATCTTGCATAAACCTATCGAGTTCTAACTTTATCACTCATGGTCTAATCACTGATTGCAAAGAAGAAGTCAGATCTCACATAAACCTATCGAGTTTTGACTGATTCACTCATGGAACTAATTCCTGACGATGACTCCGAAAGACAACACTACACAGAATATAGATCACAGAAGCCTCAAATCAACAATTTTCGACCTCTAACGGAGGGAGAAATTAAGAGAAGTTCGTTTATTAGAACTGTTCAGATTGTTGATTGCAAAGAACAAGTCAGATCTCGCATAAACCTATCAAGTTCTGACTTATTCACTTGTGGATCTAATTCTTGATGATGAACTACAAAGGTTGGTTGAAACATCGATTACAACAAAACCTAATTGCAATGACTCCGGAAGACAACACTACTCAGAATATAGATTGCAGAAGCCTTAAATCAACAATTTTCGACCTCTACGAGAGGGAGAAATTAAGAGAAGTTCATTTATTAGAATGGTATAGATCACTGATTGTAAAGAAGGAGTCAGGTCTCGCATAAACCTATTAAGTTCTAGCTTATTCCCTCATGGATCTAATTCCTAATGATGAACCACAGAGGTTGGTTCGAAACTTCGATTAGAGAAAACCTAAATGTGATGACTCCAGACAACAACAATACACAGAATATATATCACAGAAGCCTCAAATCAACAATATTCGAACTGTACTTGAGGGAGAAATTAAGAGAAGTTTGTTTAGTAGAATGGTTCAGATCACTGATTGCAAAGAAAAAGTCTTATCTCACATAAACCTATCAAGTTCTGACTTATTCACTCATGGATCTAATTCCTGATGATGAACTGCAGAGGTTGGTTCGAAATGTCGATTACAACAAACCTGAATACGATGACTCCGGAGGATAACACTACACAAAATATAGATCGCAAAACCTCAAATCAAAATTTTTTGACCTGTACGGGAGGGAGAAATTAAGAGAAGTTCAAATATTAGAATGGTTCAGATCACTGATTGCAAAGAAGAAGTCCGATCTCGCATAAACCTACCGAGTTCTCACTTATTCACTAATGGATCTAATGCCTGATCATGAACCATGGAGGTTCGTTCGAAACGATGATTACAACAAAACCTAAATGCGATGACTTCGAAAGACAACACTACACAGAATATAGATCGCAAAAACCTCAAATCAACAATTTTTGACCAGTACGGGAGGGAGAAATTAAGAGAAGTTCCTTTATTAGAATGGTTTAGATCATTGATTGCAAAGAAGAAGTCAGATCTCGCATAAACCTATCGAGTTCTAACTTATTCACTCATGGATCTAATTCCTGATCATGAACCACAGAGTTTGGTTCGAAACGTCGATTACAACAAAACCTAAATGTGATGACTCTGGAAGACAACACTACACAGAATATAGATTGCAGAAGCCTCAAATCAACAATTTTTGACCTGTACGAGAGGGAGAGATTAGATGAAGTACATTTATTAGAATGGTTCAGATCACTGATTGCAAAGAAGAAGTCAAATCTGGCATAAAACTATTGAATTCTGACTTATTCACTCATGGATCTAATTCCTCATGATGAACCACAGAGGTTGGTTTGAAACGTCGATTACAACAAAACCTAAATACGATGACTCCGAAAGACAACACTCTAGATAATATAGATCACAGAAGCCTCAAATCAACAATTTTCGACCTGTACAAGAGGGAGAAATTAAGAGAAGTTAGTTTATTAGAAAAGTTCAGATCACTGATTGCAAAGAAGAAGTTAGATCTCGCATAAACCTATCAAGTTCTGACTTAATCACTCATGGATCTAATTCCTGATGATGAACCACAGAGGTTGGTTCGAAACATCGATTACAACAAAACCTAAATGCGATGACTCTGGAAGACAACACTACACAGAATATAGATCGCAAAGACCTCAAATCAACAATTTTTGACCTGTACGGGAGGGAGAAATTAAGAGAAGTTCGTTTATTAGAATGGTTCAGATCATTGATTGCAAAGAAGAAGTCAGATCTCGCATAAACCTATCGAGTTCTAACTTATTCACTCATGGATCTAATTCCTGATCATGAACCACAGAGGTTGGTTCAAAACGTCGATTACAACAAAAGCTAAATGCGATGACTCCGGAAGACAACACTACACAAAATATAGGTTGCAGAAGCCTCAAATCAACAATTTTCGACGTATATGGGATGGAGAAATTAAGAGAAGTTCATTTATTATAACGGTTCAGATCACTAATTGGAAAGAAGTAGTCAGATCTCGCATAAACCTATCAAGTTCCGACTGATTCACTCAAGGATCTAATTCCTGATGATGAACCACAAAGGTTGGTTCGCAACGTTAGTTACAACAAAACCTAAATGCGATGACTCCGGAAGACAATACTACACAAAATATAGATCACAAAAGCCTCAAATCAACGATTTTCGACCAATACGGGAGGTAGAAATTAAGAAACGTTTGTTTATTAGAACTGTTCAGATCACTGATTGCAAAGAAGAAGTTAGATCTCGCATAAACCTATCGAGTTTTGACTTATTCACTCATGCATCTAATTCTTGATCATGAACCACAGAGGTTGGTTCAAAACATCGATTACAACAAAACCTAAATGCGATGACTCCGAAAGACAACACTCCACCGAATATAGATCTCAGAAGCCTCAAATCAACAATTTTCGACTTGTACAGGAGGGAGAAATTAAGAGAAGTTCATTTATTGCAATGGTTCAAATCATTGATTACAAAGAAGAAGTCAGATCTCAACTAAACCTATCGAGTTCTGGCCTATTCACTCATGGATCTAATTCCTGATGATGAACTACAGAGGTTGGTTCGAAACAACGATTACAACAAAACCCAGATGCAATGACTCCGGAGGACAACAATACACAAAATATAGATCGCAGAAGCCTTAAATAACTAATTTTTGACCTATACAGGAGGGTGATATGAAGAGAAGTTCATTTATTTGAATGGTTCATATCACTGACTACAAAGAAGAAGTTAGATCTCGCATAAACCTATCGAGTTCTGACTTATTCACTAATGGATCTAATTAATGATAATGTACCACAGAGGTTGGTTCGAAACATCAATTACAACAAAATCTAAATGCGATGAATCTGGAAGACAACACTACACAGAATATAGATCACAGAAGCATCAAATCAACAATTTTTGACCTGTACGATAGGGAGAAATTAAGAGAAGTTCGTTTATTATAACGGTTCAGATCACTGATTGCAAAGAAAAAGTCAGATCTCTCATAAACCTATCGATTTTTGACTTATTCACTCATCAATTTAATTCCTGATGATGAACCATAGAGGCTGGTTCGAAAAGTCGATTACAACAAAACCTAAATACGATAACTCTGGAAGACAACACTACACATAATATAGATCACAGAAGTCTCAAATCAACAATTTTCGACCGGTACAGGTGGAAGAAATTAAGAGAAGTTTGTTTATTACAGTGGTTCACATCACTCATTGAAAAGAAGAAGTTAGATCTCACATAAACCTATCAAGTTCTGACTTATTCTGTCATGGATCTAATTCCTGATGATGAACCATAGATGTTGGTTCAAAACGTCGATTAAAACAAAAGCTAAATGCGATGACTCCAGAAGACAACACTACACAAAATATAGATTGCAGAAACCTCAAATCAAGAATTTTCGACCTGTACGGGAGGGAGAAATTAAGAGAAGTTCATTTATTAGAATGGTTCAGATCACCGATTGCAAAGAAGAAGTCAGATCTCGCATAAACCTATCAAGTTCTGACTTATTGTCTCAGGGATCTAATTCCTAATGATGAACCACAGAGGTTGGTTCGAAATGTTGATTACAACAAAACCTAAATGCGATGACACTGGAAGACAACACTACACATATTATAGATCTCAGAACCCTAAAATCAACAATTTTTGACCTCTACAGGAGGGAGAAATTAAAAGAAGTTTGTTTATTAGAACGGTTCAGATCACTAATTGCAAAGAAGAAGTTAGATCTCGCATAAACCTTCCGCATTTGGACGTATTCACTCAGGGATGTAATTCCTGATGATGAACCATAGAGCTTTGTTTGAAAAGACGATTACAACAAAACCTAAATGCGATGACTTTGGAAGACAACACTACACAGAATATAGATCGAAAAAGCCTTAAATCAACAATTTTCGACCTGTACAGGAGGGAGAAATTAAGAGAAGTTCATTTATTAGAATGGTTCAAATCACTGATTGCAAAGAAGAAGTCAGATCTCGCATAAACCTATAGAGTTTTGACTTATTCACTCATGGATCTAATTCCTGATGATGAACCACAGAGATTGGTTCGAAACGCTGATTACAACAAACCCTAAATGCGATGACTACGGAAGAGAACACTACACAGAATATAGATCGCAGAAGCTTCAAATCAACAATTTTTGACCTGTACAGGAGTGAGAAATTAAGAGATATTCATTTATTAGAACGGATCAGATTACTGAGTGTAAAGAACAAGTCAGATCTTGCATAAACCTATCGAGTTCTAACTTTTTCACTCATGGATCTAATTCCTGATGATGAACCATAGATGTTGGTTCGAAACGTCGATTACAACAAAACCTAAATGCGATGACTCCGGAAGACAACACTACACATAATATAGATCACAGAAGCCTCAAATCAACAATTTTCGACCTGTACAGGAGGGAGAAATTGAGAGAAATTCATTTATTAGAATGGTTTAGATCATTGATTGGAAAGAAGAAGTCAGATCTCGCATAAACCTATCGAGTTCTGACATATTCACTCATGGATCTAATTCCTGATGATGAATGACAGAGGTTGGTTCAGAACGTCAATTACAACAAAACCTAAATGTGATGACTCCAGAAGAAAACATTACACAGAATATAGATTGCAGAAGCCTCAAATCAAAAAAATTTGACCTGTACGGGAGGTTAAAATTAAGGGAAGTTCCTATCTTAGAACAGTTCAGATCACTGATTGCACAGAAGAAGTTAGATCTCACATAAACGTATTGAGTTCTAACTTATTCACTCATGGATCTAATTCCTGATGATGAACCATAGAGGTTGGTTTGAAACGTCGATTAGAACAAAACCTAAATGTGATGACTCCGATAGATAGCACTACACAGAATATAGATCGTAGAAGCCTCAAATCAACAATTTTCAACCTATACAGGAGGGAGAAATTAAGAGAAGTTCATTTATTAGAAGAATTCAGATCACTGATTGCAAAGAAGTCAAATCTCGCATAAACCTACCGAGTTCTGACTTATTCACTCATGGATCTAATTCCTTATGATGAACCATAGAGGTTGGTTCGAAACGTCGATTACAACAAAACCTAAATGCGATGACTTTGGAAGACAACACTACATAGAATATAGATCGAAGAAGCCTTAAATCGAGTTCATTTATAAGGACTGTTCAGATCACTAATTGCAAGGAAATTAAGAGAAGTTCATTTATAAGGATGGTTCAGATCACTGATTGCAAAGAAGAAGTCAGATCTCACATAAACCTATCGAGTTTTGACTGAGTCACTCATGGATCTAATTCCTGATGATGACTCCGAAAGACAACACTACACAGAATATAGATCGCAGAAGCCTCAAATCAACAATTTTCGACCTCTAACGGAGGGAGAAATTAAGAGAAGTTCGTTTATTAGAACTGTTCAGATTGTTGATTGCAAAGAACAAGTCAGATCTCGCATAAACCTATCAAGTTCTGACTTATTCACTTGTGGATCTAATTCTTGATGATGAACTACAAAGGTTGGTTGAAACATCGATTACAACAAAACCTAATTGCAATGACTCCGGAAGACAACACTACTCAGAATATAGATTGCAGAAGCCTCAAATCAACAATTTTCGACCTCTACGAGAGGGAGAAATTAAGAGAAGTTCATTTATTAGAATGGTATAGATCACTGATTGTAAAGAAGGAGTCAGGTCTCGCATAAACCTATCAAGTTCTAGCTTATTCCCTCATGGATCTAATTCCTAATGATGAACCACAGAGGTTGGTTCGAAACTTCGATTAGAGAAAACCTAAATGTGATGACTCCAAATGACAACAATACACAGAATATATATCACAGAAGCCTCAAATCAACAATATTCGAACTGTACTTGAGGGAGAAATTAAGAGAAGTTCGTTTAGTAGAATGGTTCAGATCACTGATTGCAAAGAAAAAGTCTTATCTCACATAAACCTATCAAGTTCTGACTTATTCACTCATGGATCTAATTCCTGATGATGAACTGCAGAGGTTGGTTCGAAATGTCGATTACAACAAACCTGAATACGATGACTCCGGAGGATAACACTACACAAAATATAGATCGCAAAAACCTCAAATCAAAATTTTTTGACCTGTACGGGAGGGAGAAATTAAGAGAAGTTCAAATATTAGAATGGTTCAGATCACTGATTGCAAAGAAGAAGTCCGATCTCGCATAAACCTACCGAGTTCTCACTTATTCACTAATGGATCTAATGCCTGATCATGAACCATGGAGGTTCGTTCGAAACGATGATTACAACAAAACCTAAATGCGATGACTTCGAAAGACAACACTACACAGAATATAGATCGCAAAAACCTCAAATCAACAATTTTTGACCAGTACGGGAGGGAGAAAATAAGAGAAGTTCCTTTATTAGAATGGTTTAGATCATTGATTGCAAAGAAGAAGTCAGATCTCGCATAAACCTATCGAGTTCTAACTTATTCACTCATGGATCTAATTCCTGATCATGAACCACAGAGTTTGGTTCGAAACGTCGATTACAACAAAACCTAAATGTGATGACTATGGAAGACAACACTAGACAGAATATAGATTGCAGAAGCCTCAAATCAACAATTTTTGACTTGTACGAGAGGGAGAGATTAGATGAAGTACGTTTATTGGAACGGTTCAGATCACTGATTGCAAAGAAGAAGTCAAATCTGGCACAAAACTATTGAATTCTGACTTATTGACTCATGGATCTAATTCCCCATGATGAACCACAGAGGTTGGTTTGAAACGTCGATTACAAAAAAACCTAAATACGATGACTCCGAAAGACAACACTCTAGATAATATAGATCACAGAAGCCTCAAATCAACAATTTTCGACCTGTACAAGAGGGAGAAATTAAGAGAAGTTAGTTTATTAGAAAAGTTCAGATCACTGATTGCAAAGAAGAAGTTAGATCTCGCATAAACCTATCAAGTTCTGACTTAATCACTCATGGATCTAATTCCTGATGATGAACCACAGAGGTTGGTTCGAAACATCGATTACAACAAAACCTAAATGCGATGACTCTGGAAGACAACACTACACAGAATATAGATCGCAAAAGCCTCAAATCAACAATTTTCGACCTGTACGGGAGGGAGAAATTAAGAGAAGTTCCTTTATTAGAATGGATCAGATCATTGATTGCAAAGAAGAAGTCAGATCTCGCATAAACCTATCGAGTTCTAACTTATTCACTCATGGATCTAATTCCTGATCATGAACCACAGAGGTTGGTTCAAAACGTCGATTACAACAAAAGCTAAATGCGATGACTCCGGAAGACAACACTACACAAAATATAGGTCGCAGAAGCCTCAAATCAACAATTTTCGACGTATATGGGATGGAGAAATTAAGAGAAGTTCATTTATTATAACGGTTCAGATCACTAATTGGAAAGAAGTAGTCAGATCTCGCATAAACCTATCAAGTTCCGACTGATTCACTCAGGGATCTAATTCCTGATGATGAACCACAAAGGTTGGTTCGCAACGTTAGTTACAACAAAACCTAAATGCGATGACTCCGGAAGACAATACTACACAAAATATAGATCACAAAAGCCTCAAATCAACGATTTTCGACCAATACGAGAGGTAGAAATTAAGAAATGTTTGTTTATTAGAACTGTTCAGATCACTGATTGCAAAGAAGAAGTTAGATCTCGCATAAACCTATCGAGTTTTGACTTATTCACTCATGCATCTAATTCTTGATCATGAACCACAGAGGTTGGTTCAAAACATCGATTACAACAAAACCTAAATACGATGACTCCGAAAGACAACACTCCACCGAATATAGATCTCAGAAGCCTCAAATCAACAATTTTCGACTTGTACAGGAGGGAGAAATTAAGAGAAGTTCATTTATTGCAATGGTTCAAATCATTGATTACAAAGAAGAAGTCAGATCTCAACTAAACCTATCGAGTTCTGGCCTATTCACTCATGGATCTAATTCCTGATGATGAACTACAGAGGTTGGTTCGAAACAACGATTACAACAAAACCCAGATGCAATGACTCCGGAGGACAACAATACACAAAATATAGATCGCAAAAGCCTTAAATAACTAATTTTTGACCTGTACAGGAGGGTGATATGAAGAGAAGTTCATTTATTTGAATGGTTCATATCACTGACTACAAAGAAGAAGTTAGATCTCGCATAAACCTATCGAGTTCTGACTTATTCACTAATGGATCTAATTAATGATAATGTACCACAGAGGTTGGTTCGAAACATCAATTACAACAAAATCTAAATGCGATGAATCTGGAAGACAACACTACATAGAATATAGATCACAGAAGCATCAAATCAACAATTTTTGACCTGTACGATAGGGAGAAATTAAGAGAAGTTCGTTTATTATAATGGTTCAGATCACTGATTGGAAAGAAAAAGTCAGATCTCTCATAAACCTATCGATTTTTGACTTATTCACTCATCAATTTAATTCCTGATGATGAACCATAGAGGCTGGTTCGAAAAGTCGATTACAACAAAACCTAAATACGATAACTCTGGAAGACAACACTACACATAATATAGATCACAGAAGTCTCAAATCAACAATTTTCGACCGGTACAGGTGGAAGAAATTAAGAGAAGTTTGTTTATTACAGTGGTTCACATCACTCATTGAAAAGAAGAAGTTAGATCTCACATAAACCTATCAAGTTCTGACTTATTCTGTCATGGATCTAATTCCTGATGATGAACCATAGATGTTGGTTCAAAACGTCGATTAAAACAAAAGCTAAATGCGATGACTCCAGAAGACAACACTACACAAAATATAGATTGCAGAAACCTCAAATCAAGAATTTTCGACCTGTACGGGAGGGAGAAATTAAGAGAAGTTCATTTATTAGAATGGTTCAGATCACCAATTGCAAAGAAGAAGTCAGATCTCGCATAAACCTATCAAGTTCTGACTTATTGTCTCAGGGATCTAATTCCTAATGATGAACCACAGAGGTTGGTTCGAAATGTTGATTACAACAAAACCTAAATGCGATGACACTGGAAGACAACACTACACAGAATATAGATCTCAGAACCCTAAAATCAACAATTTTTTACCTCTACAGGAGGGAGAAATTAAGAGAAGTTCGTTTATTAGAGCGGTTCAGATCACTAATTGCAAAGAAGAAGTTAGATCTCGCATAAACCTTCCGCATTTTGACGTATTCACTCAGGGATGTAATTCCTGATGATGAACCACAGAGCTTTGTTTGAAAAGACGATTACAACAAAACCTAAATGCGATGACTTTGGAAGACAACACTACACAAAATATAGATCGAAAAAGCCTTAAATCAACAATTTTCGACCTGTACAGGAGGGAGAAATTAAGAGAAGTTCATTTATTAGAATGGTTCAAATCACTGATTGCAAAGAAGAAGTCAGATCTCGCATAAACCTATAGAGTTTTGACTTATTCACTCATGGATCTAATTCCTGATGATGAACCACAGAGATTGGTTCAAAACGCTGATTACAACAAACCCTAAATGCGATGACTACGGAAGAGAACACTACACAGAATATAGATCGCAGAAGCTTCAAATCAACAATTTTCGACCTGTACAGGAGCGAGAAATTAAGAGATGTTCATTTATTAGAACGGATCAGATTACTGATTGTAAAGAAGAAGTCAGATCTTGCATAAACCTATCGAGTTCTAACTTTTTCACTCATGGATCTAATTCCTGATGATGAACCATAGATGTTGGTTCGAAACGTCGATTACAACAAAACCTAAATGCGATGACTCCGGAAGACAACACTACACATAATATAGATCACAGAAGCCTCAAATCAACAATTTTCGACCTGTACAGGAGGGAGAAATTGAGAGAAATTCATTTATTAGAATGGTTTAGATCATTGATTGGAAAGAAGAAGTCAGATCTCGCATAAACCTATCGAGTTCTGACATATTCACTCATGGATCTAATTCCTGATGATGAATGACAGAGGTTGGTTCAGAACGTCAATTACAACAAAACCTAAATGTGATGACTCCAGAAGAAAACATTACACAGAATATAGATCGCAGAAGCCTCAAATCAAAAAAATTTGACCTGTACGGGAGGTTAAAATTAAGGGAAGTTCCTATCTTAGAACAGTTCAGATCACTGATTGCACAGAAGAAGTTAGATCTCACATAAACATATTGAGTTCTAACTTATTCACTCATGGATCTAATTCCTGATGATGAAGCATAGAGGTTGGTTTGAAACGTCGATTAGAACAAAACCTAAATGTGATGACTCTGATAGATGGCACTACACAGAATATAGATCGTAGAAGCCTCAAATCAACAATTTTCAACCTATACAGGAGGGAGAAATTAAGAGAAGGTCATTTATTAGAAGAATTCAGATCACTGATTGCAAGGAAGTCAAATCTCGCATAAACCTACCGAGTTCTGACTTATTCACTCATGGATCTAATTCCTTATGATGAACCATAGAGGTTGGTTCGAAACGTCGATTAGAACAAAACCTAAATGCGATGACTTTGGAAGACAACACTACATAGAATATAGATCGAAGAAGCCTTAAATCGAGTTCATTTATAAGGACTGTTCAGATCACTAATTGCAAAGAAATTAAGAGAAGTTCATTTATAAGGATGGTTCAGATCACTGATTGCAAAGAAGAAGTCAGATCTCACATAAACCTATCGAGTTTTGACTGATTCACTCATGGATCTAATTCCTGATGATGACTCCGAAAGAAAACACTACACAGAATATAGATCACAGAAGCCTCAAATCAACAATTTTCAACCTCTAACGGAGGGAGAAATTAAGAGAAGTTCGTTTATTAGAACTGTTCAGATTGTTGATTGCAAAGAACAAGTCAGATCTCGCATAAACCTATCAAGTTCTGACTTATTCACTTGTGGATCTAATTCTTGATGATGAACTACAAAGGTTGGTTGAAACATCGATTACAACAAAACCTAATTGCAATGACTCCGGAAGACAACACTACTCAGAATATAGATTGCAGAAGCCTCAAATCAACAATTTTCGACCTCTACGAGAGGGAGAAATTAAGAGAAGTTCATTTATTAGAATGGTATAGATCACTGATTGTAAAGAAGGAGTCAGGTCTCGCATAAACCTATCAAGTTCTAGCTTATTCCCTCATGGATCTAATTCCTAATGATGAACCACAGAGGTTGGTTCGAAACTTCGATTAGAGAAAACCTAAATGTGATGACTCCAGACGACAACAATACACAGAATATATATCACAGAAGCCTCAAATAACCAATATTCGAACTGTACTTGAGGGAGAAATCAAGAGAAGTTCGTTTAGTAGAATGGTTCAGATCACTGATTGCAAAGAAAAAGTCTTATCTCACATAAACCTATCAAGTTCTGACTTATTCACTCATGGATCTAATTCTTGATGATGAACTGCAGAGGTTGGTTCGAAATGTCGATTACAACAAACCTGAATACGATGACTCCGGAGGATAACACTACACAAAATATAGATCGCAAAAACCTCAAATCAAAATTTTTTGACCTGTACGGGAGGGAGAAATTAAGAGAAGTTCAAATATTAGAATGGTTCAGATCACTGATTGCAAAGAAGAAGTCCGATCTCGCATAAACCTACCGAGTTCTCACTTATTCACTAATGGATCTAATGCCTGATCATGAACCATGGAGGTTCGTTCGAAACGATGATTACAACAAAACCTAAATGCGATGACTTCGAAAGACAACACTACACAGAATATAGATCGCAAAAACCTCAAACCAACAATTTTTGACCAGTACGGGAGGGAGAAAATAAGAGAAGTTCCTTTATTAGAATGGTTCAGATCATTGATTGCAAAGAAGAAGTCAGATCTCGCATAAACCTATCGAGTTCTAACTTATTCACTCATGGATCTAATTCCTGATCATGAACCACAGAGTTTGGTTCGAAACGTCGATTACAACAAAACCTAAATGTGATGACTATGGAAGACAACACTAGACAGAATATAGATTGCAGAAGCCTCAAATCAACAATTTTTGACCTGTACGAGAGGGAGAGATTAGATGAAGTACGTTTATTGGAACGGTTCAGATCACTGATTGCAAAGAAGAATTCAAATTTGGCACAAAACTATTGAATTCTGACTTATTCACTCATGGATCTAATTCCTCATGATGAACCACAGAGGTTGGTTTGAAACGTCGATTACAACAAAACCTAAATACGATGACTCCGAAAGACAACACTCTAGATAATATAGATCACAGAAGCCTCAAATCAACAATTTTCGACCTGTACAAGAGGGAGAAATTAAGAGAAGTTAGTTTATTAGAAAAGTTCAGATCACTAATTGCAAAGAAGAAGTTAGATCTCGCATAAACCTATCAAGTTCTGACTTAATCACTCATGGATCTAATTCCTGATGATGAACCACAGAGGTTGGTTCGAAACATCGATTACAACAAAACCTAAATGCGATGACTCTGGAAGACAACACTACACAGAATATAGATCAAAGAAGCCTCAAATAAACAATTTTCCACCTGTATGGGATGGAGAAATTAAGAGAAGTTCATTTATTAGAAGGGTCCAGATCACTGATTGCAAAGAAGAAGCCAGATATTACATAAACCTATTGAGTTCTGACTTATTCACTCAAGGATCTAATTCCTAATAATGAATCACAGAGGTTGGTTCGAAACGTCGATTACAATAAAACCTAAATGCGATGACTCCGGAATACAACACTACACAGAATATAGATCACAAAAGCCTCAAATCAACAATTTTTTACTAGTACAGGAGGGAGAAATTAAGAGAAGTTCATTTATTTGAATGGTTCAGATCACTAATTGCTAAGAAGAAGCTAGATCTCACATAAACCTATCGAGTTCTGACCTATTCACTCATTGATCTAATTCTTGATGATGAACCACAAAGGTTGGTTTGAAATGACGATTACAACAAAACCTAAATGCGATGACTCCAAAAGACAACACTATACAACATATATATCACAGAAGCCTCAAATAACCAATTTTTTACATATATAGGAGGGAGACGTTAAGGGATGTTCCTTTATTAGAATAGTTCAGATCACTGATTACAAAGAAGAAGTCAGAACTGACATAAACCTACCGAGTTCTGACTTATTCAATAATGAATCTAATGCCTCATCATGAACCACAGAGGTTGGTTCGAAATGATGATTATAAGAAAACCTAAATGCGATGACTCCGAAAGACAACACTACATAGAATATAGATCGCAAAAACATCAAATCAACAATTTTCGACCTGTACGGGAGGGAGAAATTAAGAGAAGTTCCTTTATTAGAATGGTTTAGATCATTGATTGCAAAGAAGAAGTCAGATCTCGCATAAACCTATTGAGTTCTAACTTATTCACTCATAGTCCTAAATGTGATGACTCTGGAAGACAACACTACATAGAATATAGATTGCAAAAGCCTCAAATCAACAATTTTTGACCTGTACGAGAGGGAGAGATTAGATGAAGTACGTTTATTAGAACGGTTCAGATCACTGATTGCAAAGAAGAAGTCAAATCTGGCATAAAACTATCGAATTCTGACTTATTCACTCATGGATCTAATTCCTCATGATGAACCACAGAGGTTGGTTTGAAACGTCGATTACAACAAAACCTAAATAAGATGACTCTGGAAGACAACACTCTAGATAATATAGATCACAGAAGCCTCAAATCAACAATTTTCAACCTTTACAAGAGGGAGAAATTAAGAGAAGTTAGTTTATTAGAAATGTTCAGATCACTGATTGCAAAGAAGAAGTTAGATCTCGCATAAACCTATCAAGTTCTGACTTAATCACTCATGGATCTAATTCCTAATTATGAACCACAGAGGTTGGTTTGATACGTCAATTACAACAAAATCTAAACGCGATGAATATGGAAGACAACACTACACAGAATATAGATCACAGAAGCATCAAATCAACAATTTTCGACCTGTACGATAGGGAGAAATTAAGAGAAGTTCGTTTATTATAACTGTTTAGATCACTGATTGCAAAGAAAAAGTCAGATCTCTCATAAATCAATCTAATTCCTGATGATGAACCATAGAGGCTGGTTCGAAAAGTCGATTACAACAAAACCTAAATACGATAACTCTGGAAGACAACACTACACATAATATAGATCACAGAAGTCTCAAATCAACAATTTTCGACCAGTACGGGTGGAAGAAATTAAGAGAATTTTGTTTATTACAATGGTTCACATCACTCATTGAAAAGAAGAAGTTAGATCTCACATAAACCTATCAAGTTCTGAGTTATTCTGTCATGCATCTAATTCCTGATCATGAACCACAGATGTTGGTTCAAAACGTCGATTAAAACAAAAGCTAAATGCGATGACTCCAGAAGACAACACTACACAAAATATAGATTGCAGAAACCTCAAATCAACAATTTTCGACCTGTACAGGAGGGAGAAATTAAGAGAAGTTCATTTATTAGAATGGTTCAGATCACTGATTGCAAAGAAGAAGTCAGATCTCGCATAAACCTATCGAGTTTTGACTTATTGTATCATGGATCTAATTCCTAATGATGAACCACAAAGGTTGGTTCGAAACGTTGATTACAACAAAACCTAAATGCGATGACACTGGAAGACAACAATACATAGAATATAGATCTCAGAACCCTAAAATCAACAATTTTTGACCTATACTGGAGGGAGAAATTAAGAGAAGTTCGTTTATTAGAACGGTTCGGATCACTAATTGCAAAGAAGAAGTTAGATCTCGCATAAGCCTTCCGAGTTTTGACGTATTCACTCAGGGATGTAATTCCTGATGATGAGACACAGAGCTTTGTTTGAAACGACGATTATAATAAAACCTAAATGCGATGACTTCGGAAGACAACACTACACAGAATATAGATTGCACAAGCCTTAAATCAATAATTTTCGACCTGTACAGGAGGGAGAAATTAAGAGAAGTTCATTTATTAGAATGGTTCAAATCACTGATTGCAAAGAAGAAGTCAGATCTTGCATAAACCTATAGAGTTTTGACTTATTCACTCATGGATCTAATTCCTGATGATGAACCACAAAGATTGGTTCGAAACGCCGATTACAACAAACCCTAAATGCGATGACTACGGAAGACAACACTACACAGAATATAGATCGCAGAAGCTTCAAATCAACAATTTTCGACCTGTACAGGAGCGAGACATTAAGAGATGTTCATTTATTAGAACTGATTAGATTACTGATTGTAAAGAACAAGTCAGATCTCGCATATACCTATCGAGTTCTAACTTTTTCACTCATGGATCTAATTCCTGATGATGAACCATAGATGTTGGTTTGAAACGTCAATTACAACAAAACCTAAATGCGATGACTCCGGAAGACAACACTACACATAATATAGATCACAGAAGCATCAAATCAACAATTTTCGACCTGTACAGGAGGGAGAAATTGAGAGAAATTCGTTTATTAGAATGGTTCAGATCATTGATTGGAAAGAAGAAGTCAGATCTTGCATAAACCTATCGAGTTCTGACATATTCACTCATGGATCTAATTCCTGATGATGAATGACAGAGGTTGGTTCAGAATGTCGATTACAACAAAACCTAAATGTAATGACTCCAGAAGAAAACACTACATAGAATATAGATCGCAGAAGCCTCAAATAAAAAAAATTTGACCTGTACGGGAGGGAAAAATTAAGGGAAGTTCCTTTCTTAGAACGGTTCAGATCACTGATTGCACAAAAGAAGTTAGATCTCACATAGACGTATTTTGTTCTGACTTATTCACTCATGGATCTAATTCCTGATGATGAACCACAGAGGTTGGTTTGAAACGTCGATTAGAACAAAATCTAAATTTGATGACTCCGAAAGATAGCACTACACAGAATATAGATCGTAGAAGCCTCAAATCAACAATTTTCGACCTATACAGGCGGGAGAAATTAAGATAAGTTCATTTATTAGAAGAATTCAGATCACTAATTGTAAAGAAGTCAGATCTCGCATAAACCTACCGAGTTCTGACTTATTCACTCATGGATATAATTCCTTATGATGAGCCATAGAGGTTGGTTCGAAACGTCGATTACAACAAAACCTAAATGCGGTGACTTTGGAAGACAACACTACATAGAATATAGATCGAAGAAGCCTTAAATTGAGTTCATTTATAAGGACTGTTCAGATCACTGATTGTGAAGAAATTAAGATAAGTTCATTTATAAGGATGGTTCAAATCACTGATTGCAAAGAAGAAGTGAGATCTCACATAAACCTATCGAGTTTTGACTGATTCACTCATGGATCTAATTCCTGATGATGAACCACAGAGGTTGCTTCGAAACATTGATTACAGCAAAACCTAAATGCGATGACTCCGAAAGACAACACTACACAGAATATACATCGTAGAGGCCTCAAATCAACAATTTTCGACCTCTAACGGAGGGAGAAATTAAGAGAAGTTCGTTTATTAGAACTGTTTAGATCGTTGATTGCAAAGAACAAGTCAGATCTCGCATAAACCTATCGAGTTCTGACTTATTCACTTGTGGATCTAATTATTGATGATGAACTAACGAGGTTGGTTGAAACATCGATTACAACAAAACCTAATTGCGATCACTCCGGAAGACAACACTACTCAGAATATAGATCGCAGACGCCTCAAATCAGCAATTTTAAACCTCTACGAGAGGGAGAAATTAAGAGAAGTTCATTTATTAGAATGGTTTAGATCATTGATTGTAAAGAAGAAGTCAGGTCTCGCATAAACCTATCAAGTTCTAGCTTATTCCCTCATGGATCTAATTCCTAATGATGAACCACAGAGGTTGGTTCGAAACTTCGATTAGAGAAAACCTAAATGTGATGACTCCAGACGACAACAATACACAGAATATATGTCACAGAAGCCTCAAATCAACAATATTCATACTATACTTGAGGGAGAAATTAAGAGAAGTTCGTTTAGTAGAATGGTTGAGATCACTGATTGCAAAGAAAAAGTCTGATCTCACATAAACCTATCGAGTTCTGACTTATTCACTCATGGATCTAATTCCTGATGATGAACCGCAAAGGTTGGTTCGAAATGTCGATTACAACAAACCTAAATACGATGACTCCGGAAGACGATAGTACACAGAATATAATTCGCAAAAGCTTCAAATCAATAGTTTCCGACCTGTACGGGAGGGAGAAATTAAGAGAAGTTCATATATTAGAACGGTTGAGATCACTGATTACAAAGAAGTCAGATCTCACATAAACCTATCAAGTTCTGACTTATTCACTAATGGATCTAATTCCTGATGATCAACCACAGAGGCTGGTTTGAAACATCGATTACAAAAAAAACTAAATATGATGACTCCAAAAGACAACACAACACAGAATATAGATCGCAAAAGCCTCAAATCAACAATTTTTGACCTGTACAGGAGGGAGAAATTAAGTTAAGTTCATTTATTAGAATAGTTCACATCACTGATTGCAAAGATGAAGTCAGATCTCGCATAAACCTATCGAGTTTTGACTTATTCATTCATGGATCTAATTCCTGACGATGAACTACAGAGGTTGGTTCGAAGCATCGATTACAACAAAACCTAATTGCGATGACTCCAGAAGACAACACTACTCAGAATATAGATAACAGAAGCCTCAAATCAACAATTTTCAACCTGTACAAGTGGGAGAAATTAAGAGAAGTTCATTTATTAGAATGGTTTAGATCATTGATTGTAAAGAGGAAGTCAGATCTCGCATAAACCTATCAAGTTCTAACTTATTCCCTCATGGATCGAATTCCTAATGATGAACCAGAGAGGTTGGTTTGAAATATCGATTAGAGAAAACCTAAATGTGATGACTTCGGACGACAACAATACACAAAATATATATCAAAGAAGCCTCCAATCAACAATATTCGAGCTGTAAGGGAGGGAGAAATTAATAGAAGTTTGTTTAGTAGAACGTTTTAGATCACTGATTGCAAAGAGGAAGTTAGATCTCGCATAAACTTATCAAGTTCTGACTTATTCACTCATGGATCTAATTCCTGATGATGAACCGTAGAGGTTGGTTCAAAATGTCGATTACAACAAAACCTAAATACGATGACTTCAGAAGACAACACTACACAAAATACAGTTCGCAAAAGCCTCAAATCAATAGTTTTCAGCTTGTACGGGAGGGAGAAATTAAGAGAAGTTCATATATTAGAACGGTTTAGATCACTGATTGCAAAGAAGAAGTCAGATCTCACATAAACATATCGAGTTCTCACTTATTCACTAATGGATCTAATTCCTGATGATGAACGACAGAGGTTGGTTCGAAACTTCGATTACAAATAAAACTAAATATGATGACTTCAGAAGACAACACAACACAAAATATAGATCGCAAAAGCCTCATATCAACAATTTTTGACCTGTACGGGAGGGAGAAATTAAGTTATGTTCATTTATTAGAATAGTTCATATCACTAATTGCAAAGAAGAAGTCAGATCTAGCATAAACCTATCGAGTTTTGACTTATTCACTCATGGATCTAATTCTTGATGATGAACCACAGAGGTTGGTTCGAAACATCGATTACAACGAAACTTAAATGCAATGACTCCGGAAGACAACACTACACAGAATATAGATTGCAGAAGCCTCAAATCAATAGTTTTCGACCTCTACGGGGGGGAGAAATTAAGAGAAGTTCATTTATTAGAACGGTTCAGCTCACTGATTCCTAATAATGAACCCAAGAGGTTAGTTACAAACGTCGATTACAACAAAACCTAAATGTGATGACTCTGAAAGACAACAGTACATAGAATATAGATTGCAGTAGCCTCAAATCAACAATTTTCGACCTGTACGGGAAGGAGAAATGAAGAGAAGTTCCTTTATTAAAACGGTTCAAATCACTGATTGCAAAGAAGAAGTTAGATCTTGCATAAACCTATCGAGTTCTGACTTATTCCCTCATCGATCTAATTCCTGATCATGAACCACAGAGTTTGGTTCGAAACGTCAATTACAACAAAACCTAAATGCGATGACTCCAGAAGACAACACTACGTAGAATATAGATTGTAGAAGCCTCAAATCAACAATTTTTGACCTCTACGAGAGGTAGAGATTAAGAGAAGTTCGTTTATTAGAATGGTTTAGATCACTGATTGCAAAGAAGAGGTCAGGTCTCGCATAAAACTATCGAATTCTGACTTATTCACTCACGGATCTAATTCCTCAAGATGAACCACGGAGGTTGGTTCAAAACGTTGATTACAACAAAACCTAAATATGATGACTCCGGAAGACAACACTCTACATAATATAGATCGCAGAAGCCTCAAATAACCAATTTTTGACCTGTACAGGAGGGAGAAATTAAGAGAAGATAGTTTATTAGAAAAGTTCAGATCATTGATTGCAAAGAGGAAGTCAGATCTCACATAAACCTATCGAGTTCTGACTTATTCACTCATGGATCTAATTCCTGATGATGAACCACAGAGGTTGGTTCGAAACGTCGATTACAACAAAACCTAAATGTGATGACTCTGGAAGACAAAACTACACAGAATATAGATCACCAAAGCCTCAAATCAACAATTTTCGACCTATACGGGATGGATAAATTAAGAGAAGTTCATTTATTAGAATAGTTCAGATCACTAATTGCAAGGAAGAAGTCAGATCTCGCATAAACCTATCGAGTTCTAACTTATTTACCCATGGATCTAATTCCCGATCATGAACCACAGAGGATGGTTTGAAATGTCGATTACAACAAAACCTAAATGCGATGACTCCAGAAGACAACACTACACAGAATATAGATCGCAAAAGCCTTAAATCAATAGTTTTCGACCTGTATGGGAGGGAGAAATTAAGAGAAGTTTATTTATTAGAACGGCTCAGATCACTGATTGCAATGAAGTCAGATCTCACATAAACCTATCACGTGCTGACTTATTCACTCATGGATCTAATACCTGATGATGAACCATAGAGGTTGGTTCGAAACGTCGATTACAACAAAACCTAAATGCGATGACTCCCAAAGACAACACTACACATAATATAGATTGCAGTAGACTCAAATCAACAATTTTCGACCTGTACGGGAGGGACAAATTAAGAGAAGTTCCTTTATTAGAATGGTTCAGATCACTGATTGCAAAGAAGAAGTTAGATCTCGCATAAACCTATCGAGTTCTGAATTATTCACTCATGTATCTAATTACTGATCATGAACCACAGAGTTTGGTTTGAAACGTCGATTACAACAAAACCTAAATGTAATGACTCTGGAAGACAACACTACACAGAATATAGATTACAGAAGCCTCAAATCAACAATTTTTGACCTGTAGGAGAGGGAGAGATTAAGAGAAGTTCATTTCTTAGAACGGTTCAGATCACTGATTGCAAAGAAGAAGTCAGATCTCGCTTAAGACTATCGAATTCTAACGTATTCACTCACGGATCTAATTCCTCATGATGAACCACAGAGGTTGGTTCGAAATTTAGATTACAACAAATCCTAAATGCGATGACTCCAGAAGACAACATGATGCAGAATATAGATCACAAAAGCCTCAAATCAGCAATTTTTGACCAGTACGGAAGGGAGAAATTAAGGGAAGTTCGTTTATTAGAACGGTTCAGATCACTGATTGCTAAGAAGAAGTCAGATCTCACGTAAACCTATCGAGTTCTGACCTATTCACTCATTGATCTAATTCTTGATGATGAACCACAGAGGTTGGTTCAAAACGACGATTACAACAACACCTAAATGCGATGACTCCTGAAGACAACACTGCACAACATATAGATCACAGAAGCCTCAAATAACCATTTTTTGACATATACGGGAGGGAGAAATTAAGACAAGTTCCTTTATTAGAATAGTTCAGATCACTGATTAGAAAGAAGAAGTCATATCTCATATAAACCTATCGAATTCTGACTTATTCACTCATGCATCTAATTCCTGATAATGTACCACAAAGGTTGGGTCGAAACGTTAATTACAACAAAATCTAAATGCGATGAATCTTGAAGACAACACTACACAAAATATAGATCACATAAGCATCAAATCAACAATTTTCGTCCTGTATGGAAGGGAGAAATTAAGAGAATTTCGTGTATTTTAATGGTTCAGATCACTAATTGCAAAGAAGAAGTTGCATCTCGCATAAACCTATCATGTTCTGACTTATTCAATGAAGGATCTAATTCCTGCTGATGAACCATAGAGGTTGGTTCGAAACGTCGATTACAACAGAAGCTAAATGCGATGACTCCGGAAGACAACACTACACAAAATATAGATCGCAGAAGCCTCAAATCAACAATTTTTGACCTGTATGGGAGGGAGAAATTAAGAGAAGTTCATTTATTAGAACGATTCAGATCACTGATTTCAAAGAAGAAGTCAGATCTCACATAAACCTATCGAGTTCTGACTTATTCAGTCATGGATCTAATTCCTGATGATGAACCACAGAGGTTGGTTCGAGACGTTGATTACAACAAAACCTAAATGTGATGACTTCGGAAGAAACCACTACACAGAATATAGATCGCAGAAGCCTCAAATCAACAATTTTCGACCTGTACGGGAGGGTGAAATTAAGAGAAGTTCATTTATTAGAACGTTTCATATCATTGATTGCAAAGAAAAGGTTAGATCTTGCATAAACCTTTCGAGTTTTGACTTATTCACCGGTGGATCTAATTCTTGATGATGAACCATAGAGGTTGGTCCGAAGCGTCAATTACAACAAAACCTAAATGCGATGACCCCGGAAGACAACACTACACAGAATACAGATTGTAGAAGCCTTAGATAAACAATTTACAACTTGTACCGGAGGGAGAAATTAAGAGTTCATTTATTAGAATGGTTCAAATCACTTATTGCAAAGAAGAAGTCAGATCTCGCATAAGGCTATCGAGTTCTGACTTATTCACTCATGGATCTAATTCCTGATGACGAACCACAGAGGTTGGTTCGAAACGCCGATTACAACAAACCCGAAATGTGATGACTCCGAAAGACAACACTACACAGAATATAGATCGCAGAAGCCTCAAATCAACAATTTTTGACCTGTACGGGAGGCAGAAATTTAGTTAGGATCGTTTATTAGAATAGTTCATATCACTAATTGCAAAGAAGAAGTCAGATCTTGCATAAACCTATTGAGTTCTGACATATTCGTTCATGGATCTAATTCCTGATGATGAACCACAGAGGTTTGTTCAAAACGTCGATTACAACAAAACCTAAATGTGATGACTCCAGAAGAAAACACTACACAGAATATAGATCGGAGAAGCCTCAAATCAAAAAAATTTAACCTGTACGGGAGGGAAAAAATAAGGGAAGTTCCTTTCTTAGAACAGTTTAGATCACTGATTGCACAGAAGAAGTCAAATCTCACATAAACCTATTGAGTTCTGACTTATTCACTAATGGATCTAATTCCTTATGATGAACCACAGAGGCTTGTTCGAAACGTCGATTACAAAAAAAACTAAATATGATGACTCCAAAAGACAACACAACATAGAATATAGATCGCAAAAGCCTGAAATCAACAATTTTTGACCTGTACGTGAGGGAGAAATTAAGTTAAGTTCGTTTATTAGAATAGTTCATATCACTGATTGCAAAGAAGAAGTGAGATCTCACATAAACCTATCGAGTTCTAACTTATTCACTCATGGATTTGATTCCTGATGATGACCTATAGAGGTTGGTCTGAAACATCAATTACAACAAAACTTAATTGCGATGACTCCGGAAGACAACACTACACAAAATAATGATCGCAGAAGCCTCAAATCAAGAATTTTCGACCTATACGAGAGGGAGAAATTAAGAGAAGTTCATTTATTAGAACGGTTTAGATCATTGATTGTAAAGAAGAAGACAGATCTCACATAAACCTATCAAGTTCTAACTTATTCCCTCATGGATCTAATTCCTGATGATGAACCACAGAGGTTGGTTCGAAACATCGATTAGAGAAAACCTAAATGTGATGACTCCGGACGACAACAATAGACAGAATATATATCACAGAAGCCTCAAATCGACAATATTCGACCTGTACTGGAGGGAGAAATTAAGAGAAGTTTGTTTAGTAGAACGGATCAAATCACTGCTTGCAAAGAAGAAGTCAGATCTTGCATAAACCTATCGAGTTCTGACTTATTCACTCATGGATCTAATTCCTGATGATGAACCGCAGAGGTTGGTTCAAAATGTCGATTACAACAAAACCTAAATACGATGACTCCGAAAGACAACACTACAGAGAATATAGTTCAGAAAAGCCTAAAATCAATAGTTTTTGACCTGTACGGGAGGGAAAAATTAAGAGAAGTTAATATATTAGAATGGTTTAGATCACTGATTGCAAAGAAGAAGTTAGATCTCACATAAACCTATCGAGTTCTAACTTATTCACTAATGGATCTAGTTCCTGATGATGAACCACAGAGGCTGGATCGAAACTTCGATTACAAAAAAAACTAAATATGATGACTCCAAAAGACAACACAACACAGAATATAGATCGAAAAAGCCGCAAACCAACATTTTTTGGCCTGTACGGGAGGGACAAATTAAGTTAAGTTCGTTTATTAGAATAGTTCATATCACTAATTGCAAAGAAGAAGTCAGATCTCGCATAAACCTATCGATTTTGATTTATTCACTCATGGATCTAATTCCTGATGATGAACCATAGAAGTTGGCTTGAAATGTCGATTACAACAAAACTTAAATGCAATGACTCCAGAGGACAACACTAGATAGAATATAGATCGCAGAAGCCTCAAATCAACAGTTTTCGACCTGTACAAGAGGGAGAAATTAAGAGAAGTTCGTTTATTACAATGGTTCAGATCACTGATTCCTGATGATGAACCAAAGAGGTTAGTTACAAACATCAATTACAACAAAACCTAAATGCGATGACTCCAAAAGACAACACTACACAGAATATGGATCACAGTAGCCTCAAATCAACAATTTTTGACCTGTACGGAAGGGAGAAATTAAGAGAAGTTCCTTTATTAGAACGGTTCAGATCACTAATTGCAATGAAGAAGTCAGATCTCACATAAACCTATAGAGTTTTGACTTATTCGCTCATGGATCTAATTCCTGATCATGAACCACAGAGTTTGGTTCGAAATGTCGATTACAACAAAACCTAAATGCGATGACTCCAGAAGACAACACTACACAAAATATAGATTGCAGAAGCCTCAAATCAACAAATTTTGACTTGTACAAGAGGGAAAGATTAAGAGAAGTTCGTTTATTAGAACGATTTAGATCACTGATTGCAAAGAAGAAGTCAGATCTCGCAAAAAACTATCGAATTCTAACTTATTCACTCATGGATCTAATTCCTCATGATGAACCACAGAGGTTGGTTCGAAATGTCCATTACAACAAAACCTAAATACGATGACTCCGGAACACAACACTCTACATAATATAGATCGCAGAAGCCTCAAATCAAAAATGTTCGACCTGTATAGTAGGTAGAAATTAAGAGAAGTTAGTTTATTAGAAAAGTTCAGATCACTAACTGCAAAGAGGAAGTCAAATCTCGCATAAACCTATCGAGTTCTAACTTATTCACTCATGGATCTAATTCCTGATGATGAACCATAGAGGTTGGTTCAAAACATCGATTACAACAAAACCTAAATGCGATGACTCTGGAAGACAACACTACACAGAATATAGATCGTAAAAGCCTCAAATCAACAACTTCAGACCTGTACGGGAGGGAGAAATTAATAGAAGTTCATATATTAGAATGCTTCAGATCACTGATTGCAAAGAAGAAGTGAGATCTCGCATAAACCTACCGAGTTCTGACTTATTCACTAATGGATCTAATTCATGATGATGAACCATAGAGGCGGGTTCAAAACGTCGATTACAAAAAAAACTAAATGTGATGACTCCAAAAGACAACAAAACATAGAATATAGGTCGCAAAACCCTCAAATCAACAACTTTTGACCTGTACGGGAGGGAGAAATTAAGAGAAGTTCATTTATTAGAATAGTTCAGATCACTGATTGTAAAGAAGAAGTCAGATCTCACATAAACCTATCGAGTTCTCACTTATTCACTCATGGATCTAATTTCTGATCATGAACCACAGTGGTTGGTTCGAAACGTCAATTACAACAAAACCTAAATGCGATGACTACAAGGGAGAAATTAATAGAAGTTCCTTTATTAGAATGGTTCAGATCATTGATTGTAAAGAAGAAGTCAGATCTCACATAAACCTATCGAGTTCAGACTTATTCACTAATGGATCTAATTCCTGATCATGAACCACAGAGTTTGGTTCGAAACATTGATTACAACAAAACCTAAATGTGATGACTCCGGAAGATAACACTACACAGAATATAGATTGCAAAAGCCTCAATTAAACAATTTTTGACCTGTACGAGAGGAAGAGATTAAGAGAAGTTTGTTTATTAGAACAGTTTAGATCACTGATTGCAAAGAAGAAGTCAGATCTCACATAAGACTATCGAATTCTAACTTATTCACTCATGGATCTAATTCCTTATGGTGAACCACAAAGGTTGGTTCGAAACGTCGATTACAACAAAACCTAAATACGATGACCCTGGAAGAGAACACTCTACATAATATAGATCGCGGAAGCCTCAAATCAATAGTTTTCGACCTGTACAGGAGGGAGAAATTAAAAGAAGTTAGTTTGTTAGAAAAGTTCAGATCACTGATTGCAAAGAAGAAGTTAGATCTCTCATAAACCTATCATGTTCTAAATTATTCACTCATGGATCTAATTCCTGATGATGAACCACAAAGGTTGGTTCGAAACATCAATCAAAACAAAACCTAAATGCGATGACTTCGGAAGACAACACTACACAGAATATAGATTGCAAAATCCTCAAATAAACAATTTTCCAACTGTATGGGATGGAGAAATTAAGGGAATTTCATTTATTAGAATGGTTCACATCACTGATTGCAATCTAAAAGCTAGATCTTGCATAAGCCTATCGAGTTCTAACTTATTCACTCATTGATCTAATTCTTGATGATGAACCATAGAGGTTGGTTCGAAACAACAATTACAACAAAACCTAAATGCGATGACCCCAGAAGACAACACTACACAACATATAGATCACAAAACCCTCAAATAACCAAGTTTTAACTTATACGGGAGGGAGAAATTAAGAGAAGCTCCTTTATTAGAACGGTTCAGATCACTGATTAAAAAGAAGAAGTCAGATTTCGCATAAACCTATCGATTTCTGACTTATTCACTCATGCATCTAATTCCTGATAATGTACCATAGAGGTTGGGTCGAAACGCCAATTACAACAAAATCTAAATTCGATGAATCTAGAAGACAACACTACAAAGAATATAGATCACAAATGCATCAAATCAACAATTTTTGACCTGTACAGAAGGGAGAAATTAAGAGAAGTTCATTTCTTATAATGGTTTAGATCACTGATTGTAAAGAAGAAGTTAGATCTCCCATAAACCTATCGAGTTTTGACTTATTCACTGATGGATCTAATTCCTGATGATGAACCATAGAGGTTGGTTCGAAACGTCGATTACAACAAAACCTAAATGTGATGACTCCGGAAGACAACACTACACATAATACAGATCGCAGAAGTCTCAAATCAAATTTTTTTTACCGATATGGGAGGGAGAAATTAAGAGAAGTTTGTTTATTAGAATGGTTCAGATCACTCATTGCAAAGAGGAACTCAGATCTCGCATAAGCCTATCGATTTCTGACTTATTTAGTCATAGATCTAATTCCTGATGATGAACAACAGAGGTTGCTTTGAAACGCTGATTACAACAAAAGCTAAATGCGATGAGTCCGGAAGACAACACTACACAGAATATAGATCCTAGAAGCCTCAAATCAACAATTTTCGACATGTACGAGAGGGAGAAATTAAGAAAAGTTCATTTATTAGAATGATTCAGATCACTAATTGCAAAGAAGAAGTCAGATCTCACATAAACCTATCGAGTTCTGACTTATTAACTCACGGATCTAATTCCTGATGATGAACCACAGAGGCTGGTTCGAGACGTTGATTACAACAATACCTAAATGCGATGACTCTAGAAGACAACATTACACAGAATATAGATCGTAGAAGCATCAAATCAACAATTTTCAACTTGTACAGGAGGGAGAAATTAAGAGAAGTTCATTTATTAGAACGATTCAGATCACTGATTGCAAGGAAGAGGTTAGATCTCGCATAAACCTTTCGAGTTTTGACTTATTCACTTGTGCATCTAATTCCTGATGATGAACCATAGAGGTTGGATCGAAACATTGATTACAACAAAACCTAAATGCGATGACTCCAGAAGACAACACTACACAGAATATAGATCGCAGAAGCCTTAAATCAACAATTTTCGACCTCTACTGGAGGGAGAAATTAAGAGAAGTTCATTTATTAGAATGGTTCAAATCACTGATTGCAAAGAAGAAGTCAGATCTCACATAAACCTATTGAGTTCTAACTTATTCACTCATGGATCTAATTCCTGATGATGAACCACAAAGGTTGGTTCGAAACGCCGATTACAACAAACCTTAAATGCGATGACTCCGGAAGACAACACTACACAGAATATAGATCGTAGAAGCCTCAAATCAACAACTTTTGACCTGTACAGGAGGGAGAAATTAAGAGATGTTCGTTTATTAGAACGGTTGACATCACTGATTGCGGAGAAGAAGTTAGATCTATCATAAACCTATTGTGTTTTGACTTATTCACTCATGGATCTAATTGTTGATGATGCACCATAGAGGTTGGTTCGAAACTTCAATTACAACAAAACCTAAATGCGATGACTATGGAAGACAACACTACACATAATATAGATTGCAGAAGTCTTAAATCAACAATTTTTGACTGGTACAGGAGGGAGAAATTAAGAGAAGTTTGTTTATTACAATGGTTCAGATCACTCATTGCAAAGAAGAAGTCAGATCTTGCATAAACTTATTGAGTTTTGACTTATTCAGTCATAGATCTAATTCTTGATGATGGACCACAGAGGTTGGTTCGAAACGACAATTACAACAAAAGCTAAATGTGATGACTCCAGAAGACAACACTACACAAAATATAGATTGAAGAAGCCTCAAATCAACAATTTTTGACCTATACAGGAGGGAGAAATTAAGAGAAGTTCATTTATTAGAATGATTCGGATCACTGATTGCAAAGAAGAAGTCAGATCTTGCGTAAACCTATCGAGTTCTGACTTATTCACTCATGGATCTAATTCCTGATGATTTTCCACAGAGGTTGGTTCGAAAGGTTGATTACGACAAAACCTAAATTCGATGACTCTGGAAGACAACACTACACATAATATAGATCGCAGAAGCTTCAAATCAACAATTTTCGACCTGTACAGGAGGGAGAAATTAAGAGAAGTTTGTTTATTAGAATGGTTCAGATCACTGATTACAAAGAAGAAGTTAGATCTCGCATAAACCTTTCGAGTTCTGACTTATTCACTCATGGATCTAATTCCTGATGATGAACCACAGAGGTTGGTTTGAAATGTCGATTACAACAAAACCTAAATGTGAAGACTATGAAAGACAACACTACACAGAATATAGATCAGAGAAGCCTTAAATCAACAATTTTCGACATGTACAGGAGGGAGAAATTAAGAGAAGTTCATTTATTGGAATGGTTCAAATCACTAATTGCAAAGAAGACGTCAGACCTTGCATAAATGTATCGAGTTCTTACTTATGCACTAATGGATCTAATTGCTAATGATCAACCATAGAGGCTGGTTCAAAATGCCGATTACAACAAACCCTAATTGCGATGACTCCGGAAGACAACACTACATAGAATATAGATTGCAGAAGCCTCAAATCAACAATTTTTTACCTGTACGGGAGGGAAAAATTAATAGAATTTCATTTATTAGAACAGTTTAGATCACTGATTGCGAAGAAGAGGTTAGATCTCACATAAACGTATTGAGTTCTGACTTATTTACTCATGGATCTAATTCCTGATGATGAACCACAGAGGTTGGTTTGAAACATCGATTACAACAAAACCTAAATGCGATGACTCTGGAAGACAACACTACACAGAATGTAGATCGTAGAAGCCTCAAATCAACAATTTTCGACCTGTACGAGAGGGAGAAATTAAGAGGTGTTCGTTTATTAGAACGGTTTAGATCACTGATTGCAAAGAAGAAGTCAGATCTCACATAAACCTATCAAGTTCTGACTTATTCACTCATGGATCTAATTCCTGATGATGAACCATAGAGGTTGGTTCAAAATGTCAAATACAACAAAACCTAATGCGATGACTCTGGAAGACAACACTACACAGAATATAGATCGCAGAAGCCTGAAATCAACAAAGTTCAACCTAATAACATAGTGGCAACCATACTGGGGATTTTGAATCCTCAGTCTTAATAAAGCTTTAAGAAAATACTAAATTTTTAGTTTGAGCCTCTTAAAGTCATTTGTTAGAAGTTGTCTTGAAAAATCTCACAAAAAACAATTAAAAAGTTGGAAATTCTGGCTTCCAGGTAGACTCATTTTACTGGGGCTAATCCAGACCGAAATCCTGCCCCAGTATTTGATAATCCTAACCTAATTTCAAGAAAATCCAGAAAAGAAGAAAGTTTAGTTGGTCAGACACCTTTAATTAAAGCTAATTCATGCCCTAATGAATGGTTATTTCTAGAAGAACTTGAATTTGATGAGTCATTTGATCTTTCGTTATTTACAACAAAATCTGAAAGTGCTCTTAGTGAAACTATTCTAGATCTAGGATTCATTGGAGACCTCAAAGTTAAATAGGCCAACAAATCCATTGATGAGTATATTCTGAAATCTCCACAATCATCTATTAATACTTCCACAGCCCCTGAGCTTTCTAAACAATCTTCCATTACTTTGAGTTCACCGTTGTTCCCTTCAACTTCATTAATAATACCTTTTGAAGTCCATTCGCCACCACCATTTGTACCTACTCTTCCTCACCAACCTATCATCTCTCATTCATCACCTACAAGTCCTAGTTCTTGATCCACATCTTAACCCCTCCCAGCCTACAGCCATGGCAAATAGTGTTGGCATTATGATGCATGTGTTGTACTTGATGGCAACCCACTCATAGAAGAACAGCTCACTTATATATAACTAGATGAGTCTACAGAAGAAATATCAGATGTGACAGAATACATGGGATACAGGACAAAGGAATCAGATGATAAATTATAGTGCAGCAAAGTTATTTTCAAGTTCACGCACTTTCATGTAGAGAAAAGTTTCTTTCATGTAGAGAAAAGTTCACGCACTTTCATGCAGAGAAAAGTTTCTTTCATGTAGAGAAAAGTTCACACACTTTCATGCAGAGAAAAGTTTCTTTCATGTATTCATGCACTTTCATGCAGAGAAAAGTTTCTTTCATGTAGAGAAAAGTTCACGCACTTTCATGTAGAGAAAAGTTCCTTTCATGAAGAGAAAAGTTCACGCACTTTCATGTAGAGAAAAGTTCCTTTCATGCAGAGAAAAGTTCACGCACTTTCATGGTTGGTTCATGGTATTAGTCCGACAGTTTTTGATCCTATGGTTTTGGTTCGTGGTATTGCATCCAAAAGTGTTGATCCCAAGTATTGGGTCCATGGTATTGAATTGTTATGGTTTTTGGTCAGTGGTATTGTGAAAGGCCTAAGGCTATAAAAGAGGAAGGAGATCATTTGGCAAGGCATCTTCTGATTAATTGAATATCTGATAAAGTGCTAGATCTGGAATACGGTGATTGGGTTATGGTGCAGATCTAGATCTGAATAAAGAAGGAACCTGAGCGCAAGGAGAAGGATAAGTTCTATTGATGGGTCAAAATCTTAAGGCTAGTATAGTGGTATCTCTATATGATTTTGATCTGTGATATGTGGCGCACGGTTGATCTATAAATCTGATAATTTGGGTTAACTAATATCTGAATGTTTGAAAGAATGAATTTATAGATCTATACGCAGGTTTCTGTTGGTGAAGTTGCGGACTTTACTTGAAATATGTTTTAGTTGTTTTTATCTATTACTGCGGTGTTCAAGGTTTTGATTTGATATCTAGTTGCTGTGTGCTGAGAAAGTATTAATTCAGTTTATGCACAAGGAAGTTGGTTGATTGCAGATCTATTTGATACTTGATGGATCAGGATCTTAAGGATTGGAATGTTTATCATTATCTGGTTTGATGGACTAGATCTGAATTATTGATGTATGTTTTATGAATGGTATGATCTGGGTATGTCTGATGTATGGAACAACTGCAAAGTTATAAGGAAATATTTGCGGGTTGGCTTTGGTGAAAGCATTGATTCAGTATTGGGTAATTTAGAGATTGATGATGCTAGTATTGATTGATTATGAGCTTCAATGATATTAATGGGTCCAATATGAAAATTGGATGAAACGTGGCCTTTCAAATTATGTGTTGTGCTTCAGGAGTATCCAGTATGAAAATGTATGAAACGTGGTACCCAGAGGAGAGAAGATTGTAGGCCGGTGCCTACGTACTAGTATCTTAGCTAGTACAAGAGCTAAGGGGGTGGTAGCTCCCTTCCAGTAGCAGTTGAAAACTTTGGAGAATTGTAGCAGGTAGCAACCTGCGTACTAGTAAATGGATCGGCTAGTACAAGAACTATGGGGGTTGTAGCTCCCTTCCAGGAGAGACTGGAGAACGAGAGAGGGTTGTAGCTCTCTGCAGGTAGAAGCCTGCGTACTAGTATAAGACTGCACCAGTACAGAAATATTGTAAAAGGATTTTCTTATTAAGAAGAAGATTGAGATGACTTGCAGCAGGTGGTTTTCTCCCACATTGGGTTTCCACCTTATATCATGGTGTTCATGTGTGTGCCTTATGTGTGATGATCTGTTCTATTTTACTACACCTATTTGCTGATAATATGGTTGATAATGTTCTAATGCACTCATTGAAGATCAATTAACTAAATCATAAGTTTATTGAATATACGTGGGTATTCTTAACTGAAGCAGCATATATGAATCAGAGTATGGAAATGAAAAAGTTTTATTGACTTGATAATACTGATTCACCCCCCCCTCTCAGTATTATTTCCAACAATTGGTATCAGAGCAGGTCCTTTTGTAGAAGCTTGATCGCTTGAAGGAGATCCGTGGAACAATGGGAAAGAAGCTTAAGAAGAAAGCGCCTAAGTAGAAGAAGACATCTTAGAAGAACTATGACAGTGGGAGAATCGATTGGGGATTATGTGGAAGAAGCACTTCAGAATCATTTCAAAATGAAGATGAACTATCAGGTATGAATTTTTTATCCTCTGATGTTCGAGCTATCTATCCATTTGAAGGTTATGTAAGTGATAACAAAACAACTGAATGTGCTCTTATGGGTGAGCAAGAAGGATATCAAATAGAGGCAGAATTTAAGAGGCTGACGGACAGAATTAGAGATCAAGAAGATCTATTGAACATAAAGGATGGTGCCTTCAAAGAAGTAGCTACCAGACTAAAGGCTCAACATGAGGAAGGAAGCAAGGTAAGGAAGTTATTCAAGGAAAAATATCAAAAGTTGCAGGACGATGTAACATCACTAAGAAATGAAGTCAATGAAAAGAGCACAACAATCAAGAAACTCAGAGATAGATCCAGTTATTATGAAAGGCTTGAAGCTACGATCCTCTCACTAAAAGAAGATCTTGAAGAATCAAAGAAGCAGAATAAAGATCTACTCCAAGCTATTGAAAAACAAGAAAACGAAGTTATCAGCTTAAAATCTCAGCTGGAATGTGCCTTCAGAATTCGTCAAATGCAGCAGGATCTGAATGAAGAACAAGAAAAGGAGATTCTCAAACTAAGGCAACAAATGGAAGAAGGAAGAAAGTATGAAGAAATTTTGAAGAAGCAATGTCTGGAAAAGGAAGAACAACTTCAGATTGAGGTAAATATCTTAAAAGAAGAAAAGGATAAACTGTTACGATTTCAAGATAGTACTAAAGACTTGGATGATATTCTCAGTAGTCAAAGGTCTCTTGCTATCGAAACTGGTCTTGGTTTTCATGAATCTGTTGAAGGTGAATCTAGTTCACAAGGTGAGGCAAGGGACTCTAAAGAGAAATCTAAAATGATCAACAAGGAGAGGAGAGGTCAACCCCATCAACAATCAAGGAAAGAGATTCTTCAAAGAAAATCTTTTACTCCTAACTATGGAAGTAATAGTCGTCCATTTACTCAAATGAATAATATTGAATGTTATGAATGTCATAATCTTGGACATGTTGCAGCTAGATGCAGAAGAAGAATGGTTCAAGATCATCACACAGAAAGATCATCACATTCCAGGTACTTTAATGGATATTGCTTTGCTTGCAATATGTTTGGTCACAAAGTTACTGATTGCTACAGAAGGAATATGAAACATGTAAGATGTTATGCATGCAACAAGCTTGGACATATAGCCAAGGAATGTAGGAACAAGGTACAGGCACCACACCAAAAGGAGAAAACAACATCACACTTGAAGATATGGAAGAAAAAGGAAGTACAGTCAGAAAAATGTGGCACACCACAATGTACAGGCACAACAGACTCAGAAGGAGCTGAAAGTGTGAAACTTCAGTATCCTAAATTTCATACGCAAGTTTCATAAAGGAAAGTCGCGTATATACATGAGTTGGTCACTGCACAGTCACGTATATGATTGTTTGAGGAAAAGCAGTAGGGACAGGCTCAGGAAAGAGGGTCTGATATGATTCGGTCCATTATTTAGCATGTTTGATAATGGTTACAATTTGTTAATGATGTGTGGAAATGTCTTGATCCTAACTTGATGATGATGATGTCTTGATACTTCTTGTTGATATATGCGTGATCAGATTTGACATTAAACAGATGGCACAGGTTCAGGGGGAGCAGATACTTTTAATAATGCATTGTTGGCATTATGGTTAGTGGTCCTTGGTGATGATGCTTAGGATACATCTTGCTATGATTATGAGTTGTCCATGACAAAATCTCATATGATGTTTGGGGTTACATAGTTGATGATCAGATCAGATTTGTGGTCGATTCTCTGATATAGTGCTTACATGGTGATCTTTATAAGGATAAGGAAAAGTACAAAGCTTGTCTTCATTACTTGATGATGAGTCACTCATATGCTGCTGTCATCTTATGCATAAAGATCATATAATACAATTATGATGCAGGATTCCTATAGTTCTTGGTGTTCATGTGGATAAGGATTTTTGTTGTTGAATGATATCAACAAGGCTTGAGCTCAAGATACATAGTGCTGGATACATTAATGATTTCTCAAATTAGCATTGTTGGAGACATGACGATGATGAATTCTTACCTATATGATGATAGGTTGATACTTACATATGTTGATTGATGCAGACGTTCCCATGTGATGGTACCTGGATCATGCAGATCTTGATGTTGTCGAGATAGCTATGATCTTCTTCACATATGATACAATGTGAATGATTCTGTATGTCATATGCAGAATTCTGTTCAAAAGGATGAGTTGATGTAGACATACTTTGTTGCTGATCTAGATGCTGTTGTCAGATGATTATGGAGCAGATCATACATTGTGTATGATAGTTGCTGATGACTATCATGATCTTATTTAGATGTTGGGTCTATGTTATAAATGTCATATCAAGTCTCATAATGTAATAGTTTCTCTCTGTCTCCCTTCTGGTCATATGATGTAAGTTGTACCCCCACTATGCTAGGAAGGTTCATGTAATATTTCAGTCATGTACAAACATTTGGTATATTGTATATCCCCACTTGGTTGGGAGATGGATGTATGTATGAGTCTTTGATGATAAGAAGATCTCTTATGATGAATGGAGTCATGTTCTTTCTTGTAGAATATCTTTTGCAAACCTTGCTTACAGTCAGGGGGAGCATGAACAACACACTTCAGCAGAGCAGAGACTTCAACATGTACTTAGAGGGAGCATGGAAAGATTGGTACACCTTGGCATATATAAAGGGGGAGCTCATTCAGAGAGTTCAACAGGTACTCAGGGGGAGTATGATCAGCAGAATGGTTATCAAGGAAAGAGAATATTTTGGTTTGCCCTTTGCCCTTGATGTCAAAGGGGGAGAATGACTTGGTGTTGTTGCCATCAAGTCCAAAGGGGGAGATTGTTGGCATTATGATGCATGTGTTGTACTTGATGGCAACCCACTCATAGAAGAACAACTCACTTATATATAACTAGATGAGTCTACAGAAGAAATATCATATGTGACAGAATACATGGGATATAGGACAAAGGAATCAGATGATAAATTATAGTGCAGCAAAGTTATTTTCAAGTTCACACACTTTCATGCAGAGAAAAGTTTCTTTCATGTAGAGAAAAGTTCACGCACTTTCATGCAGAGAAAAGTTTCTTTCATGTAGAGAAAAGTTCACACACTTTCATGCAGAGAAAAGTTTCTTTCATGTAGAGAAAAGTTCACGCACTTTCATGTAGAGAAAAGTTTCTTTCATGTAGAGAAAAGTTCACCCACTTTCATGCAGAGAAAAGTTCCTTTCATGAAGAAAAAAGTTCACGCACTTTCATGCAGAGAAAAGTTCATGCACTTTCATGGTTGGTTCATGGTATTAATCTGACAGTTTTTGATCCTATGGTTTTGGTCCATGGTATTGCATCCAAAAGTGTTGATCCCAAGTATTGGGTCCATGGTATTGAATTGTTATGGTTTTTGGTCAGTGGTATTGTGAAAGGCCTAAGGCTATAAACGAGGAAGGAGATCATTTGGCAAGGCATCTTCTGATTAATTGAATATCTGATAAAGTGCTAGATATGGAATACGGTGATTGGGTTATGGTGTAGATCTAGATCTGAATAAAGAAGGAACCTGGGTGCAAGGAGAAGGATAAGTTTTATTGATGGGTCAAAATCTTATGGCTAGAATAGTGGTATCTCTATATGATTTTGATCTGTGATATATGGCGCACGCTTGATCTATAAATCTGATAATCTGGGTTAACTAATATCTGAATGTTTGAAAGAATGAATTTATAGATCTTTAGGCAGGTTTCTGTTGGTGAAGTTGCAGACTTTACTTGAAATATGTTTTAGCTGTTTTTATCTATTACTGCGGTGTTCAAGGTTTTGATTTGATATCTAGTTACTGTTTTCTGAGAAAGTATTAATTCAGTTTATGCACAAGGAAGTTGGTTGATTGCAGATCTATTTGATACTTGATGGATCGGGATCTTAAGGATTGGAATGTTTATCATTATCTGGTTTGATAGACTAGATCTGAATTATTGACGTATGTTTTATGAATGGTATTATCTGGGTATGTCTGATGTATGGAACAGCTGCAAAGTTATAAGGAAATATTTGCAGATCTGTATGCGGTTTGGCTTTGGTGAAAGCATTGATTCAGTATTGGGTAATTCAGAGATTGATGATGCTAGTATTGATTGATTATGAGCTTCAATGATATTAATGGGTCCAGTATGAAAATTGGATGAAACGTGGCCTCTCAGATTATGTGTTGTGCTTCAGGAGTATCTAGTATGAAAATGTATGAAACATGGTACTCGGAGGACAGAAGATTGTAGGTCAGCACCTACGTACTAGTATCTTAGCTAGTACAAGGGCTAAGGGGGTGGTAGCTCCCTTCCTGTAGCAGTTGAAAACTTTGGAGCATTGTAGCAAGTAGCAGCCTACGTACTAGTAAATGGATCGGCTAGTACAAGGACTATGCGGGTTGTAGCTCCCTTCCAGGAGAGACTGGAGAACGAGAGCGGGTTGTAGCTCTCTGCAGGTAGAAGCCTGCATACTGGTATAAGACTACACCAATACAAAATATTGTAAAAGGATTTTCTTATTAAGAAGAAGATTGAGATGACTTGCAGCAGGTGGTTTTCTCCCACATTGGGTTTCCACCTTATATCATGGTGTTCATGTGTGTGGCTTATGTGTGATGATCTGTTCTATTTTACTGCACCTATTTGCTGATAATATGGTTGATAATGTTCTAATGCACTCATTGAAGATCAATTAACTAAATCATAAGTTTACTGAATATACGTGGGTATTCTTAACTGAAGCAGCATATATGAATCAGAGTATGGAAATGAAAAAGTTTTATTGACTTGATAATACTGATTCACCCACCCCCTCTCAGTATTATTTCCAACAAATAGATATGCTCCTCTTATTTTACCTGCCCCACATGGTGTCATGCTAGCAAACTACCAAAGTAAAATTGTTCAATTTGATGGCACAGGAGACTACAATGCACAACACCATGTCAATAAGATGACATATTACTTTGAGCTACATGGAATTGATATTGGGGATGTTCAAATGAGACTACTTGCTCAGAGTTTAGGTGGTGATGTTAGGAAATGGTTTAGAGCATTGCCTAATAATAGTATTGATAGTTTAGAAGCATTCCATCATAAAATTTTTAACATATGGGAAAAGAAGAATAATCCCCTACAAATACTTTCAGAATATGAAAATATTAGAAGGGGACCTAATGAAACTGTTCAAGATTACTGTAGTAGATTCAACAATATATATAACGCCATCCCAGTTAATCTTAGACCCCCACCTAACTTGGCATTAATAAAGTTCCCTGATGGTTTTGACACAGATATGGCATACCTTAGGGAAAGAAACCCCCCAACATTAGAAGAAATGAAAAGTGTAGCTGTTAGTGTTGAAGCCAATTTGTTAGCTAAAAGGACTAGAGCTAGAAATGAAAAGAGAGGAACTGCTAAAGATGAAGCTTCACCATCTGACATTAAAATAGATATTTTAGCCAAAAGTATGGAAAACCTAATGGATAGGATAGATAACATAGAGAGGAAACCCCAATGGGATAACCAATAAGCACCTCCAGTTAGAAACCTAAATTTTAGAAAAAAACAAAAATCAAAACATTAGGAAAATTGGGCAGGATCAGAACATTAGGCTTCCTTTTCAAGAAAAGTATGCAGAAACATCCCATCCTGAAGATCCAGAACAAGACACACAAATAAACTTAATGGGAATAAATGATTTGGATACTATTTTTCTAACCCAAGATGAGCAGGAACTGCATATGTTGTAGTAATTTCAAATCCAGCCTAAAAAGTCATTTGATTATGCCATCTTCGAAGTGCATAAACAATATAATCTAAGAAGCAGAAATAATGTTGATGTCCCTGACCAAACCAAGAAAATAGTGCAAAATCAAGTTATGAAAATAAAAGAAACCACTCTTTCAAAGATCCTCCAAATTCTCCCTAGGCAGAACCAAACTCCTTCTGGTCCCACCATTGTAGATATAACCTCTAATCAACCTTCTGCTGATCAACCATCCACCTCAATTCCATCTAAGGAACCAGTAGGAAAAACTCAAAACACCAGATCCGAAAATCCACATAAGGAGATCCCCAATAAAGGAAAGGAAGACAAGTATACGCAGATCCCTGCCTCAAAAACCCAAAATCTTCAAACATAAAAAGTTTCTTCACCATTTAGTCTAGGAGCAGAGATAGAAAAACTTAATATTTTAGTTCCTTTTGCAGAAGTAATCAAGAATGAAACTTATAAATCACAGATAAACCAGACCTTAAACATTGCTGAAAATGAGGATTCTATCAACTTGTTTGATGACCAACCAGAACTCATATTTGGTCCACATGTTAATGGAAAACCACTAGACGTAGGAGTACCACCTTTCTACATTAGCCTTAGTATCCATGATAAAATTCTACATAATTCAATGTTCGATTCTGGGGCATCTCACAACTTAATGCCCAAATCAGTGACGAAGAAATTAAACCTAGACATTAGAAGGCCTTACAAGGACTTATTCTCATTTGACTTAAGTCAAGTAAATTGTCTAGGATTAATTAAAGATTTGTGTGTTACTTTAGTCCAATATCCTACCAAAAGAATCCTTATGGATATTGTAGTTGCTGACATCACACCAAAGCATGGCATGCTATTATCCAGATCATGGGGAGCCAAACTTCAGGGATCCTTACAACTAGATATGTCATATGCAACAATCTCTATTTTTGGACAACCTAAGAAACTATATCGAGAAACCTTAATGAAATACATGGTAAGTAGCCAGAATCGGCCTTAAAACTTTCCCATCTACTACACACGCTCAAACATTGATTCTTTCATCCTATATAATGTTGATCAAACACAAGAAACTATTTTAGATAGTATTAATACATAACCAAAAGAAATTGTTGTTTCTATACGAAATGAAACAAGCCAAACTCTAGAACTTTCCAATAAACAAAGTGGCCAAACTGTTGTAAGTGATGAAAAGTTTGTTGCACTAGATAGTGCAAATTATGAGCATGAGATATTATGGCTTCTTGAATTTGATGGGTCAATTAATAAGTTTGGAGTAGGAGCAGGAGTGTGGATATATAATTTGGAGAATAATCACTCAGAAGCCCATGCATACAGACTGAATTTTAAATGTACTAATAATATGGTCGAGTATGAAGCATTAATTTTAGGTCTTAAGTTAGTTAGGAATCTAGGAGCTAAAAGAGTTTCTCTCATGGGAGACTCTGAACTAGTTATAAAACAGATTGATGTTGTATATATGACAAAGGACCCTAGATTAAGTTGTTATAGAGGAACTATTGTAGAAATACTTAATACTTTCATAGAATCAAATCTTGTAGTAATCCCTAGAAAACACAATATGTAGGCTCATAGTTTAGCAATGTTTGTCAGCACTTGCAAATTACCTTTCCAACCTAACCATCAATACACTGTTGAAGTTAGGCACAGACCTACAATTCCAGATAATTTGAAGAATTGGCAAGTATTTTCTAGTGATAAACAGATAAATAACTTTTTAATTTTAGAAGAAGAGTTTGTAAATAACAATATAGATACTAATACATCCATAAATCCCAACTCTAAGGATGAGATAGGAGATGATGAACTAGATAGATTTAACCCAACTAAATTCACCAAATCAGATGTAGATAACTTAGAGAAAATTAAGATTGATGAAATAATAAGTGAAGAAACCGAGGTAATTAATCTCAAGGATAACTTCTTACCAAAGGGATTAACCCCTCTGGAAGACTTATTTAATTCAAATGATGTTCCTAGGAAACCTAAAATGGAACCAGTAAGGTATGATATAGAGGAGTGTAATATAGCCACCAGTGAAAATCCTAAACTGATCAAACTTTCAAAATCATTACCTCCCACCGAAAAAGAAAAATACATTGAGTTGTTGAAAGTATTTCAGGATGTTTTTTCTTGGAGTTATGAGGACCTCAAATCCTATGACACCAACATCATCTAGTACATAATCCCTATTAAAGAAAATCAAAATCCTTTCAGACAAAAACTCAACAAGATCAATCATGTGTTATTATCTTCAATTGAAAAAGAAATTCAGAGGATGTATGATGCCAAAATAATTACACCAATCAGGTTTTTTGATTGGGTCTCAAACTTGGTGCCAACTAGGAAGAAAACTGGTGAGATCAGACTCTGTGTGGATCTCAGAAATCTCAACAAAGTGTCACTAAAAGACAATTACCCTCTCCCCAAAATGGATCACATTTTACAAAGGTTAGTTGGATCAACCAGAATCTCATTGTTGGATGGGTTTTCTGGTTACAATCAAATTTTGGTTCATCTAGATGATCAACCCAAGACTGCCTTCACTACTCCTTCGGGCACATTTATGTATGTGAAAATGCCTTTTGCACTAATGAATGTAGGAGCCACTTTCTAAAGGGCTATTGATATAGCCTTTGCAAAAGAAATGCATGATTCCCTTGTGATATAGCTAGATGAAATTACTGTTTTTTCAAAATATGACAATCAACAATTGGATCATCTAAGACAAGTTTTTATTAAATGCAAGAAATTTGGAATCTCCTTAAACCCCAATAAGTATTTGTTTGGTTTAGAGGAAGGAAAGTTGTTAGGTCACATAATTTCAAAAGATGGTATAAGAATAGACCCTATGAGAATAGAATCCATCTTGCAAATACAACACCCGAGAAACATTAGAGAATTACAAGCTTTTTTAGGAAAAATTAACTTTCTTAGAAGATTTATATCTAATCTGGCAGAATTAATTAGATCACTTAACAATATGCTGAAAAAGGATTCGACCATAAAATGGACTGTTGAGGCTAAAAAATCCTTTGAAGACATTAAACTGGCCTTAACTAAAACACCAGTGTTAATCAGTCCAAAATTTGATAGAGATTTCATCTTATTTTCCTTTGCTTTTGAGCACACAATAGCTGCAGTTCTATTGCAGAAAAATGACCAGGGCTATGAACAACCTATTGCCTTCTTTAGAAAAGCCTTGAGAGATGCCCCCTTAAAATACAATATAATGGAAAAACAAGCATTGGCTTTAGTCAAAGCCGTTAAGGACTTTAGGGTATACATCTTATATTCTCATATAGTAGCCTACATTCCAAATTCAGTAGTCAAAGAAATCCTAAGTCAAGAAGGTCCAGATGGAAAGAGAGGAAAGTGGATTGCTACTATTTTAGAGTATAATATAGAAATCAAACCTACTAAGTTAATCAAGGACCAAGTTTTAGCCAAGATCATGGCTGAATCAAGCTGTCAAGCCTTGGATATAAACTTTATTACAACAATAGATGATGGAGAGGAGATGGCGACTCCACTAATCAACCATGCCTTTATTGAATCACCTTGGTATGCTAATATTATTTATGTTTTACATAACTTACAAGCTCCTCCCGAATTATCTAGGACTAAAAGCAGGTTTTTAAAGATGAAGTCCTTGAAATTTTGTATACTAGACAATGCTTTGTTTTGGAGAGATCATGAAGGTGTTTTGCTTAATTGTTGATTAAAAGATGAATCTGACAGATTTTTGCAAGAGTTTCATGTAGGTGACTGTGGAGGACACCTTTACTACAAGACCACTGTAGATAAAATGCTTAGAGTTGGTTTTTGCTGGTCTATCTTGTTTTTTGATGTCAAGAAATATTTGACCTCCTGTCACAAATGTCAAATTTTTTAGGGAAAGAAAAAGGTTTTACCTTTACCCCTCAAGCCAATCTCTGCTGAAATACCTTTTCAACAATGGGGTTTAGACTTCATTGGTGAAATTCACCCACACTCCTCTACCCAGCATAAATGGATACTCACAACTACAAACTATTTTACAAAATGGATAGAGGCCATACCTTCAAGGCAAGCCACAGACACTGTTATCATAACCTTCCTTGAAACCAATATTCTATCAAGATTTGAATGTCCAACTAAGCTCATTACTGATAATGTAGTAGCCTTTAAATCCAAAATAATGATATATTTCTGCAATAAGTATCATATCACCCTGGGCCATTCTACAACCTATTATCCTCAAGGAAATGGACTGGGAGAATCCTCAAACAAAATCCTGGTAAACATCATCAAGAAGTTACTAGAGGACAATAAGAAAACTTGGAATAAGAAGCTAGTCAATGGCTTGAGGGCAGACAGATTGACTACTAAGAAATCAATTGGTACTTCTCCCTATCAACTAGTTTATGGGATGGAAGTTGTCTTTCCATCCTCTTTGGGAGTACCAGTAATGAAGATGCTTCAAGAATTGCAGGTTGAACCTAATAGTATCCAAAGAAGAATAAACCAAACTATTCACCTTCAACAAACAAGGGAAGAGGTCTATATCAGGTCTCAAGTTGTGTAGGAAAGGGTTAAGAAGATTTTTGATAAAAGAACCAAGGCCAAAAATTTCTACCTTGCTGATAAGGTGCTCAAGTGGGATTCAAGGAGGGAAGAGAAAGGTAAACATGGGAAATTTGATTTCCTATGGAAAAGGTCCCTATGTCATCTATGATTACAGAGGAAATAATGCTTTCTTCCTGAGAGAAGTTGATGGTATAGAAGCATAAGGTGGGCCAGTGAATGGTTGAATGCTAAAACATTACTTTGAACCTAGTTACTAATTGTCATTTCCCATTTGTACATATTCTATTTTCAAAAGTTTAGTTTGGATTGGATGGTGATTTTTGAAGTTGAAGCTCGAGGACAAGGCCCTAAACTCTTAAAGATCTACTATCATAAGTCACAATAATGCAAAGGCATAGAGGAAAATTTTGCAAGGTAACATCAACAACAATTCAGGGGCTACTGATCTAGAAAGTTCTTGACATTTCACTAGAAAATGGCATCCCCAAGTGGAGCCACTGTTAGGTTCCTATACCAATAGGAGTCATAATTTTGAATGACTAAGGTTTAGCCTTGTAATATTGTACATAACTTTTCTTTCTGCAAATGTTTTCCATATTAAAAAATTAAAAAATGTAAAGAGGGCATGTCCTAAAAGAACAATCAAAGGAAAAATAGAATAAGAAAATGTAAAAATATGAAAATATATGAACCCCAAAAAGCAAAGAGAGACCATGATAGTGAGTGAGTCAAAATGCCACTACTATTTACTTTTATGCATAATAATGATTGTGTATAGCTTGTTATTCATGACACAATCCATGGTAATCAAATTGTTTAATCTTGATTATACCATGCTTTGAATTTTATGTTTATAGTTAGAGAATGAAATCTGACCAAACAATTTAACCTTGGTAGATCATTAAATAGGTAAAGTAAATAAAAGGAGCTCATCAATTTAATCTGAGCCCTTGGATGTTATAAGGTTAGAATTGGATAGTTTGTTTTGTAAAAGAAAAGGATTTGAAAAGGGTTTTCTAGCCTAAATGCACCCAAACGAAATGAAGAAAAAATGGTAGGATGAGTAAATGGGTAAGTAGTGTAAAGGTTGCAGAAATATCATGTGATTACACAAAAGCACTTATGTCATTGTTTTAAATGCATCATTCAAATATACATAAGTAGTAAACAAAGCAAAGGCAATGGTTCACAATATGGTTTATTTAACATCCCCTCATTCACTTCATTGCTTTACTTCACTAATTTCCCATAAATAAGTTCTAGTACTTAAAACCTACAAGTCAAAGAGGCCTAGAGAATTTCTCTGAATTTTGGAGGGACTGAACCCTTGGCTTGATGATTTATGGACAACAAGTACTAGAACCCCCTTCATGAAAACACATTCTCCCTTCATTTCCCCTCATTTCCTTAATAAAACCCCACTTTCCTATGGTTGGCACCATTTACCAAGGAAAAGTGGAAACCCCCATGTAAATCCCTTTTCACTCAAAAAAACACAAAATTCCTTTTCCCTAAGTATTAAGCTAAGTGCGTGAATGTTGACTTTACCCTTGTACTAAGGAAAAACCCACTTTACCATCGCATTTTCATATTAATCACTAACTTTATTACATAAATTTCTCGAAATCCATATTATCACATATTAAATTAATTCCCTTACATAAATACCCCCGACCCTTAGTTTTCATAAAAACTATATAAGCCACCCATATCGTGATACAATCTTACTTATTTACCTAATCTCGGTAAACTTAAGTTAATCCTGGTATTAACATCACTTGACCCCCTAATCCCTCATTAAGTCCACCCCAATCATTTTAAACCTATGATTTATCCCTAAACTAATCCCGAACCACCGTGATTAAATCCCTGGGCCCCCCATCAACTCCCGTCATTTCCCCCCACGTAGCTCTTCTGGTTGACTACCATTGATCATCACTCCCCCTCATCCAACAGCACACAGCCATATCGGCCGCGCCAGATGGCTGAACATTAACCACCCGATAAAGTGGTTTTCTTTGACCCTACAGATACTATGTGTCAATCATTGTATCGCATCGGGTGACCCCTCCCGAATACCGCCCGCGCCACAAAAGTAGTGTGATGACCCTCCAAAACTGCTTCCCCCATTTAACCAAAAAATCGTCAACTATTCATCTGAAAGTGAAGCCGCCAAAATTAATCATTTTTTCTATGAAAGGTCACGAAGCACTCTTTCGCCCTTTTTCTGCACATTCTTTGTGTAAATTCTGTAAGCCATTGCTATCCCCGTGAAAACCAAATTTACCACTAGACTTCCAAGTCTGCTCCACAAGAAACTACAGACAACCCAGCTGACCTTTCAGTCCGTACCAGGACTATGCCAACCACTGCAGCTGCCGTGAACCACCATTTTTAGAGCCAATTTGCCCAGTTTCTAGGTATTTCACCATGAATTACCTCTTACCCCTGCAAATTTCAAAACCTTTAGCCTGTGTAGTGTTTTAAATTTAAAAATTGATTAAAGAATACCGTCAATTTAAGAAATGCTTGCCTAAACCCTATGAAAATCCCAAAACCTTTGATAAAGCCCCTAGAGCCTAGTTCAAATCCATAAGAACTGAATTATGGTTGCCCCTATCACCATGTACATTAGACCCATTACCACTCCACATTTAGACCTGGACTACCTTCCCATGGCTGATAGGGATTTTCAAATCAAGGACACAACTTCAATAGAGCTCCTGCTAAAAATTCATTACTTAAGCAAAGATAGACACCTAAACCATGTGGATGAATTGGCCTCTAGGAGTCCAATTTACCCAGATACCAGTTCCGCCAAGTTCATATCTTTCCTGAAATCATTCATATGTGCTATGCATTCTACGTCCCCAGCTATAGAGGCATAATGTCTGATGACCAGAAGGCTCTATTCACTATCACAGTTGAGTCCATTAATGAAATGTTGTAGTTCCAACCAGGGCCAAACCTAACCCCACTCTTAGTTCAAGACTTGTTGGACCAGTATCCCAAGTTAAGCCCATCAAGATTGGCCTAGTTGTTTCAAACCTTCATTAGAGAGGAAAAGAAGATCCCTAAGGACTCCCCTCCATATGTATCAACTATTTTCTCTCAATGGGTCCAAAACATTATAACCATGATATCCTGTGTTTTGGGTTACTCTACTAGTGAATACATTGATGAACTTATTCTAGCTTTCATGCCCATTTATACCCCAGGGCAGCCTCCTGCAATCACATATGACTTTTCTAAATTCATAGCTGATAGGATGCATGTGTATTTCATAAGAATGGGCAATGAGAGAGTATTCAAATACTCCTTTGTATTGTACCATCTATTTTTGTATTATCAGTCGGATAAGTTTCCTTTTACTCTCCAGAAGCTTGACACCAGGGGCCAGCCCATATTTGTCATTTTTTGGACCCCACTTTTCCATGAGTATAGATCACCTTATACATACTCTGACTTCATAGATTATTTTGTGTATCCAATCATGACTATGCTCACTGGAAATCCTCCACCTAGGATAAGTCCAGAGATAAAAAGAGTCCTCCAGCTTTCCAAGCAAACCAAAGTGGGAGATTGGTACCTTTACCAAAACCACACAGAAATCAGAATATATGGTTGCCTGCTTGCACCATATAAGTTGCCAAGATACCTCCCCATGAGGTTGTTTGCCTTAGAATATTATAGACAGATCATTAATGTAGATGAGGTCAACTTTGTCAATGCCAAGAAGAAGGCCAATTTCAAAATCAAAGACTAGTTAGGTCCCTTCATATGCAATTCTAGAGAGGCAGGGAAAGAGGTAGACCTGATCCTACAAAGCTTGAAATTCCAAAGGAGTTTTGTATGGAGATATGACCCTTTAGAATTCATTATCAAGAAAAGGAAAAAGGTCAAGCTAGGACCTTTTATCCACCACCCCATACCAGAAATAGAGGCATATGCCAATCAGACAGAGTGGGTGGAAAATACGTTAGTAGACAACGATAGCACCAGGGTAGATGTAGAAAATGCTCTGATTGATTTGGAAAAGTAGCTTGATGAAAGCTCTTCTCTATAGGTACCAGAAGAGTAGGAAAGAGCCATGAGAAACCCTCCAGTCACGCAGACTCCTTAGAATGAGGAGAAAAATCCAAAAGGAAATAGAGAGGGAGCTTCCACTTCAGGAATGGACACCACTAAGCTACAACAGGAAACAAGTCACAACAAGAGGCAAAGGCTTAATCTAGCGTCTGAACAGGAATATACAGAAGGATCAACACAGGTAACCAACATAGAGGTAGACAGAAGTAGGCCCACAACTCAATCTGAAGACATACAAGAACCTTCCACATCATAGACTCAGATGTTGGAAAGGTAGCTTAGTGTAGAGGTGTCTTCCTTCAGTAGGCCTACTGACAAAGACCAAGACATAAAGGACAAGTATAAGGAAATCAAAATGAGGAATGAGAGGCTTAAAGCCCAAACATATGCTCAGTACCTAAAGCTCACTCCCACAAATCAAATAAGGCTAATGTCAGCCTTTGACATCAACGAGGGAAAGCTGCAGATGTCCTTTATCAAGCCTACAACTTAGCAGCCCAAAACATCATCAGATTACAAGAGGGTTGACTTTGAAGTGTTGGCAAGGGAAATTCATCACATAGACCAAATAGAACTACATAAACAGGCTGGAGAGATCATATACTCCACCAAAATAGGTAAAGCTATAGCTGCCCACCAACTACAAAACTCAGCAAACAACATCTCAACATAGTTTCAGTTGGAGAAGGCCACCTCACAGGCCAAGGATATAAGGATTAAGTCATTGGAAGACTTGGTTATTGATTTGGGACATGATCCAAAATATATAAAAGTTACTGAGAAACTGATAAAGAAGAAGAACGATGATATTTTCGCATTGAAGAAGAAATTGAAAATTCCCCAGCTGCAACATCCTCAAAGGGTAGAAGTTTTGGAGAGCCAAACCAGACATGAAGAGTTGATGGACTTGGTACTAAAACTCAATGATTAGCTAAAGGAAATAGAGAAGGAATTGGATAATTTAATGCAAATGAAACAATCTGACATTGCATCAACTTCTGCAAACATCATCTCTACAGTGTCTACAAGAGTCCCTTCCACGCTGGCAGCTTTACTTGCACGAACAACTCCACCTACCACGTCATTTCCAGTTACAGCAAAATCTGCAGCAACAGGTACACCAGGAGAGGATGCAAATAAATTAGTCAAAGCCATGAATGAAATGTTCATTCAAGCCATTGAAATGAACAGACTAAGAGAAAAGGTGGCAAGTTTAAAAACTGATTACAAACTTGCCCAAATTATGCAAAAAGAAGAAACTCAGAAAGCCAACAGGATGAATGAAAGGGTCAAAGCCTTGGAAAAGGACCTAACATTAGAGAAACCCCTTGGACAGGCAAAGGAACTATTATGGGTCAATATCATTGACTCTGTCAAGGATACTTGGCCATCTATTCAAGTTATTTTTTAGCAAATAGAACTGATAAGGATAGCTACAATAGCTATTCAGAAAGTCAAGGAGGAATTGGGTGACATGCCAGAGGATGCCAATAGGCTCATCCATTTCCTTAACAACAAAAACATATATGAGCTTCATGAGCTAAATATAGAAGACAAAACTGAAACTATTTTGGAAATAAGAAAGGTTCTTTCCAAGAGGAACCTAATGCTAAACTTGGAGGAAAAGTGCAAGAACATGCAGGTGGCCATTGATAGATTCATGGCCAAATTCCACATTTTGAGGGAAAAAGGATTGCCCAGTCCATTAGTCATCAATGGTAAGCTTATGAAACAGCAGGACTATGACAATAGACTCAGACAGTTGGCCAAAGAACAAGCTAGCACTTCATCTATTAAAGACCTGCCAACAAGCAAAGTTTTGTATAACACCCTCGAGAACTTGTTTTTTCTCCAGCATGAGATTAAACACTTGTTCATCACTAAGCTCAATTTTGCCAAGTATATTGAAGTAGATGAGATATAAAAAAGGATGATGAATGTCAAATTACCTGAGGTAGAATGGTGGGAAAGCATGACTGATTTACTATAAGAAATTTATAGTAAAAAGTTACAGCACAGTAAAGATAGAGTAGCTAGGTAAATAGATGAAAACATGACAGCAGGTTAAAAGAGTATCAGGTAAAAGATAAAATTTGAAGAAGATCCCAGCGTAAAAGACCACAACTGCAAGCCAACATAAAGGGATACAAATCCAACCATAAAAGCCAGCAGTACCATAATAAAAGGGACACCATGAAACAGTTCAATAGCTATCTCTATCTTCTTGCAAGAAGATATTTGTATTCCCAAAATTAAATCTCAAGTTTGTTTTGAGATATTTTGTAATAGTTTTTTTATAAATACTTCACCATTGAAAGTATGTAGGGTGGATTCTTAGACATTTCTATAGACCTTTTTGATCAAAGACTGTAAGCTATTGTATCACTTTTTGGACTAGCAAGCTGGATTAATGAATAAAGACAAGACATTTCACTGGATTCTTGTGTAGAGTGAAGTGCATAAAAGTATTTTCTCTTGTGTTGTTATCTTTCTTTAAAAGTTTTTCCACAATCTTTAATGTATCTGAAATCTGAATGCTATAATATGGAATGATATCTCAGAATTTACTTTATTGCACTTTGTTTTAACTATTATGCATTTTAATGTTTTCTGCTAATTATCTAAATTAAGGAGTTCTTGATTTCTTCTTAGTCTAGGTAGTCTCCCTGTGGTTTATAGAAAAGGATTCTTAATTGCCCTTTGTTCATGATTATCCTATGTTCCTCATTTTAATCCCAGTCTGAGAATTCTTAAGTTCTCTCTCACCCTCGTTAAGATCATTTCATCCATCTAGCTCAAAAACCTGCACTTTACTCTTCTAGCTTGCCCTTTGAACACTCCCTTTAGTGAGTTAATTCCAGTTCTGCTGCCCTCCATTGACTCCATAGCCCAATGGTCCAATGACATCAATCTATCCATGTGTTTTAAGGATTCCACCATCCAACTATTCAATACAAATCAAAACCCCCTGAACCTTCAGAACTAGCCTAAAATCCCAGCAAACAAAGCTAAATCATATAGAGAGAGCCCTCTCTGAGTCATAGGTTCGCTAGAGCCTATGCTTAAAAGATTGGCTTGTGGTTACCTCAATCGTTTCCTTCTTCTCAAAACTTCTAGGGAAAAGTTTTGAGTGATAACAGAAGCTATGAATGAAAAATAGTTGAAGAAATCCTTTTCACCTTTGGTTTGCATTGGGTTTTCATCTTCCTCAACTTCCATTATGGAAGCATGTTATTTCCCTATTATATTTTTATTAGCCATATTAGGATTGCATCTCTTAAAATGTCGATATTCTTGAAAGCCATAACATTGTCTCTTTGATAATTCTTTATTTCTCTAAGAGGAAGAAGAACCTTTTACTGAAGTTTTTGTTGAGCTCCAAACTTCTTCTTTTCCTTGTTCTTAAAATGGGCTACAAGGGCTCAAACTTCCTCATCTTCAATCTGTAGTAATACCTATACCTGCTACTTATACCCGCTACAAAATCATCCCCTTATCTAGGAAGACCATTGAGTTCTAGAATTACTAGTTCTTGATCAAGGATGGATTCTCCAATTACTTGAATCTGATCTCTTATTTGGAAAATTCTTACAAAGTGAGAAGCCACATTGTCATCACTAGCCATTCATTTATTTCGTTGTTCATTCTTGAAGCTCATTGATTGAGAAACATTCTTCATTGTGTATAAATTCATTGGGGGGTGAAAGCATGGAGCTAGGTTACACTTTTTTATAAGGGATGGCATGTTTAGGTGGAAAAACACATGGCTCGATTGAGCTCCTCAAACACTAAAAAGGTAGCTCGATCGAGGATTAAAAAAAATACCATCGACCAAACTTTATAGGTTGATTCAACTATACCTCTCTATTGAGCATTATGGCTCAATCTAGCTTTAAGACTCGATCTAGCCCTAAGACTCAATCTAGACATATTTTTTATTAAAGACCCTATCTGTGATCTATGTGCACCATTTACACAGACTGCAAGAAATTTGAGAGCTCGACTGAGAGTATTTAGGTAGCTCGATCGAGCAATTGAAGCATGGAGCATTAAAATCAACATCACCAATGACCTCATCAATTTCCCAGAGGCTCAAATGAAGGTAAGTATTCTATATTTTTTCCTTTCTTACTTAATCTTTTTGTCTGAAATAGAGAAAATTAGCTAAAAATAAAAACAACCATACAAACACCATGAAAAACACAAAAAAGCCCTTCAAAGGAGCTTAGAAAATCACAAAACCCACATAGAAAACAACAAAAAACCTCTTGTCTCTCCTACAACATCCTCCAAATTTTTTGCCTACAACGAATTTTTGAGCCTACTTTGGCCTTGTATATTTTTGTTGGAAACATTGAGATCCATTCTATGTGTTTTCTGTAAGTGTTTTGGTCCCTTTTACAAGAAAGGAAAAATGTCATCTTTTCACATGTTACCCATTGCACAATGTGTCTAAGAATTTTTTAGTGGTTTCAAGGGGTTACTCATGTGTAAATGAGTTTATCTCACCATATAAACATATGATATACTCATTTCCAAAGTTTTAAGCCTTGTTGCATGAGTTTCGTCACAATCATCGCAAAGTGTAGATTTCGTGTCACACTTGTCATAAGTCATCGCAAAGTTTTTTCAATGAGGGAAAAGTGTTGTCCATATGTCCTAGATGATCTATGTTATTGTGTGATAAAGTGTTGTAAGTGTGTGATCATAGTAAAGTCACATCACTTTTCACATCAGGTCATCGATACCATGCTCAGTTGAATTTCTAATGCTTCCCATCAACTTAGCTTCATCCGCCTTTCCTCAACTGCAAATTACGTATTTCTAGCCCTCAAGATGCAACCTTTCCCCTTGAAACTACACAATCTGCAGCTCCTTCCTCCCATGACTATGCATTGTGCAATTCTAGTGCTGAAGCCCCAACATAGGCCCCCAGAATTGCGCAACCCAATCCTCCAAGTCTTCTTTTCATCTGAGAACTACGTACTTACATGAAATAGGTAAAAACCCATTAGCCCTTCTCACTAAGTCCCAAAATTACTCAATCTAACCACCCAGTCCAACCTGAACTACTCATTGCACAGTCTCGAGGCTTGACATTTACTCGTAACTGCTTGAGCTATGCAAGCGTGTAGTCACTAAGCGTCTCCCTTAGTCTACCACCCCATTTTGGATCAATCAGTGGATCAACATGTACCATCTTAGACTAGGGGTTTATTGGAATTCTGTCATCTGTTCATGAGTGAATTTCCAATGAAGGTACTCTATCATACCATTATAGGATGATGAAGAAGGAGATGGAGAAGGGAAACATGTTGAAAGACATTTGGGGTGGCAATGGGATCACCCCTCTCGCCAATTGTGGCCAGCTTATACATCGAATACTTTGAAAAGAAGGCCCTTGAGTCATACCCTTTGAAGCCAGCTTGGTGGAAATGATTCGTCGATGATACCAACCTAAAATGGACCCACGGTAGGGAAGAACTTGATAAGTTTTTCATGCATCTGAACTCTATTTCTCCCGAAGTAAAATTTACTATGGAGCTGGAGGAAAACAATAGTATCCCATTCTTGGATGTTCTTATCATTAGAAAAACAGATGACTCTTTAGGACATAAGGTCTTAAGGAAATCCACTCACACAAAAAGCTACCTCCACGCTAATTCCTGCCACCATCCATCTAAAAATTTTAGTGTTCTTAAGACTCTTGCCATTAGGGCCTTTCGAATCTCTGACTCCAAACATCTTAGGGAAGAGAAGGAACACTTATCTTCGGTGTTTAAGAGTATAGGCTACAAAGAAAAAGAAATTAAGATAGCCATAGAGAGAGCAGAAAGGAAGGTGTTATCTCAAATACCTAAGGCCCAAGACCTAACCCAATGTGGTAGAGTTTTCCTACCATATATTCAAGGGGTGACAGATAAGATTGCCAAAATCCTAAGAAAGAAAGACATAGTCACTCATTTCTCAGCACCTGGAACAATTAAGCAGGGTATGAGGTCTGTCAAAGATGATATTGATAGACAACAGCTCAAGGGAGTTTATAAAATTGATTGTTCTTGTGGCAAAAGTTACATTGGTGAAACAGGTCATTCTTTGCAGAAAAGACTGAAAGAACATGGGGCCGATATCAAGAATGGAAGATCTCATACTTCAGCCCTTGCAGAGCATTCCTCAAAAACAAAACATCAAGTTTGTTTGGAAAGTGCCTCAATTATCACAAGGGAAGAGCAACATCAAAGAAGGAAGATCAGGGAGGCTCTTGAGATTATAAAACACCCACAAAATCTCAATCGGGACAATGGTATTGAGATCAGTGGGAGTTGGCTTCCCTTAATTAGAAGGTTAGAACAACCAAAAACTTCCCAGGTAATCAGGTAGTTTTTTTTTTAAAATAATATTAATTCATAAGAATAATAATTATAATAAAATTAAAATAGAAATTATGATTAGGTTTTATAATAATTATTATCATTTAAATTTAAGGATTATTTTATATTTATAATAATAATAATAATATGTTTTTTAACTAGGAATAAAATCTACTTATATTATTATATTATTATGTATTAATAATAAAAACTATCTATTCTAATATAGTTTAACAAAACTATCTAATATTTTATAAATAATTATAATAAAATTAAAATAAAATTAGAATAAAATTATTATTCTTAATAAATAATAATAATTATTATTAAATTCTTTTAATCATAAAAACAAAGAATTATTAATGGAGAAGAATTATAATAATAATTATTAATTAATTATAATAATAATTACTTTTAGAATCGAAAACATAATTAAAAATTTAAACTATTTAACAATTAAAATTATAAATAATAATAATTAATTTATGATAATAATAATGACTATTATCATTTATTATTTAGAATATAAATTAGTTTTTTGAGTGGAATTAATCTACTAATCTCATCACACAACATAAAATCTAATCTATTATAAAATTTAAATAAAATAATAAATTTAATTTTTTTATAAAATCCATTTAACTAATAAGCTATTACAATATTCAACTAATATAAAAATTGAAATAATAATAATAAACAATTTAAATAAAAATTATGATAAACTTTTACTACTGTTATAATAATTAAAAATTAAAATTAAAATTAAAATTAAATAAGGTTATTATCGAACCTTCAATCAAAAAAATATTTCTTTAACTATTTATCCTACCACACAGCTCTTCTTCTATCATCATTCAGATTGGTCCTGATGATGGATCCCTGTTGGGATCTGAAACATTGACAAAAATCTGGTTTCTACTATGGATACTCCGAGACTAAGCCCAAAAGACATATTTGTAGCCGATTATGCAAGTTTATCAATCAAGAGGAAACAAAGGGACACCATTTTGTGACCACAACTCAAGACATGATATCTTTGGAGACTCCTTACCTATAAGCCATAAGGAGGTGGATAGAAGAGCATCCTCAAGAAGATATGAAGCAAGTAGTAGCAGAATTAGCATGACATTTCCATGTCATCAAGCAGTCCATGTCAGCAATGTCACATCATGTCATGAGTTTCCATATGCCACATAATTATTGTGGATGATGTAATTCCTTATTCAAAAATGTATTGTAAAGTGGAAGTCCAAAGGATATGTACAAAATATAAAGAGTCATCTCAAGTTGAAAACTCATAGGAAGTCAAAGAATCATGAGGGTAGTTAAAGAGTCACAAGGGAGGTGAAGCATAACTCCATTGGTTATATATACACACTCACTATATTAGCAAAGGATTTTTCACCTTGGCTCCTCCCATAAGGCATTACATAGACAAGCTATTTCTTTTGAGTAGTAAGTGGTGGCTCCAACGCTCCACTATTGGAGCTAGTGGCATTCAATGTATACTTGTGTCTTGGGAATTTTACTTAATATATGAAGCCTGATAGAAAATACGTTCTTCATTCATGGATTATGAATGTTTGTAAGACTATTCTGTGAATGTTTATGATTCATTTTTTTTCACATATAATAAAGTAGTTGAACTATTTCAGTTATTTTAGTGCTTTTCGTATTGATAATTTGTTGTAATGGTTGCAATTCGCATCGCATGTTTCTGAGCTATTTCAATGGATGTTTGATGAATATCTTTTATTTTGCGTGTTTCTACAAGAGTGGTACTAATACCTCTCTCTTGGAGGCTCACTTATATTTCCCTCTGTATTATAGAAGCTTGACACGCCTACAAGTGAACACTCACCACACACACTTACTTGCTTTCCAATGTCACACCTACATTCCTCTCTCCTGCTGACAGTTAGAGCCAAGGAAAATATTTAAGAAAATGGCAACTGGGCCATTTTCCAAATGGGGCTCCTATCACAAATGGTGTGAGGTCTAACTGGGACCACATATCACGGAGATCCACTTGAATGTTGGTGGTCCTAGCACCATCAACATTTTTCGTGCTAGGAGGGAAGACAATTTTTTTATTGGTGATAACCTCACCCACCCAAATCCTACTTCTTTCAGTCAAGGTAAAAATATTCCCAGTGTTAGTGCCTAAATCTACCTCAGGCTGAAGAAGGGTAGGTCTGGGGTAACATCAAACCACGCTTAACCTGGTACTTAGCCCTACCAGGTCGAGAGAGGGATCTCTCCTTGTCAATCTCAATAAGAATATGGCAGCTAAGGCTTGAGATGACTGAAAGTAAATGCTGATTTTAGGCTAGGTATATTTGCTCAGAGTATTTTGATTGATTTTAATGGTTGGTTGCTAGATTAGATGAGGAAGGCAGTTTTGGGTCTGGGAAATCAACTCAGATTTGCAGAGGCTTTTGTGGGGTGAGGTAGGAAAGTGTTTTATAAGGTACATTAAGGATAGGGGAAGGTGTATGAGCATCAGGATGCAAGCTTTGTTGACGATTTGACCATACAAGAGAAATTACCTTCAAAACCATAAGAGAGGGAAATGAGTCTTGCCCAAGTACAACTGAAGCACGAACAAGGTGTAAAATGACCCATGGGAACCTAAAATGATGATGACAACTCTCTGAATGATGGTACACTCAGCTGAATGGTGACATGGACTGACATTTGGATAACTTTGAAAGGAGTGAAAACAAATCCTAGACCTAATACCTAGAGACCAAATTTTACTTGAAGACTCACTGAAATGACAAAATTTGACTTTGACACCCTAAGACCACTTTGTAAGAGCATATTTGATCACTGGTGGAAGGTTTCAAAGACTGACACTAACATTGGCTCAAATGGGGATGGTAGCTCCTTGCAGGTGCCAAAAACCGCAGATATTTGGGAGAGCAGACCAGTGCCTTATACATTGGGCAATATGGAATCAATATCTTGGCAACAAAAACATCAAAACTCAAGACTCAAGACTCATAACTGAAATGAAACTGATGCAATACTAAAACATAACTGACAAACTAGAAAATATGCTCTAAATGGAGCTTATTCAATAAAACCTACTCTAATTGTTCCATTCATCACCTGATCAAGTGAAACGAAATAACCAATGCAACCAAGTAAGCATTCTGGCTACTATTTGCATTCTCCACAAGTTCTTGCTTATGAACAACAAGAGAGAACTACTGAAAGGAAACTCCCATGAAAACTTATAAACGGATCCCTTGAATAATATGGATTCTCTATCTCACTCCAAAAATACTGCATAAGGATCTTGAAATTCATGTGCACTAAGACTTAGCTCATCCAATGGATTACTTTGCTTCTCCTCATATCGTGAATGCAAACTCTCATTTGAGCTTTCTGACGAGACTCCTGCTAAAAATGACAAAGAAACTGGCTACCAGATCAAGTTTGTATCAATACTTGTTTCAATCTCACAGTTAGCTAGTGGAGAAGGACTTTGACTGCAGACATCATCCAACACATCAGCTATTAGATCATAAAAAACCTAAAAAGATTATTGCAACCCATTTTATATTGGTTCTAATGAGATTGCATGATTTTCTACAAGCTGCTCATCCTTTACTGAAGATATACTATGCAAATTTCCTTTCAAAAACAGAAATGATTCAAAACAAAATGGTATGGAATCATCTGGCATCATTTGATCATATGGTCCAGCTTCCAAGTCTTCATCTGCAACTTGACAATCAATGGCATTTGGAGGTTGCAACTCTAGATATGAGAAGTCTTGAGCAAGGATTTCACTGCCCTCTAGATGGTCCAGATCAAGACTTGTCGACAGCTGATTTCTAATTGCATGAAATTTGTCTTTGATAAACTGAAATGAAGCAAAACAAAAAGGCAAAGATCGTTCACTTACTTCAAAATTTGCTGCACTTTCCTCCTCCCATAAACTAGCTGCTGATTCATCTGCAAGAGTAGCTTTTGTTTGGAGAACATAATCATCATCATACTGATCAAACTGAGGCAAACCATCAGTATAAAACACATCATCAAGCATACATGTCATGTCAATAGATCTCTCTTCTCCAAGATGATCTACAAAACAATCATTATCAGGTCTATGACAACTGGGATAAGAAAGAAAAAGTTTTGGATCAGCCTCTTGTTCTTCTTCAATCAACGAGCCATGGTCTTGAACATCATAATCATTCCTTGTGGTGATCTCTTGCATCATCTCTTCTACTGCGCTTACCAAAATGTCGAACTTTACCTCTAAAGATGTGGATTCCTCTGGATCTATGTTCTTCATCTCTTTTTCCTTCAGCTTTGCCCTTTTGATCAACAAATTAGCCTCTACATCTACTGCACTTTTTTGCATCTCTTCAAGTGTTGCAAGGTTCCTTTCTCTCAGCTGAAACTCCATTTCCTAATCAAAAGAATCTAGGTAGTGTAAGATAGCATATCCAAGAAGAGGTCTTATATTAACAGGTATCAAAAAATAGAATTGGTTAAACCTCGCAAAAAATTGTTGTACTGTCTCCCTTGGCAGTCGTTTCAGTTTGTTAAACTCTTCTATAATCAAGAAAGGGTTTTGTCTGACCACCCCCCTGTCGAGGAAAACTTTGACGAACTACTGGAAATCTGAGATGCTCACATCAAACAAGGTTTTGAACCAACTTTTGACTTTTCCTTGCAAAGAAAGAGCAAAAAGCCTTATACTAACATCCTCTTCATCAACTTCAAAAAGGTCAAGAAAAGACTCAAAATTCAGTACATGTCTCTCGGCAGTGATGTTGTCACATTCACCATCAAATCTTGGTAGATATAGGTCATGATTTTTAGGGAAAGCATGGGATATAGGAGGTAAAATCAGAGGTTTGTATCGATCTGGAATTTTACAAGGTAGTGGGGTATGCATAGAAGGTGTAGAATCAGTCTTGGTCTCTTGAGGCTCATCAGTTTGAAGACGGTCATCACAAGATTCAGAAGAAAGGTCTTGATCAAGATCAAAGGCATGTGAACATTTGGTATTCACAATCTTCAAAGGGAAAGAATCAAATGCAGGTTGAGGATCTTTTCTCAAATACAATAGACTTTCCAAAGCCTTCTTGACATTCTTGGGAGAAGAGAGGAAATAATTTATAACAAAGAAAAAAATGTCTTGGATGAAATTCCAACTTGAATACCTGATCTTTCCATATTGTCCTTTCATATTGCTGCTGCTCTGGTTCATCCTTGAGTGGAGTCTTTGGATCTAATCTCGAAACTGATTTGGAGTTTCCAGCTAAATGATTTCAGCCTTCCGGTGTCTGATCATTGTCCACCATCAACAATCAGATTTGAACTTTCTATATTTTTATGAGCAACATAAAACTATGTTCCCCCGTATGGTCGCCACTATGTTAGTGCCTAAATCTACCTCAGGCTGAAGAAAGGCAGGTCTAGGGTAACATCAAACCACGCTTAACCTGGTAGCTAGCCCTACCAAGTCGGGAGAGGGCTCTCTCCTTGTCAATCTCAATAAGAATATGGAAACTAAGGCTTGAGATGACTGAAAGTAAATGCTGATTTTAGGCTAGGTATATTTGCTCAGAGGATTTTGATTGATTTTAATGGTTGGTTACTGGATCAGATGAGGAAGGCAGTTTTGGGTCTGGGAAATCAACTCAGATTTGCAGAGGTTTCTGTGGGGCGAGGTAGGCAAGTGTTTTATAAGGCACATTAAGGATAGGGGAAGGTGTATGAGCATCAGGATGCAAGCTTTGTTGATGATTTGACCATACAAGAGAAATTACCTTCAAAACCTTAGGAGAGGGAAATGAGTCTTGGCCAAGTACAATTGAAGCATGAAAAAGGTGTAAAATGACCCATGGGAACCTGAAATGATGATGACAACTCTCTAAATGATGGTACACTCAGCTGAATGGTACATGGACTGACATTTGCACAACTTTGAAAGGAGTGAAAACAAATCCTAAACCTAATACCTAGAGACCAAATTTTACTTGAAGACTCACTGAAATGACAAAATTTCACTTTGACACCCTAAGACCACTTTTTAAGAGCATATTTTATCACTGGTGTAAGGTTTCAATGACTGACACTAACACCCAGCACCTCCCCTCCTCATATTCCTGAAGTTAGTGATTCTTCTCAACCTGGTCTCGGGCAGACTTATGAAATTTCTTAGGACCACATCTGGGCCATCCTCCCTATCACCCGTAAGTTTGCAAGAGATACTCGATTACTCAAAGTAGAAAATATTATGTATTTTGCAAAGAAGAACATGACCACTCATATTGGTATATTGGTTTCAATAGTTCAACATTTAGTTCTTTGTACCCTTGAAAGGTTGGCAGAGATTGTGAAAAATGTAGAGGACCCAAAGAAGGCACCATCTTTTAATGGTGGTGATGACAAAAATGTTGTACTCTTAGATGATACTTTCATAGGTTAGGTAATAAAGATGATAAAGAAGAAGAATATCCATCAAATTATGACAAAGATATGGCAGACCAAGATATGGATTGGATTACTGAGGTCCCACTTCCACTACTAAGTGTGTTACATAAAATGCCAAGGAAACTAGAGAAGTTGTTGATAAAGTATGACCTTAACAAAGTAGTGAAGGAAGAGGACCACCTGGACAACTTTTACTTACTTCTGCAAATGCTTGAGGTACTTTATGATGATGTTGCATGTAATTTTTTTCCGTTAACCTAAGGTGGTAGATAAGTTGTATGGTATCACAACCTTCCTCCAAAATCAATCCAAAATTGGATGGGTTTTAAGAAACTTTTTCTTGAGAAGTTTGCTCATCATAAAACCCCTACCATCATGTTAAGAGTGTTTGGAAGTCTTAGGATGTAGAAAATAGAGAAAGTTAAGGATTTCAATCAGAGGTTTAACAATATATTAAATGTATTTACCATAGACACAAAACCTCACGAAGCCATTACCATTTATTTTTACACCTATTCCTCACCAACAAGAATTGAGCAGTTCATGGAAAGAACTGTGAAGCCAACATTAGATGAAAATTACAAATAAGTGATCACAATTGAAAATGAATTATGCACAATTTTAGTCATCATAGATGATGAACCGATAAAGGACTCCAAAGACATGGGTAAAGGTATTAGGCCTCCGTATGTAAGGCTAAGGAGAAAAAAGCAATCAATCTTGAGAGTTTGATTCGCACCATCAAGTCTGTGTCTAATGAATTGGCGTAGTTCAAAAAAAGCTTAAGCGAGACCACCATGAGCAGCAAGCCTCCTAAATTCAACTTTCTAAGAAGGGTTTCCAACTTCAGCAGTAGCAGCAACCATTCGATCAATTCTGTAGAGAGCTCAAATGTTGTGCTAAATTTTGAGAGTATGGTCATAGAAAAATATTGTTCATTTCATCAAAAGTATCATTAAGAAAATACATGCCCACAATGGAACTAGAGCATGAACACCATTTTTGCACATTTAATTGATACATTACTTTCAGATGACCACACTAACTTGGCGAAAAAAAGGGAGACAACGTTGTAGCTAAAGAAACTATGAATCTCAAATGCTTAGTGAATACACTCAGTTGTGCTTTTGAAACAGAGAAGAAGCGTGTCAAAGAGAACTGTTATGAAACCAGCTCAAGAAAAGATAGAAAAGATAGATCAACGCCTTAGAATTCAACCTCTTCGAGGGGGCAACCTCCTTTACATACATAAATGAACAATTCTTGGATGATACAAATGACAAAACCTCCTTTCTATATATAGGAGTCTAAGGAGTCACAATATAATCCAGCCGACCTAATAATAATAATATAAAGCCACAAAAATAACAATAGAGGGATTCTATGGGGCACATAAATAACAACATGGGGGTAATAGGGGCACAACAATATAAATAAGGGGTATAACTACAATAGTAATGGGGTAATCACTAGTATTATAGGGGCCCAACATGCCCCTCTCCTTCAAAAAAGTGTTGTCCTCAATCTTGAGTAGTTCTAGATACTTCTGCATAAAATTCTCATCCTCCCATGTGGAATCTTCAACGGATAAGTTCTTCCACTTGATAAGATACTCTGAAATTGATCGATTTCGTAGCTGTCGAGTTCTTGTTTCTGTGACTACTTCCGGTTCCAATATAATTTTTCCTTCCTCGTGGAAACATGAAACATGGAAAACTGGGTGCAACGAGAAGCTGCAGGAAGCTCCAATTTGTATGCTATAGTACCAATCTTTTGCAACACCTTGTACGGACCATAATACTTTGGTGATAATTTATTATCCTTCTTAGCTTGCTTTAGGGATATTTTCTTATATGGTTGTAGCTGTAGGAATACCCAATCACCTACATCAAAACTTCTTTCACTGTGATGTTGATCTACCTTTTGTTTCATTCTATTTTGTGCCAACACGAGGTTATCCTTTAAGAGTTGGAGGACTTGTTGTTGATGTTCGATGTGATGTTCCACTGCCTAAACCTTAGAATTTTCTCTTAAATATGATGTGATGGATGGTGGTTGATACCCATAAAGTGCCATAAATGGGGTCATTTTTGTTGTTGTATGGAAGGAAGTGTTATACCACCATTCAGCCAGAGGCAACCATTTGACCCATTGTGTTTGTTTATCAGATACAAAGCAACGAAGATATCCTTCCAAACATTTGTTTACTATCTCAGTTTGCCCATCAGATTGAGGATGATAAGATGAGCTATGAGCTAACTGAGTACCAAGACAAGAAAATAATTCTGTCCAAAAATTTCCAGTGAAAATGGGATCTCTGTCACTTACAATAATCTTTGGGTTTCCATGTAGCTTTTGAATTGTTTCCATAAATGCAGTAGAAATTGTACTGGCTTTAAATGGATGTGATAATGCACAAAAGTGTGCATACTTGGTAAGTTTGTCAACTACCACCATGATAACACTCTTTCCCTCAGACTTGGGTAAACCTGTGATAAAATCCATTGAAACCTCCTCCCAACGTTGGCTTGGAATGGATAAAGGTTGTAATAGACCCGGTGTCTTAATTGTTTCAACTTTATTTTGTTGGCAAACCAAACATTCCGCCACAAACTTTTGAATATTTGATTTAAGGCCATCCCAAAAAAATTCCTTCTTAACCTTGTGGTAAGTTTTTAAAAATCCTGAGTGCCCTCCTAAGGGAGAAGTGTGCAATTCCATAAGAATCTTTTGTTTTAGCTGGGAATTCTTACAGAGGTATAAACGATCTTTGTACCATAATGAATCATTTTTCCAGCTAAATGTATCAGACGTACTGGAATCTTGTTGTAGCTTTCGAATAAGTGCCCACACTTCTTCATCATTCTTCCATTCCTCCCTTGCTTCATTTATCCAATCTGGTTGGATAATAGAAATGGCGCACAACAATGCTTCCACATCCTCATCCTTTCTTGAGAGTGCATCTGCCACCACATTTTGCTTCCCTTTTTTGTAGATGATTTCAAAGTCATAACCCAACATCTTTGTGACCCACTTTTGTTGCTCTTCAGAGGATAATCTTTGTTCTAAAAAGTATTTAAGGCTATCATGATCCGTTTTTACCTTGAAGTGTCTTCCCATTAGGTAGGGTCGCCATTTCTTAAGTGCATGGAGTATTGCCAACATTTCCTTCTCATAAATAGCTTTGCTTAAAAACTTTCCCTTGATTGGACGACTTTCAAAAGCAATGGGTCTTTCATCTTGCATTAGAACAGCACCAATTCCATTTCCTGAAGCATCACATTCCACAATAAAGGTTTTTGTGAAGTCCGGTGTAGCTAAGACCGGTGCTTGGCACATTGCCTCTTTAAGATGTTCAAAGGCCTCTGTTGCTTTCGGAGTCCATGAAAATGCATCTTTCTTCAATAATGTTGTTAGAGGTGCTGCTATTCTCCCATAATTCTTAACAAACTTGCGATAATACCCTGTCAACCCAAGAAATCCTCGCAGATGCTTTATGGATGTGGGGATTTTCCATTCCTTAATGGCTTTAATTTTGCTAGGGTCTACCTTAACTCCTTCATGAGATACAATATGACCCAAATATTCCACCTCCTCGACTCCAAAGAAACATTTGGATCTTTTTGCATATAATTGTTTCTCCTCCAATAGTTGTAGCACCCTGTCAACATGTTCAACATGATCCTTCCAAGACTTGCTGTAGATTAGTATATCATCAAAAAATACTAACACAAATTTTCTAAGGAATGGTTTGAAAATTGAATTCATCAAACCTTGAAATGTTGAAGGTGCATTGGTAAGGCCAAAAGGCATGACCAAAAATTCATAATGACCCTCATGAGTTCTAAATGCTGTTTTCGGAATGTCTTCAATCTTCATTCTGATTTGATGATATCTCGAACGAAGATCCAACTTGGTGAAGTAAATTGATCCATGCAATTCATCCAGTAATTCATCAATGACAGGAATGGGGAACTTATCTTTAATAGTGAGCTTGTTGAGCTCCCTATAATCCGGACACATGCGCCATGATCCATCCTTCTTGTGCACCAATACTACTGGAGCAGAGAAAGAACTTTGACTTGGTTGAATTATACCAGCCTCTAGCATTTCTGCAACCATACGTTCAATTTCACTTTTTGGACATAGGGATATCTGTACGGCCTGATGTTTGGAGGAACACTTCCTGGAATCAGATGAATAGCATGATCATGATCACGCATAGGTGGGAGACCTTTGGGAGTCTCAAATACCTTGGAATGATTGTCCAGGACTTTTTGGAGATCTGGAGAAATAGATGATTCTGATGTGGAAACATCTAGCAAACATAATTGTGCAATTACACCTCTTTGCTCCTTTTTTAGAAGCTTTGTCATACCATTAGAGCTAATTATCTTTCCTGGTTTCCCTGCAATACCCCTTAATTCAACTTCCTTTCCTTCTGTAGAAAATTTGATGAAAAGTTCTTGAAAATTAAAAGCTATTGTACCCAAGGATTGTAGCCATTGGACTCCTAGTACAACATCAGCACCTCCCATTGGAATGGAAAGCATTGGGCTAGTCAATACATATTCTCCCATGGATAGCTTGATATTATGGCACCTTCCAGAGAAATTTATTGTTCCTCCATTTGCAATCATCACTTGACACTCTGGTGCTGGATATATGAAGCAATTCAATTCTTTTGCTACCCTACAATGAATAAAATTGTGGGTGCTTCCTGAATCAATCAACACTATTACCTTTTTCTTCTTGATTTGTCCTTCTATCTTGATGGTTTGAGGAGTGGTAATTCCCACCAATGCATTACAAGATATGGTCAGATTTATTTGTTCTTCATCTAGGCTTTGTTCCTGGAGTATATCTTCTTCTTTTGACCTTTCTTGCTCCTTTTCTTCTTCCTCTTCACAATCTATGTAGAATAATTTCTTCTCAGCACACTTATGACCTTTAGTGTATTTGCTATCACAACTGTAACAAAGCCCTTTTGCTCTTTTTCTTCCAATTGTTGTGGTGTCAACCTTATAGGTTGTGGAAGACTAGGGGCAACAACACTTCCGTCTTTATAGTTGTGAGTGGTATGCTTCCTGGTTGCCATAATTTTGCTTTCCATTTTTCTTGCTAACCTGAATGCCTTCTCTAATGAATCAAGTTCCCAAAGGCGAACATCATGTTGGATATTATCCTTTAAAGACCCTATGAACACATCAATCCTATGCTCCTCTAGAAAATCTTTTACCCTTATGTTCAATTTTTGGAACTCCTCAATGTGCTCCATTACTGAACACTTTTGTTTGAGACTTATCAATTGGCTAAAAAAAGTGTTACTTTTTGTATCTTCATAATGTGCTATCAATTCTTCCGTAAAAATTGCCCAAGTGATAAATTGTTTATGAGAGCAAAGCCATTGATACCATACAAACTGATTTGGTTCCAAATATACAGTTGCCATACGTACCTTTTGTGTGTTTTGCACATTATTGAGATCGAAGAACTGCTCCATCTGTAATATCCATGTGGCGGGATCCTTGCCATCAAACTTCCTCATATCGATTTTTGGAATATGGTGGGTCTTCGATCCAAAATTAGAGTCTATGGAATCATGATTAACATTACTTTTTTTCACATCATGAGTTTCCTTTACAACCTTTTCACCATTAGTAAGTATTTCTTGTAGAAAATTTGTCAAATCTGTCTTCAAATCTGCCATGTCTGTCTTCAAATCTGTCTTCAAATCTGCCATGTCTCTCTTCAAATCTGTCTTCGAATCATCCATCTTAGCTTCCATGCCCTTTATCTTAGATTCCATTCCATTTATCTTATATTCCACGCCATTTATCTTAGCTTCTGTTAGCTTTTGTGAGCATGACATTTGTTGCATTTGTTCTTGTAATTTTGATATATCATGTAGCATTTCTTCCTATTCTTCATGAGTCATGCTAGAGAATTCAGGTTCCTTACTAGGTGTTTGCATTTTCTTTCCCTGGGGCATCAGTTACCGATAATAATGCTTTACTATTCCCTTTGAATTCCGTTAAACCAAGCTTACACAAAAATTTTAAAAAAACTACACACCTTTTTTCACTTTATAGAAGCCTGATATTGAATCTGATGTATCTCTATAATTTCAGATCATCCAGTTCTGAAATTGTGATTTGTAGTAGCCTTCTGCATCACCTTTCCAATGCCACAAGTCTGACCCAAATTGGATTCTCCAAGGAAGAGTTATGTGAAATCTCCCACAGTGACTTGCTTTTAGACTTGTTCAGTAGAGCGAAATTGTACGACATGCCACGAGTCACTGTTTCAACCTTTGGATCTGAAACAAACATACAAAAAACTACAGTCTATCCTATTTCTGTACCTTCTTACGAAATTTCAATCTGATCCCTAGAGAAAAAGTTATGACGATTTTCCCCAGGTCACCTGTTTTGAATGTAATTCAGGAGTCTACAAAAAGACCAACTTCCTCAGATCATATCTCCGCAAATATCGCGCGAAAAGCTCTGAAATTTGGACCCAAGGTTCAGTGTGATTTCTTCTCAAATGTGTTTTGTTTGCGACTTCTGAAACATCACAGAAAAAAGTTATAGAAAAAATGCCACGATGACCTGTTTGGAGCAGCAAAACCCTAGAATCCAAAGCTCTGATACCAAATGTTATGAAACCAGCTCAAGAAAAGATAGAAAAGATAGATCAACGCCTTAGAATTCAGCCTCTTCGTGGGGGCAACCTCCTTTACATTACATAAATGAACAATTCTTGGATGATACAAATGACAAAACCTCCTTTCTATATATAGGAGTCTAAGGAGTCACAATATAATCCAGCCGACCTAACAAAAATAATATAAAGCCACAAAAATAACAATAGAGGGATTCTATGGGGCACAGAAATAACAACATGGGGGTAATAGGGGCACAACAATATAAATAAGGGGTATAACTACAATAGTAATGGGGTAATCACTAGTATTATAGGGACCCAACAAGAAATCACTAAGTGAGGCCCCATCTCAATAGAAAAACAGTAGATACAAGTTAATAAGCCAAGGGATGTTATTTGAACTAGAGTCGATGAGGCAGAAATTGAAAGAGCATTTCCTGAGAATGATAGTAAAAGTAAGATGGCAGGCTAAGCAAGTCTGGAAACAACACTACAATGAAAATTTCTTTTGCAAACAATAAAATTAAGCCCATTGTTCTGAGAGTAGCAGATAAAACGAGTCCTCCATACACTTTGGCAATGTCTTCCGCACTAGATTACAACATAGTTGAAGATATGAAGAAATCTTGTGCAAATATCTCACTCTTTGAAATGACAAAGATCGTGAGCTTGTGGGAACTTCTTGTTCACGCACTCAAGCAATTCACCTCAATTAAGTATGCTTCTTTGCAGACAGGATCTAGTAATTTCTCTAGTTCCCTAAAATGTGTACTTAACGATTTAACATTAAATGCTAACATGATTTTCCCTCCATTTTTGTTAACATTTGGAATTTTTAATTATAATGTGCACAATTGCTTAATCGATTCTAGTGCTTCTGTAAACGTATGGCCTTTATCTATAGCAAATAAAATCAATGCAAAATGCAATAAAATAGATGCACATTTCATTCAGCTAGACATGACTCTTGTCCATGGTATCGGTGAACTAAAAAATGTGCTTATAGGCCTATCATCTCACCAATGAGTTCACCAATGTATAAATATAGTAATTGTGGACATTGTGGAAGCATACAGTGTATTTTTGAGCAGAGATTGGTCGAGAAAATTACAACGATATTTTTCTATGTACTCATCACACTTATGGATTTTGTAAAAGGGTAGAAAAATTCAAATATAGATTAACTCAAAGCCTTACATGAAACATACTGACACTCACTTTGAAGGTAGAAATGAGCCAGTCGACTTCCTAGATCTTATCTTTGGAAATTTATTCTTAGAAATTGATCTGGGGTGCTATCTTGCTTAGACATCCTGAGTCTCACCTGACACACAGTTGGAACTCCTTCCTAGTCCAACTGGAAAAAATGACAATTGTACAATAAGTAGTAATAGTAGTAATAGTACTAGTACAATACGTATTCCTTGTACATATGATGTTTGGACATTGTATTTTGATGGTTCAAAGACACATGAGGGCTTTGTATTTGGTATTGTTTTGGTAGACCTGCGACAAAGAACACATCTAATCTCAAGCTGCTTGGAATTTGAGTGCATGAATAACATAGCTGATACAAAGCACTCATCTTGGGCTTACAAAGGGCCATTGATATCGAAGTTGGGGTCCTCAAAGTTGTAGGTGATTCTGAAATTGTCGTATAACAGGTATGCAATACTATTTATTCTATGTCACCACATCTAAAAGGTTATCAACAAGAGCTATGTGGTTTGATTTCTCATTTACAAGCTTTCAATATTATATATGTTCCTGGGATGCATAACACAACTGCAGATGAATTAGAAAATGCTACTACTAGGTTATCACCGCTTAGGGACAATTTTTCTATAGAAATTCTTTATAACCCATCCATCCCTAACAATATGACTAACTTACACATTTTCGATGATGACCAACAAATACTACACTTTATGGTGAACACTAATGTGTTTAAGGATCCAGTTGTCGATGAAGACAAGAATGAGAAAGTGTTGCAGGGTGCAACTCACGCAAACAAGAAAAATCCTATGCCAAAACGTGCAATATCACTAGAAAATATGTATGACTTGCAGAATCACTGCCAAGGGCCAGCCAATGCAAAAATACATAGTTCAATACTATCGCACGAACAAATAAACCTTGGAATAGAAAAAGATCTGAAGTTTTTCAATCTCGGTACTTGTTGCACACCACAAGAGTGGCAAGCCTTTATCCGCTTATTCAAGACGTAGAAAGATGTTTTCACTTGGACATATGATGAGCTCAAAACATATGACACACTAATAATCTAACACATCGTTCCAATAAATAAAGGGGCTAAGATTTCCCAATAGAATTTGTGGAAGGTACATCAAACGCTTGAGCCTTTGATTCAAAAGGTGTTAAGGAAACTGTTGGATGCTCGGATAATCTATAAAGTGTGACATTCGACTTGGGTATCAAATATGGTACCCAATAAGGAAGAAGTATGGGGAAATATTCTTGTGTGCTTATTTCCACAAATTGAACCACGCCTCACACAAATATAACTACCCTGTTCCATCTATGGAATAGATACTCTAGAAAGTATCGGGGTCAGAGATGTTCTCCTTGTTGGATGGTTATTTGAGTTAAAACCAGGTTCTGGTCTAAGAGCCCGATAGACTAAACACAACCTTTCGCACAAAGTGGGGTACATTCGCATTCAGAGGAATGCCTTTATGGTTAGTCAATTAAAGTATGACATTTCAACATGCCATGGAAATCACATTTTGTGAATTGATCAGGTAGAGCATAGTAGTCTATCCTGGCAATGTCACAGTATTTTGTAAGAAGTGATTTGACCATATACGCAATCTAAAGAAAATTTTCAAGCGATGTCAGAAATACGTGATATCTATTAATGCCAAGAAGAGAATTTTTGTAGTGTCTCAAGGTAATCTCTTGGACCAAATTATCATAAATCATGGGGTTAAAGTAGACTTGGAAAGGGTCAAATCTATTACATATATTGTCATCACAGTAAATAAGGAAATCTATGCAGTCCTTCCTCGGGAAGATTAACTTTCTACACAACTTCATTTTTTATTATGCTCAGATTATGAAACCCATACAGGATATGGTAAAGAAGGATGTGATATAAAAGTGGGACAAAAGGGAAAGGGATGTGTTTTCTTATATTAAGCAATCTATTGCACAATAGCCTACCTTGTACAACCAAGATTTGAATAAATATTTTATACTCTATACTTTCACTTCTGACACTTCTCTTGCCACTCTTCTTACATACAACAGTGATCAAAATAATGAGTAGCCAATATATTTCATGAGTGTCAGCCCACAAGGACCAGAAATTAAATATCCCACCATTGATAAGAAGGTATATTCAGTCTACAAGGCGGTGAATCACTTTCGGCCCTATCTCTTGGAAAATCATTGCATTATCTTTGTTCTTCACCTAATAGTCAGATCATTGTTTGTTAAACAAAAGATCGGTGAGAGAAGAGTAAACTCGATGACTAGTTTGCAAGAGTATGACTTAGATATCAAGCCATTTCACATGTCTATGTCGAGTAGAAACATAAGTGGTAGATGCAAAACAAGAAAATCCATCTAGATGGGAGAAAAAATCGAAATGTATAATGTTGAGTGAGATTCCCCCACTACCATCACAACCTCTTGGTACATGGATGTGCATGAGTATATTAAGCATGGAACCTTTCCCTCTGACTTATCCACATGAAAAAAGAGGGCACTCGAGCTCAAAATAGTTGGTGCATCTCATGCGCTTCAAAAATCACACTAACCAAGTTCTGATAAGGTGCTTGGAAGCGCACGATTTAGAGAGAGTGTTGCATCATCTACACATAATACTACACATAAGGTTTTGCACTTTGCAGGTGACATAACTATGCAAAAGGATTTGTAGGCCAGTTTCTATTGGCCTATATTGTTCAAAGATGATCATGCTTATGCCCGTACGTGTATAGTCTATCAAAGGTGTGCCTACAGAGGAAAAAGGTCAGTTGCCCCGTTGCATCCAATTGTAGTTGGAGAACCATTTAAACAATGGGGCTTATATGTGATTGGTGAAACTTTTCCCTGCTCATCAAAGAAGCACAACTATATCCTTACTGCTACATAATACTTCACAGAGTGGGAAGAAGAAGTTCCACTCAAATAGGTGAATGATTAGAAAGTCATCAACTTCCTTGAGAAGAATATCATTTCTAGGTTTAAAATCCCGTGTCCACTTATTTTTGACAATGCAATGTATTTATCATTGTTAAAATTATATCATTTTGCATTGGAAAATTGAATCGTATTGAAACATTCAACTAATTATTATCTAGAAGGAAATTGTATTTCTGAGTCTACAAATAAGAACCTTATCCACATTATCAAAAATATCATTTTCTCTAAACTGAGGATCTGACACTCCCCTTCGGTGAATTTATTATTGGTTGACCGAGTCACACCAAAACGCTCTCTAAATATGTCTCCTTACTTCTTGTTGTACGAAAAAGAATCCATCCTACCCCCAGAGATCTACTTGCCTGCCCTTCAAATTTCACAGGAATCCTCGGGCAAGCCTTGCTTATTGGTTCAGCGTAGGATAGACACCCTTCACAAGTTGTAGCATGAAAGGAAAAATGAAAAAGAAAAATTCTCACTTCACAAGAGTCATATTAAGGGGTGTGTCGACAAGAATTATGTAGGGAAGAATGAATTCAGTGTGGATGACTTAGTCTCGAAGTGGGACAAAGCCCATGAGGAAAAACGAAAACATAGTAAGTTATAATCCCTGTGGATCAAACTGTTCACCATACACAAAAATCTTGGCCAACACACATATCGTCTACAATCACTAGATGGGAGGATTAGATCTCTTCCTATGAATGGCTAAGACTTAAAGAATTATTTTCCATGATGATCTAGGGTTGTGCCTTGCCCCATGTACACAATTACTTTTCTTTAGTATTTGTTTGTTTGGTATTATCTTTTGTTTCTCTTTTGTGTAAATAAGCATCATGTGTGAACGTGTTTTCATTCTTCTTTTTGTGTGGATGAATTGAAAATAGTCTTGTAACACCACAACATTTGGCTAACTTTCGGTCCTCCTTCCTTGTTTTGGTTACATATTTTGGTCGATGAAGTTCTGATGGAAACTATGATCTGTCTGTAAGGATATTTTTTTTCAAACCATGATACTTGTCACTAGTACAAAATGTCTAATTAGTTACTAAAAAAAGGACTAAAATTTGCATATAAACGACCATTTTTTAGTTGGTGACTAATAGTGGCTAATTTACAGTATCTTATAATGCGACCAACTTTTAGTTGTTTTTAGCTTAGTCATTAATTGGTTGTCTCAATTTTATCGTATAGTAGTATATTTAGTAAAAAAATTGACCATAAATTTAGTCATTAATTTGCAAATTTAATGACCAAATACACAACAAAATATACTACTATATGATCACCAAAAAAACCAATTAATGACCAAAGAAATATGACCAAAATGTTGGTCACGTTATAAGATACTGTAAATTAGCTACTAATAGTCATATATATGAAAATTTTAGTCGTCGCTTGAAACCAATTAAAGACCAAAGAAATATGACTAAATTTTGGTCGTGTTATAAGACACTGTAAATTAGCTACCAATAGTCTTATATGTTAAAAATCTAGTCGTCATTTCTAATCACAAATTTATCATTACAATAATGATTTATATTTTTTTTGCAGTTTCATATTCAATATATAAATGACTAATTTAGTAGTTTATATTCATTTCACTTACTTTCATTAATAAAACTATAAACAACTAATTTAGTCGTATATTCATTTGTTCATTGTTAATCAATATAAACCACTAATTTAGTAGTTTTAGATTGATTTTATGTGTTCATTATTAATCAACATAAATTAATTAGTATGATTCTGCGACTAAATTAAAAAAAAAAATGCTATACAATGTGTGTTCATCTAATATGAAAACACAAAATTACATATGTTAATTACAATACTAAATAATATCAAGTGCAACTATAAATAATTTCAACCACATAAATTATATTATATGAGATGTCAAATATTACAACATGAGTTTCCAACTTAATATTGGTTAGACTACAATTTATACATAAAATATTGTTTCATCACTTCAAAACATTATCATTTTTTTTCCAAAGCATTGTAGGTGATTTCACCAACTCTAAAAACTTGACAATCAGTCTCTATGTGTATATCTCATGCGAGATATTGGATTTAAGGGTATCACTAGACTAGTTCTCTTCTCTCTCTCTTTCTGCATTTGCCGCTTCAGTTTTATTGGTCTCCTCTTTCTTCAACTCCTACTTCTTACCATCAATACTTAGTTCCTCTTCTAAAAATGAAAGAAGATACAATGCAGAGTATAAGACATGAAAGATGATGAATGCTGGAATATAAACTAAAGTAGACTATAAAAGATTTATATGACATATACCTCAACATCAACTATGTCAATGCCACTTTTCCCCAGAAACGCAAGAAACTCAAACTAGGTTTATTCAATTGGGCGATAGTAGCCACTATTTTGCTAGATGACCTACATAAATAAAGCAAATAAAGTGTAACCATAGAGAATAACACCTGAAAAATTTGCATCCAATAATGAAAATAATTATTTAAATTTTCCCATATATTAACTAATCATTGACAATACTAATATGTACTTGTAGCAAAAAAGGGCATATATTTACTAAAAATGTGAAATGTAGGCATAATATCTTCTTAAGCTAAGATGCTTAACATATTGAAATGTCAAACTATCAACAATATCAAACAACTAAATTTAAGGACTATATTAAAAAAAATGAAGGAATCAATACACAAGCTATACAAGCCTTTTTTCTGGCATAGAAAAGATACATTGTCACTTAAAATAGTTTTGAGATCTCCTCATCATGTGATCTAAATTTATGGCAAAAATATCAATCATGAAACTCGGGAAACTCAAACTAGTTTTATTCAATTAAGTGATACTAGCCACTATGTCGCTAGATGACCTGCATAAACAAAGCAAATAAAATGTCACCATAAAAAAATCACTTGAAAATTTTGCATCCAATAACGAAAAAATCTATTTAAATTTTCCCATTTATTAATGGATCATTGACAATACTAATATGTACTTGTAGGAAAAAAGGCATAGATTTACTGAAAATGTAAAATGTAGGCGTAATGTCTTCTGAAGCTGAGACCCTTAACATATTTAAATGTCAAAATATCAATGAATTCGTTATATCAAACAACTAAATTTAAGGACTATATTAAAAAAATGGAGGAATCAATACACAAAAGTTGTACAAACCTTTTTTTCTAGCATAGAAAAGATACATTCACTTAAAGCGGTTCTGAGATCTCCTTATTATGTGATCTAAAGTTATGGCAAAAATATCAATGATGAAACACAAGGGAAATTTACCTATGCCACTTGCATTAAATAGCTTATGGAGCGCAGATGACCATCAGTCAAGTCTACCACATGAATTAGTCTCGAACCTATTACCATTGCAAGTACAGTAGAATGAAAATAAATAGTTGCAAATAGACAATCTAAAGTACATAAACAAATAAATGAGTGAGGAGTTAAAGTAGCATATTAAAGAGTTGACAAGAGTTAGAAACATATGCAAGCTTCAAAATAAATGGGTTCAAAGATCTATGACCTCTAAAATGGTCTCTTAAAGTTGTCCATGTATCAATGTTCAATAAGTAGCACGTATTGCAGTTCGAAATCAATATGTTCTAATATATAATAGTCTCATAAATTATCCTAAGAGACTGACTCTACCACATACTAATATGACATTTTTGGAAAGATCTTATTCTGCTAGTAAGTTCATGTGTGTAGATTCAAAACCACAAATTCTATGTTATCTAAAAAACAAACTGGCATCTCTATAAAAATTTATAATAGCATAAAATATTGAAGGTAATATTCTATCCTACCACTATGCCATCCTTTGTTGGGAAATCATTAGCATAAATGTTCAACATTTGTTTCCTACCATAACCACTTGCTGGATGAAAGGCATGAGGTTATTTCGAATTCCCTTCAGATATTCACCAATCTGGCTACTTGGGTGAGCTCCAATTGGGTTGAAGTATCTTAGTAAAGTCATTCTCCACTCTAGATCTAACTTATAAATATCATGGGATATATCTTCAAGGAAGAGTTGAAGAAACAAATGGAAAAGGCATTAATTTATGTAGCTACATGGTCCATCTAACCACTAATAATGAAATTATTTTAAGCAAAAAAAATGTAAGAATCTACTTAGAAAATATTAAGAGTTATTAAAATAGAAATCACACTCAACAACTAAAAAATAAAATATGGAGATATAACTATTGGTGCACACATCATGTTGAACAACATACCTTAGTGCATCCATAGGGATTCATTGCAGAAAGTTGGAAGTATTCTACACAAGGAATCACCTTGGGTTGTCCATAAACTGCAGCTAATGATGAAAAAACCATTTGATAAACATATTTGAGTAAAACATGATTACGCTTCAAGTTAAATTACTAAAAGTAATTTATGAAATTAACATCTAGTAGTGTCATAACCAAGGAAAATTTTAAGGATGGAAAATTTTCTTGAAGTTTAAAACATTGGCGAATCTCACTAATCCCTAATATGCAAATTATAAATGTTTATTGATATATTTGTAAAATTAATCAAATTTATAATTATTTTATATATAGTCTCTATATAATGTTGGCGATTTTTAAGGTAAAATAATTTTATATTCTAAAATTTGGGCGAATCGTCTTTTATAAAATTGGAAATTGGCGAATCTTTTTTGTGGAAAAATCATGGAAAATTAGCCCACTGGGCGAACATTAGCCCCTAAAATTTTCCATGGTCATAACTGAGTAGCATACCACATTGATACCCATATCCTTGTATGCAATGGACATACTAAAATGGATCACAATCATCCATAAATGAGCAGTAGACACCACTTATACACATATCCTTGTATTCATACTAAAATGGATCACAATAATCCCCAACTATCTTACTCACTTGCATCAGCTTCAATGAAAACATTTTATATATTGATCTCAGAGCAACACTGAACAGAGATGTTATCCTTCCTTATAATTTTCATTTTTTTCTCTATTGACCCATTTATTATGCCACTAGGGAGATATTGGAAGCATCAATATGATACATGTCTTAATTAGAAAAAATAACAAAATATATTATGAGATTCTATATCAAATTAAACATGCAACTTTCACACAATCAAAACAGATGACAAATTTGCTTAAAATCAGGAATTTTTGTGCTTGTATGCTATGAAACACAAGTATTTTGAAAATCCATACCATTAAATATTTCATATCTGTAATCATAGTGAATCAGGAATCACAAAAAATGATTCCATTTTAACCAAACGGATGACTTATTTAGATCTAGGTGAAACACTATAAATTTTTTAAAAAATTGCTCAAGTCAAATTGGTTTTATAATGCCCTCGTTGAAAAATATTTGGGAACTGATTTATGTACTTGTAATAAATCAGATAGAATATCAAAATGATGATTTGATCAACTAAAATACCTCAGATAATTCCTTGATAATTATACTATCATTCGAACTCATGAATTAGCTTGAGCTGGCACCACGAATAACCACCAGGATAGCAAATTTATGAGCCAATGCATTTTGCTGTTGCACAAGTTTATTAGTTATTTCAGAATTGTTTCTAAATTTGATCCAATTCTTACAAGATAAGAAAGTATCTACTAAAAAATGAAGTTAAAAAAGAAATCAAGAAAATCAAGGATATTTCAAATCCACATACTTTAGCCTTCAAGGAATGAGATATGAATAGAATGAAGAAATAGCCATGGGATTACCATTGTCATCAATGTCCACTAATATGTACATCAAGTACTTTTAAAAGCGGGTATTAGGATCCCTTCCACTAAAACCAGATCAAAGGGACCAACTCATAGATGTATGAATATCGAATGCTCTCATGGAATGAAAATCATGAAATAATTTCTCAATCATCTCAACAACGAAAATGAAAGCATCAAATTCATGATGGAGGTGGAAAATAATAGGAGCATTCCCATCATTGATGTTCTCGTAAGTGTTCTGGTGTAAGAAATGGAAGGATAGTACACAAAATCAAGAACAGAGAACCAGTCACCGACAACTAAACCATCGGAATAAGGAGGCTAAAGCTAGATAATATTTGACAGTATGCAACTATCTCTAATTTATATATGGTGCTAATCAACATACTATATTGTAGATGACAAAACAAAAATTATGACCTAAGCAATCTTGAAAAAAAAGATAGCTACAAATGTAAAGAAAAAGTCATACAAATGGAATATGTTAAGGAATGATTTAGAACATTTTATACCCAACAAAAACATCAAAATAACAACAATAAACATATAACATTTGATTCAGTATCTAGAATGTAGAATGTAACATGCATAACCAAATATACTACTTACTTGGCCAATGAAAAAAACTTCTTTATATCCTCTTTATTGCAAATATCTCCCTACAATCATAAGCATAGTTCACTTTGATTATTCCTGTCATTTATAGTACTATTTTTTCTATCATTACAACCTAACCATAGTTTAATATATATTCAAAGATATAAGTGACTCTTCTAAAAAAATGGAATACAACTAATTTACAAAGGAGACTTCACTGTTGCAAATGACATGCAAATTGAAGACTCGTTGTCCATGATGATGGATGTAATGTCCTCTCAAAATATCAGACATTTTACAAAATTTACATAGTTGAATATCTAGAATTCCAGCATCATGGTTTTTTGTTGAAATCAATGCAATCCAAAGGAGGTGAAAGGTACAACTAGTTAAAATGATCTATTTAAAAAAATGATTCTTCCCAAAAACCACGGTAATACAAACCTTAACAATTTAAGAGTAAGTATATATTTTAAGTAAATACGAAAGATTGGTCAAATCATCTAAGGACTTATGCTCTATCACCATGCTTACCAATCTGTTTTGTTGAAGTTAAAATTTCCTCAAATTTCGAAGCCTGCAACTGAAATCATAGTGTTTTATAGGAATTCATTCTTTTAACATGACTTTTTTGGGTTATATAAAAGTAAATTAAAATAAAATAAAAGGTTTATACCTTCACATGCCATACATTCTTGTCAACGCTCCCAGTACATTCTCACTTGTTTTTGCTGCGAAATCAACTGTAATTTGTGTCCCAAAACACCAATGGAAGTTGAAAATTTGTTCCTGAAGTAATACAGTCTGTGCCTTTTTCCTGAAGCAGTGCAGTTTGTTCATGTGCTTAAAATGCATGTCACTGTTGAAAACTTGGAGATATTAATAATTCCCTATGGATGTGCTTAAACCTAAATCAGCCTGTCAGAACAATGATCTATGTCGCACTAGAAAAAACTACTACAACACTATAACTCCACAAAATAAACAACTTCAAATTATAATTCTTAGAAATCTCTACCAAATTTTGGGAAAAGAACCATTTCCTCCTACACTAATAAAACCTAATATTGAATCGTTTGAAGCATTTGTTTCCCTATACTAGCTAGAGAGAGAAGAAAGTAGAGTGAAATGAATGTGCCATTATTGGTTCAATTCATATCTAAGGAAAATTATCAGGACTTGTCATAATTAAATATTGATTACCAACCAATCCTCAACCTGAGGTTAACTACTTCCTTCACTTGTCATCCCTGAGTCAGAGTTTTATCCATGGCACATTCAAACAATGGCTCACTATATTATTCTTAATATCATTACATGCAGAGAAAGAGGACCCACATGATGATTTTGTTGTTTCTTGTTCAATCTGTGAGCATGACACCCTCAAATCTAAAACACTTTAAACCCCAACCATGGAGTTGTTGTAGTAATAATATTATCCATCCACCCACGTTACTAACAAAAACTTGTAGGTTCAATGCACTTAATCTAATGGAGATGATAGTTTCTAGCTATTGAAAGAAAACATCATCCATCTACATGAATACATAATACATATATGTTTTTTAAGGAGATGGTAGTTTATAGGTTCTAGAAGAAAACAATATTCATTTATCTAAATATATAGATGGTTTTTAAAGAAAATAAATAGCTAGTTGTGTAAATCTAGCTCGAGTTGTTTGGTGAACAATTTCTTTTCCAACGGTATAGATTCAAGTATCTGTGAACAATCCGTTTTCGGATGGTATAGATTCAACTATCCATGAAAAATCCCTTTTCCAACGATATAGATTCAAGTATCCAGAAACCCATTCCCCAACTGCAGAGTTTCAGTCTCCAAAAACATGTGATATTAGATATTTGACATGTGATATTATCATCACAATTGTCATCTAAAATATGTTAGAGATGATGTCTGAAACTAAATTTAAGGAGACAATTTTTATGGGTGTCTACTATAATTTAGTTGTAGGAATGTGCCTGTGTCCTTTTCATAGGATTAAAAATTTGGGACTGAACCATGCCAAGGTACTTGGATTTCGGATCTTTTTCCAATGATTCATGCTGTAAAAAATGAATCGAAATTGTTCATTTTGATTTTACAGATGGATTCACAAATAAAAAATCTGTAGAGTATACGGATCAAGTTGTTTCAATCCTTGAAATTATCACTGGATTCAAATAAAAAAAATATGTCAGTAAGCCCTTCCATGGCAAAAAACCAGTGTGATGTGGGCATTAATGATGGGTAAATTCCAGGTCTACCACTGGAAAGTCATAATCTTACAGGGATTTTTGGTTTTGTGTAAATGCAGAAAACCATAGGCCAATGAAATTTAGAGTGCCCACACTCCAATACAGGAATGCATGGGATTTTTACATGATAGGATTTGGGGTCCAATCCTATGGAGCCTACTTACATTGAATTTCATTCCCTATATTTGAACACTTGGCTACACCACCTTAGTGAAAACCATTTGCGTTCCTTCGGTTGGAACTCACAAGAATTTAACTTCAATGAAATCATTTTCTAGAATACTTTCTGACACAATTGTCTCAAGGTTTATCCATTTTTCTACTGGTCTATGAATAGACATAGAGAGGATGGATGAGGTTGAGTAGTGCATGGAAAACATCCTAGTCCTAATGATTCTATATAGGAAATTGAGTCACTTGAAAAATAAGCAGAGTTAAGTTGAAAACTTGACCCAAAACGAAATCCAGTAAATGGGTATGATTTACTAGTGGCATTTGAAAAGGAAATAATATGATCTGAAGAGAATGATTTCTTCCCTTTATATGTATATCACCACTAAAAAAATTAGGACTAGGTAATGAACTCCAATTAGACTGAGATGCAGATGCAACTGTAGTGATAACTTCATGAACTATCTTGTCATTAAAATGCTAAGGTATTGTAAATGACTGAAAGGCATCTCTAGCAGAAATCCAAGATGATGAATTGAATAGCTCAACCTTTATTCTCAGGTCAGCTATAGGCTAGGAAGATGAGCTGAAATTCTGAGGCAACAATTCAACTCCACCATCATCAAAAGTGGGCCCATCATTCAAGTCAAAATCTCTCAGAACACATGAAGCTCCAAGGGACGATGCACTAGTGTCAGTCTTCAAAGTCAATCCAAAATTTTCAGCACTGATACCAAGAGGCATTTTGATCAGTTCATTCTCCCCACTATCATCAATGTGATTCAATTCTAAATATGACTTCAAAGGACTACAAGGCCTGGTAGGAGAAAAAGGTTCAACAATTGAAGATATAAAATCTTTTCTGCTCATATCTCTGCATCCAAATCTTATTGATGGTTCACATATTTGAGAAGATAAATGCATTGTTATTAGCCCTTCTTCATATTTTTTCCCATAAGCCACATTAAGATCAATGTATAATGAATCTCTATTTCCTTTTCCAATTGAATTAAATGCATCAGAATATGAAATTGGTATTTTGGAGACATGATGTTGAAGATCAATTACTTCTCTAATATCTGCTGGTCGAAAAGAACTTGTTTCTCCAGATCCTTTTTAGCCTAGTTCTCCTATGCTTTTCACTAGATTTATTGAAGGAATGAAAGGTACATTTGACCTAGCAACCACTACAATTGGTGTTGCTAAGCTAGTGCATGATATGGTATGGTGAACAGAAGAACTTGTGTAAGGCACAACTAGTAAACAAGATGCTAATGTGGATAGTGTTGCGTTATAATGATCTTCTTCATCCAGTTCAATAGATTCATTTAAGTCAAAAGCAAGTATTTCTGATGAATCATTGCTTTCATCATACTTTTCTAGAGGGATGGTTGTTGCCATAATTTGGTCAAAAGAATGTAGTTCATCTCACCACGCACTTTATACTATTGTTTTCAAACAAAATTCTTGATGTTCTACAAATGTTGAAGATACAACTGTAATTCTTTGTGGACCTTCATAACCAATATTAGAAGGTACCTCTAAAATCTCATTATGTTTGATTTAAACTTTCCTTTAAATGTCACAAATATCAATAACAATACAACATCCCTTCTCTGTAGTAAATTTTTTCTTGTCATAACTAGTAGTCACACCAATTCTTTTATTTTCTACTTCTCCAGATGCCACAGTCTACTCTGGTTCCATGCACTCTCTTTTTTCGATCAGATTTTCGTAAGTTTCTTGACTTATATGTGATGCTCCTAGTAACAGGAAGATGTTAATTACCTTTGTGTTCACCCTTTCTTTGTCTTCATGTTCAAGTCCATAGGTAGAATGATATTCCTTGGCATCAAGTCTATCAGTACTTTTATTTTGGTCATAAGACAAACTTATATCTTATACATCTTTATCAGGAAGCTTATTATATCTTAGACTGCCTGTCATGGCCCTCTTCTTTTTCCAACCTTGTTTTCCACTTGATGTGTAATTTTCAAAAATTGTTGGTAGAAAGTCCTGCATGATAATATTTGGCTCCCTAACATCAAAATCAGAGGCCCCTAGGCATGGAACATATCCTTCACTTGGATTTTCTTGGTTTTCATTTCCAACCTCTTTTTCCTTTTCCATGCAGTGCTCACTACTTCCTTGGCTATCTCCTGTACACTAATTCCCTAGACATGCACCCTTTCTTGTTGTAAATTAATTGCATCCTGTATTTGGTGTACACCAAGTACCTCTTGTCTGTCTCTTCTCTCTAGTTTAGATTTCTTTTCACAGTTCAATCCAATCCATTTTTTCCTTTGATGTACAATTCTTCAACATCATAATAGAACTCATGCCTTGGTTGTTCCCCACTTCTATTTGAACATGAGTGCTCTTGTATATTGTCTTCAGTAAGGCCCTTTATACGATCCCCTACCTTAGTGAAATTTACAATTTCCAAAGCCCTCATGGAGGAATTCAAAGCATCCTCCTTTTTACCAGTAAATTCCAAATTTTGAAATGTATCCAAGTTGGTTCTAGAAGCATCTCGATGATCCATGGAATACTGATCATTCTTGTATTTCTTCATATTCAACACATTTTGACCTACTAAATCATCACTCCAAGGTGAATTTATCTTGGATCCATAACCTGATAAACAATCCTGGCCTTAATTCTCTCATGTTCTCATGAAAGTTGTTACATAATTTCCTACAACATTTGCATTCTCACCTTTTGAGATTTCAGTCACAACTATGCTTGCCAGTAAATTCATCCAGTGTATTGTTTTTACTTGAGAATGGATAGAGAATCCTTCACTGGTACCTTCCAAGTTCTCACTAGGTTCACAATATTTTCTTCTTTCTATCTCAACAACCCCCTCTACCAGGTCTTCCTTTCGCTTTTCCCTTTCACCAAGGTCTGAAGACAAAATTTGAGCTGTATTACACATTTCCAACATTTTTTCACTATTTTCACCATTAATGTTGCACTGCGCTCCTCAATAGGTATAGCACTTATGGATTTGGTTTCATTTCTCTAGCAATCCTCTGTATAAACCTCTAGAGAGGAATTACCATCAAAAATAATATTCAGTTCTTTTATCTTCCCATAGTGCACATCCTATTTTTCTTTCTTTCCAGGAGAAAGCCCATGGTTCCCAAGAATTGCTTTATCTACATTCAATCCACAATTTACACTTCTAGTAGGGATTCAGGATGGGTTAGGAAGTCTTAGTATCAAGTATCAACCTCTGAATGCTATCCCCTCGAGCAATATTTATTCCCTTGTCAGATAATTTTCCAGAGTGTGAGTCTTTCTCACCTGATGCATTTCTACTGTGTAACTATGCTTTCCCAACCATGGATTCTCCGTGGCTCCCTAATAGAAGTGAACTGTGGACACACTTGATTGAAATCTTACATGGTGAACTAGAAAAGAGGACTTATTACTAACTAAACATACCATAGAACTCTAAGTATCTTCTTTTTTGAAATGGACTAGCAACTTTTGCTAATATATAATGAATCAAATACAAAATTTCCTCTTAACTGTAAAATCAAGTAGCAAATTTCCTTTATTATTTATCAAAAAAGCACTGTTGGAAAATGAACAAATTGATCTAGTCATTTAAAACATTCAAGGGATATAGGATCAACTATAACATTAAAATAACAACATAAGAAAAAAAAAGTAAAAAATAATGGCAAGATGTGGTGAAGTTTCAGTGTCTTTACCAGATTATTGTACTACAATCATATCAGCTAAAGCAATCAGTAGCAACCGTACATAGTGGCACAAGAGTTGTGTCCCATATTTTCCCATGGAATCTTGTTTGCCCCATGCAAAAGGAAAAAATAGATATTCCCTTAGTCCACTATCACGTAAAGTTGCATTCTTCACCCATGTTTCTTTTTAATATTTTTCGACAACACCTTTAATGTCATTTTCAAATCAAGAATTAAATACAATTACAATTGTATTAAAGTTTGACTTGTTTAGGATGTAGAAGTACTCAAATATAGTGTAAACAAGTACTAATTGAAAACAAATTTATAATAATAAGCTACATGAAGCTTCATTACTCTTTTAAAATTGAATAATATAGAGATAATAAATCAAAATTTCCTAAATTCCCAAACCATGCCAGTTTAATATGAACTATCAACTCAATTAGAAAATTGGAAATTTCTAGAGAGGGAATGAGAGAAATTTAATGCCACATGACAATATCCATCCAACACTTCCCTTTGAGTTGATTAGAGGAAAATAAATGCATAACAAATTCTAAAAGGACACACAATTTATTTATCTATAAATAATGGAATGCCACTAATGAAATTTGAAATAAATTCATAGTATTACAATCTCCTTGCAAAATGAAATGACAAGGTAATCCTTGATAATTGATTTCAAATCCATTAGATGAACTTGCAAATTTTTTTAGGAAAATTCATTTAGCATACCAGGATCCATATGTTGAGAAAGCCAAGCCTTTCTTTTGTTCCAGCAAAAGCCTTCATAGCAGCAACAGGTAGCTACAACATCTCCTTTGCTAAACATAGACACCCAGTTGTTGTATCTACTTTTCCAAACATGTCTTGAAGTAAGGAATATTTTCTAAAAGGATTTTGTTCCCCGTTAAGAGATCATTTTCGAAGAACACTAGAAAGCTCTCCTACATCAAGCCTTATAACCATGTCCCTCACTTCACTTCTTTTACTATCAGACTGCCTTTGCACAACAACCATAGCCGCAACCTCTGGCATGGAGTCATCCCTATTTTCTACAATGTCAATGCTTCAGATAGATTCTCAGATACCACTCATCAGTGCACCACTAACAGTATTAGGATTCCCTTTACAGGTTTCCTCCCCAGCAAGGAATAAACAGTTTTCTACAGGCCTGCCCAAAAGACAACATATGAATAAGCACCCCTATTGAAACGACCACCACCTTAGTTTTTAGAAACATATGCAATGGGTTTTGGTATAGTAGTTTCTCCAAAAAACATTCAGAGGATCACGACTGCATGTTTAACATGATCAGAGCTTTCTAAATCTTGGCAATCTATTGAAACCTTTCCAACAACAATACCAATCAGAACTAGTGCACCAACTATTTTCTTTAGATTCCAAAACATAAAACATGAGCCCCATAACTCTGTTCTCTTTGTAGTTTCCCCAAAATAATCCACACTCTCATCCAAAAAGACCCTCGGGAATCCCATAGCTACCTTGTTCAAGACAAAAAAATCCAAGTTGTTGAATGGAGGTTAATTTCCAATCTGGAAAATGTAGTGAAAACTCTTTTGTATTTGCTTTCAAGTAGCTAATGGGTACAGTTATTAGAACTACATCACCAACAACTCCTAGTTATTCTCAATGAAAACATTGACATCTCTCTTTATTCCACCTTTTGACCTTGAAGTTTGGGTCCTTTATACAGTATGAAATCTCTGTTACAACATGACCTAGCTTAATATTAAGACCTTTAGTTATTGCCTCCATAATAGTGTTATAACCTCCTTTAATCATAGAATGAGCTCCTCCAAAACCTCCGTAAGTATCATCATGATTCCAGTAAGGGAGTGAAACACAACTAATTTTTGTTGCACAGCCATACTAAAAATTAGCAAAATGCCAATCCATAACTCATCTCTCAAGTGGATTGAGGCTCTGTTATTCCATGCTAGAATTTTCAGATAAATTTAGTTTGTTAGGTTGAGATTCCATGTTAATTCCATTTTCCATACCTGCAACTATTAAAACGTTACTTTCAGAAATTGGCTTTATGCTAGAATCAATTGCTGCACTCAATGCCTCTAAGTCTCCCACTGAGGAATCCAGAATTGTGCTTTGATAGTCAGAATTGTTAAGTAGACCTTTACTGATTTGCAACTCTAAACCAGTTGAACTTGATCGAGCAACACGTCACTTTTTTTAGAGCATGTTCTAACCCCTCATCAAGAGAAATGTGAATTGCTACATCTTCATTCTGAGCAATAAGAATCACCATATCATCAAGTGGAACTTTATACTCTGATTCAAGTACCTCACCTAAGGTGGCAAGAACTTTTGACCAGTCACATAATCATATAGAGGGAAGTAACTATTTAGCACTGTCAACTCTAGGCCAAGTTGTGTACAAAGCAATGAAGATGGATCTAGTTTTCTTTATGTTGTCACATCTACCTCAACACCAGTAATAATGCTAACACCTATATCCATTGGCACTAAAAGTGCAGAAAAATCTATATAAACTCTTCCACCTACCCTATCTCATGCTTCCAAAACAATTACATGACAATTTAGCCACTTCAAATGCCTAGCAACTGCTATCTCAGAAGGCCTTGCACCAATAATAATTATCCTTTTCCGACTTTCTGAAACATAATTTCCATCATTGGCCTGTGATGATGTGTTTCACATGGACTCTTGTTTATCAATTTGTTAGTCCACTTGCAAATCATGCTTATGAAGATTATGCCTCTTCACATATTTCACATTAAGCAACATTGTCTTGTTTACACCTTCTACCTAAATTTTATTCTTCCCACATAAAACGTTTTCCTCATAATCCTTAATCTGACCAAGAATGAAAGCAACCTCCTCTTCTCCATCAATACCTTTGTCACCACAATTTTCTGTCTACATACTCTCTTTTGAAAGCTTCGGCTTTGGCTCAAAATCATCTTTCGTTTTTGGTTTTTTCACTGCAACACCAACATTTATATACCCCTGCAGTAATAATAATGCACATTGTGATCGAAAAATTGTCTTCTAATTAGATTTTTTTTTTTTTAAGTTATAACAGATGCATGGAAATACATTAATGACTACCAAAGATGCAACTCCTTTGAAACAAGACCTGTGGAGTAAGTTTACCAAAAATTTGATCATAAATCAAAGAAGAAAATAATCTTTCAAATAACTAATAAGGATCTACTTTGCGAACCTTGAATGGAAGATGTTTTATGAGAGTATTTCTCCAAGCTGTGAGACAACAAAATGCTAACCTAAGTGCACCTTCTACGGCCTTGTAGAGTGGGTTCATAGGCAGAGTTTTGAGGCAATTCTAGGCATTCACACATTGATGGTTGAGTTTGGATTTCCAATAGCATTTCAAACTCCTTTTTTTTCTGAGAACGTCTGAGATTGATACGCTGGTTATCTATGCCTTGTGGCTTATCTCAGTGGCTGAAGGTACAAATATATGCACATCGATCTCCAACAATCGAACAAAAATTTGGGTGAAGGTGGTTGACTGATCTGTGGCTGAAGAAAGATTTTGAAGCTTATTTCTTAAGGTCAATCCAAGAATTGAAGGCTAAACTGTGATGCCCTAACCAGACTCCCACCAAATAGGGCACAAACAATGGTATCATTTTGAATGTTCTTAAGGACATTTGGAAGGTAGATCTGTGAGACTTCTTGGCATGATTTTGAGGTTAAATTCCTGGCATAATTATGAGGATAAGTACTTTGTTGAGCTCTTGTCAAAAGCATGGTATATTGGAAGGCTGTTGCAAACAAATACCACAAGTCCGAGCTCTTCTTTTGACATATAAATCTGAGGTAGTTTCTGTGACAAAAATTGGCACTATCTAACCAAAGATCTAAGTGAATTTTGTGTGCATAGTTCAAGCTTATTCTAAGTCAAACATTTGTGGAAATATCGGTATACTAATTGTTCTTTGCTCGACATTTTCATGGAATTTGTTCATATTTTTCTTAAGAATATTTTGCAAACTAATTGAGGCCTGAAGTCATTTCTGAAGTGAAGCCATGAAGAACTTCTATGCAAGCTGGAGTTTTAGCATCTTATTTCTTGATGATTAAGCTCTACAATCTGGCACCTATCTGCATCCTTTCCTAAGGCTTCCTGTAAAATTCGTTCTCTAAAACTACATGTTCTAGAGGTATGCTATTTGATATTAATGACTGTATTTGAAGGACTGATAAAGGTCATGAACCTGTAACTTTAAGATTTCTTGGCGTTGATCTAATGATGAATTTATGGGGCACCTTCGAAGCAATATTAAGATTGTGATTGTGTGAATAATCATCCTTCTTTTGGCATGTCTGTGCAAAGTTGAAGTTGACATCGAATCAACAATTACAGTCCATTTGTGATAAACCAAATATCCCTATGCAATAAATTTTTCTAATATATGTCATGAATCAATAAGGGCCACTATATTAAAGAAGATAGAAGCAAAGTTAATTTCCTTAGGGTTTGCAAATGTATTTGAATAAGACCAACAACAAGCAGATATAGGCAGAGGCAATAGACAGTAGCAAATAAAGGCAAAAGCAATCCTAAACCTCACTGTACATGTTAAGTTGGGCTTTGGTCATTGTTGTAGCTGTGAATTGCTTCCAAAAGAGTAGAGACAACATGATATGTATAGTTCTTGTATTGAATGGTTGATGCCATATGGTTAAGAAAGGGTGTCTTACCATTACTACTAATGCCATGTGAAGGAGAGAATGTAAGTGTTTATGTTGTTTTGTCATAAGAATTGCTACAAGGATGTATGGTTGATGTTGTGTCTATGGTTGTTGATTTGATGAGTGAAAAACATGATTGACATGTTGTTGAGTTTGTTGGTAGTGGAGGAGGAATTATTAAATCAAAAGATTTGTATTCTTCTTATAAGATTAACAATCTTGAAGATCGAGGATCAACTTGCAACGTTTTGAAGCTTCCTGAAATCTAAAAGTTAGAAAACATTAGTGTGATAAGATATGTGGGCTGACGTAAGGTTTGCGTAATCCAAATTGAAGAAGTAATTCTAGCACTCTGCAATAATCTTTCGACCTCAATTTACAACAGTCTAGGTATGTTTCCAAAGTCATCCCTGAGAGTTCGTGTTACTTATAGCAATAAGGATTTATCAAGAGAGTATATATTCCTACTACTCTTAAGTAGTTTTGAATCTTGATTATATATATGATCATTCGAAGCTTGTTGTAGTCTAAGCATTATAAGCTAGATTCTGAAGATTACATAACTCTTTTAGCACACTAAGAGACTCGAATGTGAAATATGGAATCAGAAATATGACTTTAAAGGAAAGTACACTATGGACAATAAAGAACTGAAACTTGTGTACGTATACCTGAGATACACTATGCAGTGCAACACGTAGGAGGAATGGTAGTAGCTTATGTAGTTCCTTTAGACACTGATATAGAAGTTCATCCAAGATTCTTAATTAACTAACCTATATAAAATCACTATGATGATGTACAAGAGAAACAATGATTTCTAGAGCTTGTTCTCTCCTTGAAAGGAGCACTGAACCCTTGTTGCTAACAAAATTGTTTAATCATTATTACATCTAAATTGTTGTGCTATACGTAAGTCACAAAGTGGTTGGTCAATCGATGCGAAGAAAGAAGGTATGATTGAAGATTTTCATGCCTCAACATTAATGAACACTAGTTGGGTTCCTTGCATAAATACATTGTTGCTATTGAGCTGTCATTATTATATCTGATAGAGCTTATATATATTGTCAAGTTGGTATTTTGGTGAAACTAGGGTTGTATCATTGATGTGCTACCATCTAGATGGAGAGAACTTTAGGGTGATAGAATTACGATAGTGAATTTGAATATAATAAATTACTCAAGCATTATGTAGTCCATCTAGAGTACGAAGATATTCAGATCAGTGACAATAAAGGCTATGAAGCAGGATTGCTTAAAACATGTTGGCTCATTTAGATTTGTAGTCGTCAGTTCAAAATCATTAAAGCAGAATTCAGAGCAAGTCTCTTAACGTCTTCGCATAATTAGAAGTTCATGTATAATTCTACTAAATCCATTGATTTACTATTGAATGGATATAGCATGTGTGAAAGTCTAATAGGGAAAGTTTTGTTGATATAGTTACAACTAGCCGAGGAATAGACTAATGAAGAACCAACTGAAGTAAGACTTCAGAGGTAGCTCTGACAGAATAACTTGATGACTCTTCTTGGTAAAGATGACTCTGATGATGCCTTGATGACCGTGGCTCATGAACAAGGGTCTATAGTAGAAAAAGGGCAAGTTATAGGTGGCTCAACGATTGTGTTTTTAGAGGGAATTATGACCCTCTCGTCTATTAATATAAGAGGGAGAAAGATCAGTCGTGTATGAATATATGTTGTTGGATGGAGATATTGATGATTTGGTCTGCAAAATCATCACTCAGATATAGTCGTGATCTTCAGAAAGCAGCATGGCTTTATCCTATATATAAAGGGATCTTTGGTTAATATTGAATATTGAGCTCTAGGAGATCCTAAGGGCTTCACGTACTTTTTGAGTTATGAGAGACCATAGGATGAGTGGTTCACCTTCCCCTATTGATGGGTTCTATATAGGGTGAGTGGTTCACCTTCCCCTATGATTGTGGACACATGTATGTAGGTTGAGTGGTTCACCTTCTCCTATTGTTGATGACATATGAATAGAGTGAGTGGTTCACCTTCTCCTATCACATATGATTAGGATGAGTGGTTCACCTTCTCCTGTGGATACCCTAGTGAGAGATGCATATAATCATCTGTTGATAAGTCAGTGGGATGTGGTTCGTCATTTCCCCACATGTAGGATGCTCATTCTCTATGATTATTGGTTGACATGACGATGGGATGTGGTTCATCCTTTCCCCATGATTGATTGTTGTGATGTGTGATTGTAGGATGTGGTTCATCCTTTCCCTACGTGTGATTGTGATTGTGATTTTAGGATGTGTTTTCTTCTTTCTCTACGTGTGATTGTGATTGTAGGATGTGGTTTGTCCTTTCCCTATGTGTGATTGTATTGTAGAATGTGGTTTGTCCTTTCCCTACGTATGGTTGTGAGCAAGATGTGATACATTCTTTCCCTGCTATTGATTCACATTCTTTCCCTGCTATTGATTCAGTATCATCCTACCCATGTAGTCCAAGACACATGGGAAGCACCTCTCATCTGGCCAATGAGTTGGGAAAACTGGTTAGGGACCATAGCACTATCGATGGACGCATTGGGTACTATCGGAATCCCTATGACTAGGATGCATGGTGTTGTTCAACATGATTTGGGATTGAGTCTGATTGAGGTTTTACCTCTAGACTGACTTTTGTCAGTAGAGAGTAGTAAAGACTTGTGACTCACTCTCGATCAATTCTTCTTCATTTTTACATCAGTGTTCAGCAGAGAAAAGCTGAGAAAAGACAAGATTCAGAGATGGTTCATGGTGTCAGGATGGTTTTATGATCAGTGACAGTGGTTGATGGTTTGACAGGTGGAATTCTCCCTAGTTGAGAGGGAGTGTTAAAATTGGAAAATAAGGCCAAATTCCACTTTGGTCTTCTCTTTTGAAGAATATTATTGTGGCATTGAATTCCTATTTTCAAGAGGTCCAAAATCAACCTTAAGATCAACAAACTTGGATAGGGAAAAATATTTATTTACTTAAAAGAAATTCTATAAGCCATGACCTTATTAAGGTGGGAAAAATGATATTTGAAATTCAAATTTGCCTCCAAAATGTTAAGGTTGACTTCACCTCCATAAGGAAAAATTATTATATATATCGGTGTCTCCATTCTCATTAGAAATATCTTAGATACATCAAAATACTTCTAAGGTAGTCGAGTTATTGAAGGAGAACATAGTGCTTGTTGTTTTGGGTCTCTCTTTTCAGGTACGTCCAAGAATTTCCAAAAGGGCAACTGCAGACTTTAAGGGAATTTCTGGAATGTTTGTGTGGGTAAAATTTGTCCTTGCAAGAAAAAATTAAAATTTGTCCTTACAAGAACAAATTATAGAGAAGAAAGGCTGGTTGTATTCATGTACTACTCCTGGGTTAGTTTGTGGATGTTTTGAGACTACTCTTGAGATCTACCCCTTTAGGGCAGCCGCAAGTCTGCATCATCACAGTCAAGGGGACCAAGACTAATCTCATGGGCCCAGATCAACCCTAAGGGTCAGCGATGGTCTTATTGATGCATGTCAGTGGAAGCCACAATAGAAAAGAGGGTCTTTGGATCAAATGATTGAAATCATAGTGGATGGTAAGAAACCCTAACTAGATTATAGTTGACTGAATATTGGTATTATAGTTTGAGCCCTACACTTGTTTAAGATATTGAATCTTCAAATTTTCAAAGTCATTTTGACTTTGGATTATTGTCCTCTATGTCTCTGCTGAACATTCGATATTAATAAGAAGAATTGATATAGGTTTTTCCCCATCTTGGGGTTTTTCCTTGGCTTGAGCCATATCCTTGTGTACTCTTGTCTTGGCTTGTCTTCTATATCTATCTCTTATGTTCTATCTTTAGTCACTATTGTCATGCGGAAAGAGTCAATTTTGCGGACAAAACCGACCTCCCTAGAAGCTAAGGCTTTCTAGTGACAAACAAAACAATCAAGCACTATCTTTCCCTAAATATGCATTTAAAATAAAAGCAACCAGGTGTTTAAAGCATACCTTTAGTCCAATGATGTTTGTAGCAGCCAAGCCTCTTCGATCCAGATGAGCGCCTTCTCCTTGAAGCCTGCATTCACTAAAAAGCAAACGATTACATAGCACTTGAATAACTCATATAATAAAACATATTCATCATAAAGGCCAAGGAGTTTGTGAAACAAATTATATATAACAACTTGTTGAGAAAAATGGACTTAATTGTATTAATTGGAAACAAAAGAAACCATTACAACCAGTGCCTTGGTGTTGTGCAGGTCCCTCCCAGGGTCCAGCAAGAGTTCTCCTTTACTTTGATCAACTCACCCACTTCCAAATGAAGCTAAGAAAGGATTGGAATCTCTCCTCTCAAGCTCTAAAAGGGAGTCCTAATTTCAGCAGCATCTACCCTTAGGAATATTCAGCTTTCAACCTCCCCTCCCTCTGGCCCAATTCCTGTATTTATAATGCTTTGGAGGAAGTTAATCAGGTCCACCATCAATGGGATAAGCTCCTCTTTCAAAGGGGTAGCTCCCCTCTTCATGGGATAAGTTCCTCTTTCATTGGGATGCATGAACCATCTGGAGGCGCTCAATCCACGTCAAACCATCTTCTAGAATGCTCTAGAATCGACCACAAGTAACTTTTTTGAAGTAAAACTTGCGCCTTTTGACCTTTACAGGAGTACGCACCCACCCCTTTACAGACAAAGCATACAAGTACGCAGGTATTATGAACTTGAGATGCGTACACGCAGGTAAGAGTAAGAGAAACTGCGTAACCAGAGTTATATTGACTTTTAAAGACTTTCTCTCTTTTTTGGAGTTTGACATGAGGAGCAGAGGTTTAAGACTTGCCAAGGGGGACAGTATGACGATTGATGGAGCCATACTGACTGCAAATAGTCATGGTGACAAATTTTAGTGTAACAACTATCAATTTGATAATGTTTCATGAGATTGCTAATGGCTATAAAATAGACTAACAAATGAGCTTATATGAAATTTTGAAGTGACTTTCCTAAGCTAAGAATGTGTTATCTAAATTAACAATTTTTTCAGGCTTGTTAAAGTTTGAATTGCTTAAGTAAAACCTCTGCTAATGAATAATCTGCACAACAATAAAAAAATTGAATCCATACAAATTCTTGAAGGCCAATTGTGAGTAAAATATTAGGCATTGTGCATGCACCACTGACCCATGCCATTTGAATTAAATTGTAGTCTGACCTGTGTAAATATACATCGACTTTAAACAGATGGAGAGTTATTGCAATGATGTAGGATTTTCCAGACTGCTAGGAAGAACAGTTAGAATTTCACAAGAGCAGAAATGGAGTTCTTGGAGACAATTCAGGTAACATAGAAATAGAAAGGAAACCAAAAGGCCAAATTTAGGTACTCAGAGTAAACACCACCCACTTCTAATGTGTGTACATGTTGTCATCAAAGACAGCAGAGGTGACTGTTGTATCTACAATGAAAAAACCTCTACATTAAGCCATCAAGAAAATGTTTTGGTTGCTTTCTGAACATGCCCATTATGTGTCCTGACTATTAGTTTTCTCTTAACTATTAACTATTAATCCAACGACCTAAAAATCTTCAATCGTCTAACATTCCATCCAATGGTGCAGATTGGTACACAGTGGTAGTTGGGGGAGTTTTTCTCAAAGGGAATGCCTTGTGGCATAAATATTCTTCACAATCTAAAGCACCAAGCTGGTGAAGAATATCTCTCGATATGTCATAGCTCAACAAACTCAAGACTCTTATTTTACGAAGGTAAAGTGGTCAACCCTTTTTTAGTGTTGAGCAATAGAGTGATTTTCCAGAAGAATCACTAAGTTTTGGAGATGTTTCTCCAAGTTAGGTATAGATCAAGAGTCCATTGTTTTGCTAATCAAAGGAAAGTGCCAAAACCCCACAAAAAATAGATAGAAGAAGAAAATAAAAACAATATGAAAAAAAAATCTCCTGTGCAAAGTAGATTCTTTTCTTTTCTGTGGTCAAAACAAAATTGAAGTAGATTGTTGAGCATATCAAAATCCAAATACTTTGAGAAGGTGAACTCTAGTGTGTAGAAAGCTTCAGTTCGAAGTAGTTGTAAGTGAAGGAGATAGTCTATTAAAGAAGCAAAGTATTTTGAGGGAAGAAGGTAGAATCCAACAACTTAAGGATGGCGTAGTGTATCCAATTAAGGCATGATAATTTTTTCAAAAAAAAATCCAAGTCCTCACTCTAATGCCTGTTAGAAGCTACCTAAGAAGGTAGACTCATTTAACATATGAAGTTAAAATGTGGAACAAAGAAATAATGCAAATGTGGAAGAACATTTAGATGGAAACAATTATGTAATATATGTCCACTTAGCAAAGACCGTGAGAAGTCTTAGAGAGCATGAGATAAACAATAATTCCATTTCTACTTTGATGTGGTCAATATTTGTAGACAGTTACCCAATACTCACCATATTTATGATTTGTCTTATATATATGCTATAAAAGATGAAAAAAATCAGTAACACTTATGTACACTGAGAAAATTGATAGCTTTGTGGCTAGGGTTGGAGCAGATCTCAAAGAAATGTGGTAGAATCAGAATTTTGTAGGGCCAATAGGCCTCGTGCCTATGCCCTAACCATCTCCATTGTTGCCCTCCACTCAAGTAATCATTTACAAGGCTGACTAATATTCTTCACAAGCTAAGGCACTAATCTAGTGAATAATACCTCCTAAGATACCATAGCTCAACAGACTCAAGACTCTTATTTAGCGAAGGTAAAATGGTTAATCATTTTTCAGTGTTCAACAATAAAGTGATGTTCCAGAAGAATCACCAAGTGTTGAAGATGTTTCTCCAAGTGAAGCATAGATCAGGAGTCTGTTGTTTTGTTAATCAATGAATAGTGCTAAAATTCCCCAAAAAATAGACAGCTGAAGAAAATCAAAACAATATGAAAAGAAAATATCCTATGCAAAGTGGATTCTTTTGTTCTTTATGGTTAGAATAAAATTGAAGTAGAATGTTGGGTTGAACAAAAGGCAGGCACCTTGATAAGGTGAAGTGAAGTGTGTAGAAAGCTTCAATTTGAAGTAGCTATAAGCGAAGGAGATAGAGTCTGTGAAGGAAGCAAAGTATTGTGAGGGAAGAAGGAATAATCTGATAGCTTAAGGATGGTGTAGAGTATCCAGTTAAGGTAGAATAGAGTTTTTGAAACAAAATCCAAGTCCTCACTCTGACGCATGTTAGAAGTGAAATAGAAATGCAGACTCATTTAATGCATGAGGTTACAATGTGCAAGAGAGAAATAATGTAGATGTGGAAGAACATTCAGATGGAAATAATTATGTAATACATGTCAACTTAGCAGAGATTGTGAGAAGTCTCAGAGAGCATGAGATAAACAATAATTCCATTTCTACTTTGATTTGGTCGACATATGCAGATGGTTACCCAATACTCGTCATATTTCTGATTTGTCTTATATATATGCTATAAAAAGATGAAAAAAATCGTTAACACTTATGTACAATGAGAAAAGTGGTAGAATCATATTTCTGCAAAGGCCAATAGGCCTAGTTCCTTTGGCCTAACCATCTCCATGCTCACTCTCCATTGCAACCCTATTTTTCCCAACCCCGAATGCAAAAATGTTTGAGGACAAGGTCAACTTCACTGAGGATCCACTTGAAGGTTGCAACATCTAGTGTAGCCCACTAAAGCCCTCACTGTCTACAAAAACTACTAGCACATCAAATCATGATGACAAAATGACACTCTTGACAATTCCAGTGAACAATGCAAATAAGGTTTGGGGGGTTTAGAAAGGACATATAATCCTTGACTATCGTTCCTTCACATGTCATGATTACTGGCACTCCTAACAAGATGCTGATTTCCTTGGCAATCAAATAGACTCTCCTCACCCCGAAAATTTTTAGGAAGTTACACCTCTTGTTGAAACCACCCCATTATAAAACAACTACTATTATACAGAAGCTCGTTAAAAAAAATGTCAAAAAAAAAAACCTCTGTTTCATTTAGCAAGTTCCCTTCATCCTTGCACAAAAATCCACAATGCATGAGAGCACAAGCATTCTAGGGATCAAGCACAATAACTTCAGCAAAGCATTCAAATGCCTTCAGAATGAGACCTTGCATTTGGACAAATTTTCATCGAGATTGGTAGGCTCTGTTTCCAAAATAATTCCATAGAGACCAAGTGCATTTGAAAATTTAATCATTGGTCACATTATATTGGCATAAGATAGCACATCCTTTACTTGAAACCTTCTAAGTGATGAGGACGAAGGGGTAGAGGCACGAAATGGCCTATTCAAGTTCTCATTGTCGCCTATAAAATCTCCCTGCACCCTTCCAACATTCAATATTTGAGACTGAGGAGATTGAGTGACATGAAGTTTTTTTGATGCCATAACTGGACCCACTCCACATTCCACTCTTCAAAGTCCCTAGTTTTCCATGCTGCTCCACTTGAAAAAACTAGTCTGTTAAAATAAAAATAAAAATGTCAATGGTTACAGTGTTATTTTAGAAAGCTAATCATATCCCAGCCCACCATTAAACCAAGATTTGGGATTATAAGCTTTACATTAGGGTAGTGTAAGACAAATTCTCAATGGCTACTTGTTCCGACAGGCAAAACAACAAAAGTCTTAAATTCCCACAAAATTAATAAATGGGTGGAGGGAAATACAAAAAGATTTTTCCACCAAATTAATATATTTGTGGAGGGAAATATATAAGGAGTTTGAAATGTTAAATCTCCCACTAAATTAATAAATAAATAAAACTTAGTGATCACTAAAAGAGCTAAAATTAAGGCACGATAAAACACAGGGTAACAAAGAGGGATTTTTTACCTCTTCATTGACGCCAAATGCTAATAGCAAAAAAAAACCACTCTCCCTATGTTCAATATGTTAATAGAAAAAAAAATGATCAGTTCCTACGTTAAAGTCTTTATTGCATATTGATATCTTCTCATTCTATGTCTATGTATACTCATATATTTAATTATGAAAAACAAAATTATAGTGAAAATGATGTAGTGGTGATATTTGTCTAGAATATATATATATATATATATATATATATATATATATATATATATATATATATATATGACAAGGATATTAACCATGTTAATATGTGTTGAAGTTAATTTTTTTATTAAAATGATGGGAAATTTCTATGTTGGTTTAGTAGTGTTTTGCTTCATTTTTTAATATTTGAATATATGACCTTTTAAAGTCAATATTATTCAATGGAATGTTGAAGCTAAACTACAAAGATAGGCTATCAAAATAATATTTAAAAAATAAATCACAATGTTGTCTATCTAATAGACAAAATGCATATATTTTAATCCAATTTTATTGGGAAAAATAAATTTTAAGATTTTGATTAATCTAACATTATTCATGTTTTTTTGAGGTTTTAAATCCAATCAAATATCCTTAAACACTTTTAATCATGGTAGGGCCATGAGAAAAACTATGATCCAAATGTAATGATAATCCATGATTGAATTCCATCTGAAATCGTGGCTATAAATTGTTACATTTTGTGTGTTATTTAACATATTCCATAAATGGCTAGAGTTCAATCTTTGATAGATATCAAGTAATCAATCATTATTTTCAATCATCGCTTTGGTTTGATCTCTAATAAGGTAAGAATAATAATCTACATTAATCCATTATAAAAACTCACTTTAACATTGAGGGGAGAGGTTTGTCATGTTATGGTTTGGTAGCAAGTTGGAAAATTTATTATAATGATTGCCCAAGTTTAAGTCACAACTTGAAAAATTGTGCTCTTATAATGTCGACATATTCAACAGTAGGTGGAATTCCTAAAATAAATTGACAATGCATGGATATGATGAATTTTTTTATCATGGCTTAGTTGCAATGACCATTTTAGTGAAGAGAAAACATGGGAAGGGGCAAGAAATTTGAATGTTGTGTCTCTCACTTGCAAGAGAAATGACTTTGGAAACACCCACTTAATATTGGAACGGGATATTTGTTGTTGTCTACATATAAGTTGGAGTTCTTACCTTAATGATGACTTGGGTTCAAGTCTCAATCCAAAAGTGCATGCTCTTGCTTGCTTGTGTTAAAGATTCGGTGGAAGTCCTAGCTAGAAAAAATTGATGGCCCATGGATGTGGCCATAATATTTATAACACCAAATAATTATGGCCTTAGTTGTAGTAATCATTTCAATGTCCAAAGAGCATGGGGGGAAGATTTGAAGCTTACACATCTCCCATGTAAGAATAATGACATTACCAATTGATTATATGGTAATCCTCCCTAAGTTTGGTGGGCCTTGAGGATAACATGTGTAGACTTTAATCCAAATTTCTATTTGCAATCAATGTTATGTGTGCATTACACACTAGTAGGGTACCCATGGCTGCCTTAAGGTATTGAGTTATGTCATTTGGCAGGTGTTGAGGAGACCATGGGTCAACATTGCTCCATATATATGCGGGAAAAGGCTGTGTTATGTGTGCATTGCACATTCAACCACTACCTCTAAATGTTTTCATTGTTGCCTATGCTCATAATGTACATATAAACTAGATAAACAATATGGTATCTGAGTTAAAAACTAGTATCCTAAGTTCAATGGATATGACCCTGATAATAAAAAATGTAGATACACATGAAAAGTTAAGTCTTCAACTAAAGAAATGTGTCATCTACTAATTAACCAACACTTCTCCTTGTAGGTATTCTTCATAATGTATTTGATTCAACTGTATGCCCACTCTCATTTTGGATAATTTGTCAACCTTTGAATTTAATTCCCTGTGAATGTGGTCAAAGGATATAACCCTGAAGATTATAATAAGCTCCATAAATCTAGTCATCCACTAATCCAATAAAGAAGTGTTTAAGGAAGTATAACCTTTCAACCAATCTATATTAATAGCCTTTGAATCCCCTATCACTTGTAAGTTTAGATTTCTAAAGTGACACAATTAAAATGACTAACATAAACGACTAATGTGTATTACTATAGTACTTGTTAGGTAGTTGTATTTTTGTTCCTAAACTAAATTAGTCATTTATGTTGGTCATTTTTGGTTGTATTACTTGTTATGTAGTCATACATTTTAACCAGAGACTGAATTAGTCATTTATGTTAGTCGTTTTTAGTTGGGTCACTTAATGTTGGTCATTTTCGGTAGTATTTCACTTTGAAAAGATGTGGTGACTAACTTTTTTAGTCACCTAGTCGCTAATTTCTCATACTTTTACTAGTGTGTGGTTATTCTGGAAACCTTATTCCCACACTCAATTCTTATGTTTCGTCGCTTTTACATTTATCAAATTAGTAGAAGAGGAAATGGGAAAATTTTAAATGAGAAACTTGAATCAAAGGTCTCTATATGCTAATTTCAAATAACAACCTATCCTACTATCAATAAGTCAGGATCCCTCTTATTCCCATTAAAGGAATACTTGCCAATGCACAATCCTCTTTAAATATATAAATCAAGGTGAAATAGGAGAAAGGCTTCGTGTGCAGAGGCATGAAACATGCAAATTCGTCGAGGTATTGTCTAGGGTCGCTAGAAGAAGAGAAATGTTTGTGTTCCTATACTGAATCCACCGAGTTACTTTCCAACTGTGTTGGTAGTGAAGCAACACTACAGATGAAAAAATATACTCTGAAAATATAAAGCTCGCGAACTTCACTACCCTTTCCAGTTAAAAGATCACAATATTGTTGAATCTTATGCTTGTGCTCAACCGAGAAAGTCCCAAAGGGGACAATGTTTATTCATAAGATAAGTGGGGAAACCAAAATGATGTGCATGACAAATGAATACTCCCAAAAGCACTGAGACCCTTCACAAAAGAGTCAACGAAGACAGAGAAGCTGGAATTCTACAACAAATTTCGGAGCCTGGTCATCACACAATGTGTATAAGTTTATTTTTGTTGTTTCAGGGGGTTACTCTTATGTAAATCAGTTGAAATAACCATGTAAACATCTATCATACTTACTTCGAAAATTTTAAGGATTGTCGCACAAGTGTCATCAGAGTCGTGGCAAACTGTATCTTTGGTGTTGCACTTGTCATAAGTCATTGAAAATTTATCACACTGAGGGAAAAGTTTTTTCCATATGTCCTGTATGATATATGTTGTTGTGTCGTCAAGTGTTCTAAGTGTATAATCATAGTCAAGTAACATCTCTATTCGCATCATCTCATTAATCACACACTTAGCCCAATTTTAGAAATTTCCCTTCAACTTAGCCTCACCTGGCCTTCCTCAACTGCGTATTGCACATTTCGATCGCTCAAGCTCCAACCTTTCCCCTTGACATTGTGTAATTGAACAATCTAGCCCTCCATTTTGTCCTGAAATACACATTTCACACTATCTAAGTTGAAGATCAACCTTTAAGCTCTGAAGTTGCAGAAATGCATAATCACCAGGTGTGCTCTACCTCCCAAAATTGTGCAGTTGGCCAAAACAATGAAAAACCCTTAGCCTGACTCACTGAGTCATAAAACTACATAATGTACCTGCCCAAGCTAGCTTGAGCTATGAATTTCTCATTTTCAAGGCTCAAGATTTACCCCTAACTACCTGAGCTGTCTAATTACGCAATCATTGTTCCTCTCCCTCAGCTTGCGACCCAATTCTAACTCAGTCAATGGATCAACATGTACCATATTAGACTAGGGGTTTATTAGAATGATGTCCTCTTAACATGAGTGAATTGCAGATGCACGTACTCTGTCATACCATGAAAGGATGATGAAGAAGGATATGGATAAAGGAAACATACTGAAAAACATATTTGTACTTGATTATGCAAGCTAATAAATCAAGAGGAAACAAAGGGACATCAGTTTGTCACCACAATGCAAGATTTGATATCATGGGAGACTAATTACATCTAAGCCATAAGGAGGTGGATAGAAGAGCATCCTCAAGAATATATGAAGCAAGCAACAATAGAAGTGGCTTGACATTTCCATGCCATCAAGTAGTCCATGTCAGTAGTGTCATGTCGTGCCATGTCATGAGTTTTCATAAGCTACATCATTATATAGATCATGTAATTTCTTATTCAAAAATGTATTGTAAAGTGGAAGTCCAAAGGACATGTATAAAAGATGAAGAGTCATGTAATGTTGAAAAGTCATAGGAAGTCAAACAATCATGAGGGTAGTTAAAGAGTCACAACGGAGGTGAAGCATAACCCCATTGGTTATATATACACCCTCACTCTATGAGAAAATGATTTTTCACCTTGGCTCCTCCCGTAAGGCATTAGATAGACAATCTATTTCTTTTGAGGAGCAAGTGGTGGCTCCAATGCTCCACTATTGGAGCTAATGATGTTCGATGTATACTCGTGTCTTGGGAATTTTACATAATATATGAAGCCTGATGGCCAACAAGTTCTTCATGCATGGATTATGAATGTTTGTAAGGCTATTATGTGAGTGTTTGTTTTCACCTTTACTAAAGTAGTTTAACTATTTCTGTTATTTTAGTGCTTATCATATTGAGAAGGTGTTGTAATGGTTGCAACATCTCTCACATCTTTGTGAACTATTTTGCTAGATTTTAGACGAACATCACTTGCTTGTGGTGTTTGTTTCTGAAGGAGTACCTACGTTCGTCTCTCTTGATGACAATTAGAGCCAAAGAAAATATTTAAGAAACTAGCAAACATGACATATTTCGGATGGGGCTCCTATCCCAGACAATGTGAGGTCTAAATTGGACCACATATAAGTGAGATCCCCTTGAATATTGGTGGGTCCAACACTGTCAACAAAACCATAAAAAAAACCATCAAGAAAACTTAGAAAACAAAAAACACAACCTAGAAAACCATACAAAACATCTTCAAAACAACCTAGAAAACAGTTCCAAACAAAAAAAAACTATAATTTAGGTTTTAATTTTTTTCCTTACTTGCAATGCTTTGTTCATTAAATGCATATTTTTTGTTTTCGAATGGTAAAAATGTTTTTTTTTCCTAATTATTTTAGGTTTTAAAGTTTTTCTTTATGAATTTTGTGAAATAAATTTTGAATGTTTTTTTTTAATTTTTTGTTATTTAAAATTCATTTTAAATTTCTTACAAATTTAACCTAAAATATACCCTAAAAAACCACAAATAGAAAACAATCAAACTATAACCAATAAATAAGTAAAATAGGAGCGTGAGATCGACATGATGAACATAGTTGTTCATGTTCAACCTCTATTTATAAAATAAAATATATATATATTTTTTATTTTATTATTTTAAATTTAAACTAATTTGTTTTTTAATTTTTTTAATAATAAATATAGTACAATTCTAGTTTTAAAAATAAAATATTAATCTTTAAAGTTATATATATATGTGTGTGTGTGTGTGTGTGTGTGTGTGTGTGTGTGTGTGTGTGTGTGTGTGTGTGTGTAACTAAATTATAACTTAGTTATAACATCATGTAGCCATATACTATAATTATATATATATTGTTTATAGCATACTAGCATTTTCACCAGACGTTGCGAAGGAAACGCCGTCAGGCATAAACTCATGAAGAATCATGACATATAAAAAATAATTAGATCCCATTGTCATTCTCTCTGTGTGTTCATAGAAAATACTATTGTAGGAAAAGAAGGTAGAGGATACACACATTTTAATAAGGTTAGGGATTTCAAGATCGACCAACGTGGATATTAATTCTAAAGTTTTGGGAACAAGGATTTTGGTAAAGAGGGAGACGACATCAAAGCTCATGAAGATGTCATTGGGGTCAAGATGAATGGATTTGGCCTTTTGGATGAAGTGGGGGAATCGTGAACAAATTATTTTTTTCAATAATTTTCACAATGTAGGTCTTGCATGGGAGTATGTCCCTCTTCAGAAGTACAAGGAAATGCTAGAAAAGACAATTCAAGTTGAAGAATATTAATGAGAATATATGTAAAGAGACCAGGGATAAAAGGTGTTATTATTTGAAACAATATTTAAGGAATAATGATAACAATTGCATATAAAATAGAAACACATATAAATGATGATTTATTATGGAAAATCACAATCCAAGAAAAACCAACCAATAATAGATATATTATTATCTTTGGCTTAAATACAGCCAAGCCAATCAATATGTTGGAGAATCCCCAAGTCTTTTAAAATATTTGTCATATGCAATACCATAGGCTAAATACCACAAGACATGATTACCTTAAACCACAATTGTTAACCTAACTACCTTAACTCCTTCAACCATTCAACTTTACCTAACAATCTCCACTTTAAAACTTGAATTGGGGTTTCCTTTGACAAAATCTAGCCAAACCAATGAAGTGAGCTGGAACCACTCACCTCCAAGCCCTATCGCCTTGAAAATTTGCATCCAGTGTATCCTAATAATTAAACATAATTGCCATCTCCTCGTTCTAACTCCAATTTACTAGTGATTTTCCAGGGTATGCATGTCTTACTAGGTCTTATAGTTATATGTCCATTTACATGAAAAAATATTCAACTCCACAATTTTGTTTTTGTTTTTTTTAAATATCTCTATCATAACACTTATGCTCATGCTAGGTACTCTTCACATATTACTTTATCCTAACCAGCATTTTATCCAATTTTAAGTGCTTAAGTTCTAAAACACCCCTATCAAAAAAATCACACTCCAAGGCAACTACCTTAATTAACCATTGTGTCAAACAAATTGCAAGCATTCTCTAGGGATCATATTTTATGTGCACTACTTTTGTTAAACATTTAGCATGCATACTCCACTCTTGGTCAAACACAAATTACCAACAACTTGGAAAATTTCCATAGTCATTATCGATCCTCATAGATCCACGAACTTTGTAAGGTTGAGCGCCCCATGCATTATGCATATCTGCTGCATATTTATAATCCACACTATGAGAAAGTATTTATTCATGCCCAATATATCCTCCTTTGTTGTGCTGAAATCATACCTTCTCACAGTGTTGTCAATGCTTCCACTGAACCGTGATGCATCATCATGAAAATAGCAATCTAAATCTGAACACCATATAGGAATTGACCCTTTAATGAATTCACAATTCATCATATGATCACACCTTTTGGTCTCATGTAGAGACAAGCAGACGATCAAATGGTTGCTATAATAATATAAAAAAAATCAAGATAGAAACACCGTCAGTGGGAGGATTTGCGAGCTCCTGTCCCAAGCTGGTGCCAACAAGTGTTCTTGCCACCATGAATTCCTCCCACTTTGTATCAACTTCCCATGTCCCCAAACCATTACTCTGCGGCTTCATCATTGTTACCCGTGGTTTGTGCTACACCTTGCTCCCAATAACTTGTTGACCTGGAAATAGCCAGAGTCTAAGATGAATTCACGAGCAACACAAATTCCTCTACTTTATACGCCCTCTAGTTGTTCTTTATATGCCATTAGAACAACTCTTTGGTCCTTGCCATGGGAATAGGCCACTACTATGGGAATGCTTCTAGGTAGTGGAAAACAAGGCATCATTAACACTACCTTGAGCTTGGTGTGGCCCTCCATGAATAAAACCTACTTTTGTCATGTTTCCAGAAATTTTTCCATGCCCATATGCCACTATAATGAAATCAACTAAAATGATCATCTGCCATTAGTGATCTACACACCCATCAGTAACCACATGTTTCTACAACACAAGCATCTGCCATGGTTCTCTCATATTGACCTGGTGTTCCAGGCTCCCAACGGTTTTCTCGTCATGGCTAGCATGGTTCTGTTACACTTGTCTATCCTCATCCAAGGTTCAATCTACTATGAACTTTTGACATGACCTCCTGTGATGGTCAGATTCTCACCCATGTCGCATGCTTGCTCTCTTTTACATGGAATCCTCTCATTAAATTCCAAAATGAGTGTATTGCATCGACTCATAGTGATGAGGAAAGATATGAATCTATGATTTCTTCCAGGGCATTCATGGAATTGATCATCCTAGTCAGAAACCTTGGGCCTGAAGCTATATGGCACATTTAGATCTCACTCTATCGCTAATTCTTCCCCTTCTTCCAATACAAGGGTTGTCTTGTTGTAGGAACCCTCTGCAGCAACCTCTATTAGAACCATGTTTGGTTCCCCCTACCTTTCTATGATGAGAAGCTTGCTAATGTCAACAAAATCTTGCTCTAGCATCCCAAACTTCATACCACCGATGGTGCCACTCATATTCAATACTATCGCGAAACAAGTGCGATCTTCCCAACCCAATATCCTCCCAATGAGGGAAACCCTAGAACCTAACATTTTGGTCCAAAATCCTTGATCTCCAGCTCACCGGGGCAAATAAACCTTTGCTAACAAGAGACATCCCGTGAAGCCAATGCTTCGCTTTGATATGCTACTTGTTATTTAAAACAATATCAGAGGAATTTCTTTTTATTTAAAACAATATTAGAGGAATTATGAGAAGAATCACACATAAAATAAAAATCACACATACACTCATAAATCAATCATAAAAGTGATTTATTTTAGAAAACCCTAATTCAAGACAAATTCACTAATAATATATTTATTATTATTATTTTTGGTTGGACATTTATTATTATTTTTGGCTTAACCATATCTAAGACAATTAATATCTTGGCTTTAGCTAAGTAAACTTTCATAACTCAGCTCTAACACATTACACTAGAAAATCCTCAAACCTTTTAAAAACTTTACCACATATAATACCATGAACTGAACACTACAAACCACTAATACCAAATCCTTGAAACCACAATTATTAACCTAACCACTTTAACTCCTTCACTGAATCAAATTTACCTAACAAAAAATACTAAATCCAAAATACAAATCTATATGAAATCACCCCTACAACACTTTTCATATCAAGAAATATTTTTGGTGGACAATATAGCATAATATATTCCCTTTTATACATGTTTTCACATAAAAACAAGAATATTCCATAAACATAACAATGACGCCATTTTTTTGGGAAGTTTTAGTGTCTACCGATAAACGCTTAAACCCCTAGACTAGTAGCTAAGTCTAGAACAATAGTGCAAAGCATTCTCTACTTTTCCTATGACCAATAGATTAAATAAGAGGCAAAGAAGCCTACCTGTAGCTTTTGCTTGCTCCTTATCTCCCTTGACCAACTCTGTCACTCCTCTCCATACTTAATCCACTTGAAGAGTACCTACACACAAACATAAGACAACAACTGATCAAAGCATATGATAATGATCTATTGATTAAACATAGCATGGAATCAAGTACATGATACACATATGAAAGCATAAATGAATAACACAAGCATATGGAAAAAGCTTTGAACACTTTATTAGTAAAAGGAAGAGTTACAACCCATTTCTTGATTCAGCATCACTCCTCCAGTTCAATCCCATCCTCTCCTCATAACAAGCAAGACATTTTGACATCATTACAATACTTGAAATCAACTCAAGTCTCATACTAACAGCATCTCCCTATAATTCAATAATTTCCAGCCCTTGATCACTTGAATGAGTGGTCTTTTTATAGGTGAATGAAGGAAGTTATGCCATAAATGGTGATAATGAATGCCCTCCCAAAATTAGAATTTAGCTCCATGGAGGAAGGGATAAGGGATTAATGTTCCTTAACTCCCTTCCTCATCCGAATACGAGCTCAAAGGAGTAGATAGGTTTGGGAAACTTCTAGAGGCATCTAATGGATAAGGAATCTTTAAAACCCTCATGGAAATTCACTCAAATTCACCCAGCGCAGGCTAAAGAGGGACCAAGTGTGCTGCATAGCACCCTATCAGTGTATGGTTTGCATTGTAGTGCACCCTAATGAAGGCCTACCTACGTTGATCTTCTTAGAGGCAGTTTTTGGATGATTTTGGTTATGGAACTTCTTGGGAAGTTAAGCATTCTGATGGTTGAATTCTTTAGGGCATGTAGCGACTGAGTTAGGGGTTGATGAGCCCTAATAGTACTGATCTATAAGTTGGGTTTGATGTGCCCAAATGGATCGGTAACAGTTGCCCCCTAAAGCATGAGGTCGTAAATATGTATGTCAAGTGAACTGCTTTATGATGTGGAGAGGAGGTTTTGAAGCAGAAAGTGATCTGCATAAATTACAATACATATATCATAATAACTTGATTTTTCTCATGAACTCACTGAGGGAAGGCATACCCATGCTCAGCTCATAAACTTTCATTACATGTACAAATATAGTCATCTACAGATATAGACCCATGAATGGATGACAATGAATGTAAGGCCATTATGCATTTGATTTAGTGCTCCTCAAAACATCGCAGCTTGGATGGATGAAACTAGATCTGGGGTCTTCAATCTTATTCAATCTTTCACTCAAGTACAAGTCTAACCATGTGAATAGTTGTTCTGATGTTGAACATGGAAAGACATCGTCTGATTACCAGCCAATGATGTAAGTCGTTAACATACGCGAGAGGAACCACCGATAATGATAATTACCCTCAAGGTACTACAATACATTTCACATGGTGTGAATAAATGATTTGATGTTGAATACCATACAATGTCTTTCAGTTGAAGGCAAGTGATATCAACCTATCGCCGGAAGCGAGAAACCTACCATTGATGTATGGAAGCCTCAAGGTACTGAAAGGGTGTTTCTAAGTCAACTTCTTAGATGATGTGCTAATGTTGACAAGAAGTGACTCGTCGCAGGAGGGCCTTGATGTATCCCACAACAACGACACGAAACGAGGTAAATGATTTTGGAGATGAAAAATCGACTGACGACACAAGGTTCAGGAATGGTGGTCATGAAAATGAAGGTTTATGGTATTACAAAGGATGAAGTTTGAGCTAAATGACTTCTCTTGAACATGTCAGCGACACTAAGATGAATTGGTAACATTGACCCAAAACAAAGTAATGTATGGTATGATAGACCAATGGTGTGATAACCATCAAGTTGAATGACCCAACCCACATAGTCACAATGATGAGGTGAAAGTGTCATGTTCAAGAACGACTTGCTACCATAAAGCTTTCTCAGCTTTTTCCCATTTTCCCCAGTCATTGTTGATGAGTACATCTTTATTTTTATCAAGTTTGAGGAGGATAACATATGCTTGTTGTATAATTTCACCCTTTGGGCGAATCCATTGCTATTTGATGCTTTAACGAGTCTCGCGAAGGTGAAACCCAGTCTTGTCTAGATGGACAAGTTTGTCACTATTTGATGCTTTTAACAAGTTTAACGACAAAGATAAATCGGTCCTTTTCATGTTTAGGAAGTTTGAAAAGGGATGAAAAGGAAACTCCAAAAGTTATTTTTCGTAAAATAATCTCTCAAGTCTGAAAAAGCGTAAAATAATAAAAGAGAGATATCATTTCCAATCCTTTAATGAGCTGAAATGGGCAAGCACTCGACAATATTTTCATATTTAGAGATTATGAATAGAGCTTAAATAGGACTCCAAGGGGGTTCCTTTTTCGTTTTTAACAAAGCTCGAAAAAGAGATAAAAGTTTGCTTTGTGGTCAAAGATGTTCAATTTACATTTGAGCACGTGAAATTCTACATTTCAATTATTAAACCTGCTCAAAACACCATCAAAATAGATTAAAAATACTTGTTTCATGGATAAAAATGAATAAAAACTAATGTTTATTCGATCAATGTGCAAGAAATAAACATAAAAACAAGTTTTACCATTCATTTTTACCATTTCACTTTTACCCTTTGATTTTGGTGCTCTGGAGCAACTTTTGCCTCAAAGTTCACTCGTTGATTGTGGAGGATTCAGTGGACCATTCCTTGTGCCATCCGGACCAGGTGGGAACTATCTCTGTTCTCCTTCTTTTCATTCCATTTATTTTCAGTTTTAAGCAAAATTTTGAGTTTTTGAGGCCCCTAGGGTTTCATTTTTTTAACTATGGATCAGCACACCCTTTCAGTATCGAAAGGTGTGCTGCATTGCACACACCCAGAAGGTTGTATGCATTGCAGGGCATTGTCTCTAAGAGAGCGGTGCACTGGGCACAAAAACCAAATTTACACAGTTGTTTTCTCCCACATTTTCTACTGGTTTTTGCAAAAAATGATTCCTAATTTCTCTAATGGTTGCATTGTAGACATTCATCAGATCAAAATGGTGAATATATGGAGAGAATGAGAGCATGAAGAAGAAGATATGATTGCCCTAAACAATTAGGGCACGGTTGAGGCCCTAAGGAATTGTGGGTTACTCAAGTATTTTCGATTATCTAGCATGTGGCAACAAATTGAGCTTTTATAGTTCCTTGTTCATTCTTGGGATCCTACCGATCAGGCCTTTCAAATCAGGGACAAAGTGATTCATTTTACCATTGATGATATATACTTTCTGACTGGACTGTCGAGGCAGGGTTCCCCCATCTCACTATCAGGTTTTACCAGAGGAGGTGAATCAGTGAGAGACTATATACGACAGTTCTACCGGGAAGGAGCTCAACCTAGCAGAGATGGAAAGATTAACATCAGGGATGTTAGTGATTTACCATTGACGAAAATCCTCTTTACCCTTGCCAAATTGGCTAGCAGTGCAACACTACACTTGGCAAACAAATCATATATGTAATATGCTTTAGAGTGTTTAGAGCCAAAAGTGTTCAACTGGTGTGAGGCAGTTCTTTCATCCATGAAAGAACAACTGACCAAGGTAAAGAATGGAAAGACAAAATTTTTTGGCTATGGGTCGATCCTGATCTCTTTCACCTTGGAGAGAATTCCACTTATGCAGCCACAACTTATTTCACTGGGAGTATCTGGACCTAGAGATCCACGGATGCAGAGATGGGTAGATCTTATGGCTAGACATGCTAGTTAGTCATTGATCTCATTTACCCCTGCATTCTTTGAGTGGTTTGATCGACAGGATATGGCCTTCGCAGAATATCCATATTTAAGAATGGATTTCCATGGTGATCCAGATTTGATGTTACCTACTGGAGCACAGTGGAGTGCTATAGGTAAATTGTTTGACCGAAGTGTTTTTGATTTTAAAGTTTCAACATTTTTTTTGTGTTTTTTGATTATTTCCAAGACTAAACAAAACATTTTTTAATGTATGCAGATGTTGGACCTATTCGACCTATGGAGCACCAACGAGAGGTAGGTGGGTCAGCACAGAGACCTGTTGGGAGAGCATTTCTCTGAGACTTAGACTTAGATGAAACATTGGCTGAGCTACAAGATCATATAGAGGGTTCAAGCTTGGCATTCCGGATGTCCAGATCAAGGAGTTACCTATGCGACTGCAGCATCACACCATCGGTGTGCCAAGTTGTTGGATGAGACTCTTACATATGATAGCATAGGCTGTGACCTCTTATCACTAGCAACACTAGTCTACTTAGATGTATTTTGCATACATTTTGAGTTTTTGGGTCAAATGACCAATTTTTGTCTTGGACACAAACTATTTGTAAAAACTTTTAAAACAATCATCTATTTTACTTTTAGAGTTTTATTATAGTTAAGTGATGCAATCCTATTCAATTGATGATGCGAATTGAAAATATTTACTTTACATATGTCACAAATGTCTATTTAACACATAATTTGTTAGAGAATCAGTTAATTTGTTTAGATTTCTGGAAATATGATGATATTGAATAAACTCAAAATACCTTTCCAAAATATGAAGTATAAGGAACATGCGATGAATTGCTTGGTTTCGGACGATATAAATGCCAGTAAGTTGTAGTACAACAAGTTGTGAGTCTAGCCTAATGATGATTCAGTGTATAACAATTGAAATGGCATTAGAGAGGAGTTCAATCAACGTGCTATACTCAGCGATATTCTTTGTCGATCGTCCAATACATATCCCTATAAAACTCACTAACTCACCGCTTGGAGTGAAAATGGCCCATGCTGGAGAGGATAAATTTTGTGTACTACGACTAGCCCCATCGGCGTAACCAACAAATGGTTCTGAAAATTTCGACATCTGAAACAAATGCAAAGTGGATTACTTAACCAAATAAGAACTCTAAAAGAAAACACACACACATGCAATCAAAGCATATATATACAATGAGTTTTATTACACTTAGCTAAGCATAGTAACGTTTAAGGTACAACCCATTTCGGGGCTGTGACAATGGAATCCCATCATATTCTACTAACTCGTAGGCATCTTTCATCAAAACTTGCTTAACAATATAAGGGCCCATCCAAAGTGGTTCAAATTTTCCCGTGCCAAGTTTATCAGACTCCTGATCATAAAGCAAGACCAGGTCACCTTCTGAGAAGACACAAGGCTTGACATTTTTATCATATTGCGCCTTAACACATTTCTTGTGTGCTTCGTTAGCCATTGTGGCATCACGACGAGTTTCATCTAGACGGATTAACTCCAAGAAACGTGCTTCTTCTTCAGAAGTGTTAGGTAGCAGGTCAATCGTGAGTTTGAGAGATGAGATTTCACATTTGATTGGTAGGACTGCTTCCAAACCATACACTAATTGAAAAAGGGTGTAAATCCGGTCGCATTTCTCACTGAGGTTTGATATGCCCACAAAGCCGAGTACACGATTAAATGCCAATTTATTTTATGAACTCCAATCATTTTTTGCAACATGCGCTTAAGGACTTTGTTGATAGCATCAACTTGTCCATTAGCTTGTGGGTAATATGGAGTAGAACTATCATGTGACAGTCCTAACTTGGTGGTCAATTCAACCATCATGTGACTACGAAAATGTGATCCATGATCTGTAACTATGGCTTGTGGTACACCAAACCTGGCAACCACATGGTTGAAGAAAAATAAAGCAGCCATTTCGCCACTGCTGTTCAATGTTGGCATCGCCTTGGCCCATTTGGTAAAATAGTCAACAGCAACTATAATATACCCATTCCCCCCGATCGAGGTGGGGTTATATGTCATAAAGTTAATGCCCCATTTGGCGAATGGGCCAACAACAATGACTGGATGCAACGGTGCAAGTGGTAATCTGGTTTTTCGGTCAAATATCTAACAAGCATGGCAACTTCTAACAGCCAAAATGCAATCTTTGAATACAGTTGGCCAGAAGTAACCAGCACAAAGAATTCTCTGTGCCATAGCGTAACCAAATTAATGTCCACCACAAGCACCTGAATGACATTCATTCAAAGCTTTTTTGGTTTCCTCATGAGTGAGGTACCTACATAAACTTGTATCGGCACGACAACGGTAAAGGGTATCACCAACGATCAGATAATCTTTGGCTTGGCATCAAGTACGTCGTTGTTCAGAGCGAGAGGTGTTAGGCCGAAAATCTTGGGTCTGGAGATAGACCAGTATATCTCCATACCATGGATCACTTGACGAAATAAGAAGCAGAGACTCATCCAAGATTGATGCTTCTGATTTAAATCATTGGAGGATGATGGAAGATCCCAAAGTAACTTGGCAAAGACAAGAGATTTCTTTGATTTAGACTTGATGAATTCTAAATCAAACTCCTGCATATTTACTATCCATTTTGAATATTTGCCCCCCAGCAATTGATGTGACAAAATGTATGTCATAGGGTTGCAATTCGACATAATGGTAGTCTTACGAAGGAGGATGTAATGACGAAATCTTTGTACAGCTTGAACAACTACCAAAGCTAACTTTTCAACATAGGAATACTTACTTTCTGTATCATTGAGATTACGACTCAAGTAATAAATAGGATGTTCTATTCCATCTTCTTCTTGGACTAAAACCATACCAATGGTTGTATCTACAGCAGCGAGATATAGGTAATAGTCTTTTTGATAGTTTGGGGCATACATTAATGATGCTCTAATCAAGGAATATTTAAGAGCATCAAAGGAAGCTTGCGCAACTTGATCCCAATGGAAGGGTACCTATTTCTTCAATAGATGTGTAAAACCTTTAGCCAACTCAGCATAGTTTGGAATGAACCTCCTCAGAAAGTTTGCCTTCCCTTGAAGTCTTTATAACTGTAACAAGTTTGAAGGTGGAGGCAAGTCAAGGATTGCCTGAACCTTTATTGGTTTGAGTTGAATTCCATCTTTTGATACTACGAATCAAAGCAATCGACCAGAGCCAACACAAAACAGACACTTGTGTGGATTGAGTCTTATCTTGTAGTGTCAACACCATAAAACTATTGCTCTTAAATGTTGCGGGTGATTAGACCGCTTTTGTGAATGAGCAGGTAAATCATCAAGATAAGGTTGAACAATGTGCTTGATGTCATGGAAGGTATAATTCATTGCCCTCTGAAATGTAACCCCTGCATTCTTCAAACCAAAATGTAACTTTCGATAGAAGAATGTGCCCTAAGGACATATAAAAGCTATTTTAGATTGGTCCTGTGGGCGGATATTGATTTGATTATAGCCAGAAAATCCATCCATGAATGAAAAGATTTCACATTAAAAGCTAATTGGGAACATATGTCTTAACCATTCGACGACAACGCCGCCACTCACGAATGTGATCTTATATATGGGTAGTAGTAGTCTGTTTAAAGTTGGTTAGGAGTTTTGTTCCGGTCTCGTATCTAATAGGTAACTGGAAGTGGGTCAAATAGGTAGTGGCTAAAGTAGTGAAGTTATCAAGAGAAGCTCTTGGTAACTCAATGTACCATTTAGCAACTAGACCGGTAAGTGTTCTTTGGAAAAGACAAAGCCTGACCAAATCATCATTTAAGGAGTTAGATGATCACCACAAATGAAAGGTCATAACATGATTTGATGGGTCTTCTCCAGGATTTCTGTTAAACTTCGGAATGTCAGATGGTAACTTATGTGGAATTACCGACCACCAAGGTGCATATAAGATTGGATCATTAGTGAGCCGATTTAAATCTGGTAATTCTAAAGTTGCTACAAATGGCAACTGTTGATTCAAGTTAGGTTGAGCATACCCAGGATATGATGGAATTTCTTGGGCAATAGGTCTTTGCATACCGGCATAGGGCATCTGCATTTGGTAACCTTGGTATGGTTGTTGAACAAAACCAGTGTAAGGTGGTTGTTGATAACCAGGTTGAATAAGTGGTTGTCCATAACCTGCAAAGCCTTGTTGACCTTGACCTTGGTAAGCTTGAGATTGACCAAAACCAAATTGAGCCTGTGAAATAGGTCCAAACTGAGGTTGGTACTGCTGGAATTGGGGTTGTTGAAATTGAGGCTGCCACGGTTGTTGAATCAATTGTTGTTGTTGTTGGTATAATTGTTGTGGATTCAACTGTTGTTACTGTCCGGCAATGAGAGGTTGGCCAGGTTGTGAATAAACTATACCAGTGTAAGCCTTGGTCAGTCCAAATAAGGGTACACTAACCTGAGGTTGTTGCTGAATCCCAGAAACAAGTGGTTGTTGTACAACAACTTGAGGAATTTGAGCTTCTTGACTTGAAATTTGTGATTGCAAGGTAGAAGGATCAATTTGAACAGGTTGTGATACAACAGTTTGAACTTGTGACTATGGTACAATAGTAACAATAGGTGTAGTTGGAATAACTGACACAGTTTGCATTGGTTGTGTTGGATACACAAGCCTTGGTTGAACTGGCATTGTTGGTTGCCATTGACAAAATCTAATTTCAGGTTGACCTGAATATTGTGGGATATTACCATATGGTAGTCCCCCGAAATAAGGAGGATACAGTGAATAAGCATATTTCTCTCCATATGGTGGCAATCCAATATTTAATGGATACATAGGTCTTGGTTGACCACATTGCCCAACTTGATACTGATATGTAGGATCAAACTGTTGAGTTACCATTAGAGAAGAACTAGGTAAAATTCCAGTTGAGGACATGGGTGATGACCATGGTGTAGAAGCAACCCCTGAGTGGGTTCCAGATAATGATTGGTAACCAATTGGGACGGACGATTCACCATACAGGTGTGACTCAGGTGTGGTAGAAAACATCAAAGAAGTGACAACAGATGAATCTATTACAGCTGCATCAAATGATACAGTCTGAGATGTTAACGGTTGTTCAACCATAGTTAACTAGCCCAAAAGTTGTCCTAAAGATTCTATGGGTACTTGAAAAGAAGCAGGATCAAATGAAGCAAAGAAATCAGGAGTATTTGGGTAAAGATAAAGCCCAGTTCCAAAGTGAAACGAGGTTCCAGGTGTGGAATCTTCTTCCAATTCCTCCTCAATGGCAATCAAACCTGGTGGAAGAACTTCACCGTCAGGTCTGTAAAAGATTTCTGGTGTTGGTGAAGTTGAAGTTTCAATAGTTACTAATGTCTGAGGGGTAACCGGTAAAGTAACAACTTCTGAACGTTGAACTTCGAAGTCGAGATGTTTTGGTAAATGAACAACAGTTTCAGTAAGAGGTTCCTGAACAACTTTAGGTTCAAATGTGGCTTCTATTTGAACTGGGATTGTTTCTGGATTAACTTCTAGTTGAACTGATTCAAATTCAGAAGTACTTTCTTGTTGAGCAATCTCAAGTTGAGGATCAACTTGTGGTTGAACAGCTTCGGTTACTGTTTCACTAGAATCAGTGTTAATGTCCTAAGGTAATTGTGAAACTTCTTCTTAAGGAACGAATGTACCAGAAATAATTGGAGTAACTGGAGTCTCTGTACTTATCGAAATAGATTATTCAGGTAACTTAGATGAAGAACTAGGTGTTCTTGATGTACTAGACTCAGTTAAGCGAGACTGCTTTGCCCGAATTGGTGTCACTTCAGGAGGCAAAGGCAGTTTTCTCGCTGTTCTCCGCGAACGATGGGGTAGGGATTGATGTTCCTCCACTATTGCTGATTAATTTTATTATCAAAAAAGAAATAAACAAAAAGTGATATACTAGACAAAAGGTTTACAAAGCAATTGTGAACTGCAGAATACCTCCTGGCAAACCAAGAAGTATGACTAGGTAATCTCCCCGAATGTTCTGTTCGGTGTATCACAATTTACAAGGCAGCTGACTTAGTTACTTAAGTATGGATAGCAACCTAGATTTTTCCTCCCATATATACCCGAACGAATGTGGAGGCCTAGTCCATATAAGCACTGTCTAATGTAGAACTGCACAGTAAGAGCATTCCCATATACTTTATGTACTGTAACACTACCCTATATACCCAAAGGTATGTGTACGAGCTACGATATACTCACATACGTGGAATGAGGTGTCACACTCAAGATGTATTACAGATAAGTTAGCGACAACTGCTTTGTTTTACGACACTGAAACACGTCTCTACCCTAGAACCACTAAATGTTTGTGTTAATGACAATGCTTCGTTAGGTAAATTGATGTTTATTTTAAGTTGATCTTGCTTAGAAATTTGCCTTTCAAGTTCACCATGTGATGTATTCTTAAATTCCTAGGAATGCAACTATCATGATAAGCATTATTTTCATTCAATTTAACGATGAAAATCCTAGCTACTTAGGGATAGAGCAATCAGATTTCTTTTGATCAAAGAGCAAAGAGCATAATCTAAATGCAAATTCCCTACACTATTCCTTATCAACACACACAAACTTTTTCAATGCAACATGCATGTATTTCTTTTCAATTTCCCTTAATGTGAATGAACAAAAAGGAAATATGCACAATCGATCAAAAATATCTTTTCATAAAAATGACGATTTTGCAACAATTTCTCTTCAAGGAAAGGAAGACTTTACGACACTTTCATTTTCAAAGAAATGAGGAATTACGACACTTTCAACGAAAAGACTAATCATTTGCACGCATTAATCAATTGATCTTTCATGAATGAAGATTTGAGGACAATTCATTTTTTGAAGGAAAAGATGATTTTACAACACTTTCTTTCGCTAAAGATTAATCGATCAAAAACTTAACTTTTGACTATAGATTGAAAATGAAAAAGTAAATACATAAGAAACATTTATCAATCCTAGTCTAAGTAGGGCTAGGTAAGGAGATGAAACACTTTTTCAGAGACAAAACATCATTGACATTCAGTAAATCTTTCAAACAGGAGAAAATTGGCTCAAAAACTTTAGTTCCTAGATGGGAAACTGACCCTATAGGGATTAGTGCGGGTAGCAATGAGAGATAATGCACGAAAGCGCAGTGTACCTATGCAAGAAGTGCATTGTAGCGCACTATGTCCTTCATTAGGCTATGTTGGTGACAGTAAGAAATTTTGAAGACAATTTGGCACAATTTTGGCTCAATTTTCAATGAAAGAAGACTGAGATTCAATGAACGACCACAAGTATAGTATGTAGAAATGTCTTAAGAGGCTGATAGGCTACTAATATGGATGATCACTCCCTAGTGGAGTCACCAATTTGTTTTGGGAAGTTTTAGTGTCTACAGATAAACGCTTAAACCCCTAGACTAGTAGCTAAGTCTAGAACAATAGTGCAAAGCATTCTCTACTTTTCCTATGACCAATATATTAAATAAAAGGCAAATAAGCCTACCTATAGCTTTCGCTTGCTCCTTATCTCCCTTGACCAACTTTGTTGCTCCTCTCCATATTTAATCCGCTTGAAGAGTACCTGCACATAGACAAAAGACAACAACTGATCAAAGCATATGATAATGATCTATTGATTAAACATAGCATGGAATCAAGTACATGATACACATATGAAAGCATAAATGAATAACACAAGCATATGGAAAAAGCTTTGAACACTTTATTAGTAAAAGGAAGAGTTACAACCCATTGCTCGATTCAGCATCACTCCTCCAGTTCAATCCCATCCTCTCCTCATAACAAGCAAGACATTTTGACATCATTACAATACTTGAAATCAACTCAAGTCTCATACTAATAGCATCTCCCTATAATTCAATAATTTCCAGCCCCTGATCACTTAAATGAGTGGTCTTTTTATAGGTGAATGAAGGAAGTTATGCCATAAATGGTGATAATGAATGCCCTCCCAAACATAGAATTTAGTTCCATGGAGGAAGGGATAAGGGATTGATGTTCCTTAACTCCCTTCCTCATCCAAATACGAGCTCAAAGGAGTAGATAGGTTTGAGAAACTTCTAGAGGCATCCAATGGATAAGGAATCTTTCAAACCCTCATGGAAATTCGCTCAAATTCACCTAGCACAGGCCAAAGAGGGACCAAGTGCGCTGCATAGCACCCTATCAGTGTATGGTTTGCATTGCAGTGCACCCTAATGAAGGCCTACCTACGCTAATCTTCTTAGAGATAGTTTCTGGATGATTTTGGTTATGGAACTTCTTGGGAAGTTAGGCATTCTGATGGTTTACTTCTTTAGGGCATGTAACAACTGAGTTAGGGGTTGATGAGCCCTAATAGTACTAATCTGTAATTTGGGGTTGATGTGCCCAAATGGATCTGTAATAGCCATGAGCCTAACCTTTTGCTGAGAATCATAAGGAGTCACTAGTTAGGCATTGAGTTTTGTAGTAGGAATCCATACACACATCTTCATTACAAGGTCATTATAATTCATCTCATATCACTTTCCACCTATTGCATAATCTCATCATTTAAAAATAGTACAAATTTTAATGTATTATATCACCTATTGCATAATCTCATCATTTATAAATAGTACATAGTTTAACGTATTATATTTTAGGTTTCAATAATAAGATAATATAAATTACGTTTTTATTAATTCCTATCAAGCATGTTTTATAGCAATCAATTTTCTTGTTGACTATTAATAATTTAGTTTGATATTTCTCAAGAGACAAGCCATTTGGGATCTCTACAAATTTTAAAAACACATTGTTTAGGTTCTAGTCTTTTCTTAAACGCTCTCCTAAAATTTCTAGTTTTTAATAGAGTTAGTTTAGATTATTGTCTTTTTTAAAACATTTATAAAATTTCTACTTGTCTAATAACTTCCTCGATGCCTAAAACCAACCTTGTTGAATTTGCACCCATAATTATGTTAAACATCACATAGTTAGGCTAAACATTAGATACTATATAATATAATAGTGGTGTGTACCTATAGTTACATTAAACATCACATAGTTAGGTTAAACATGACATGCTATATAATATAATAGTGGTGTTCACTTCACTTGTGGCATATAATTCTTTTCGCGGAATCAATCTCTTACTTTTGTGATAGATTCTCTTTTTGAGTCATCTCTTACTTTTGTCATAAATTCTCTTCTCAGTCATTTTTTTCCACTAGAGAGCAACATGGTTTTGATGATGCACACTTATATGCATTAGATGATAATTATCATTTCATGGAGGACTCTATTATCTAGGATCATAGTGATTATGGACTCAAATAGGACAAGAAATATATAATGCATGGGGTGCCATGGAATTAAGTAGGGCTTTAAGGTTTAGTTGGAGTGAGGTTTCAAAGAATATTTTATGTTTCTCCTCTAAAGTTATTAAGCATTTTTTTCTCCTCCAATGCTAATTGTTTTTTTTAATAAAGCATATAATGAATGAACTAATTCACTTTAATTTTAATTTCTTAAAATATATATATAAATCATTAAAATAGTGCAAACATAACTAAAAATAAGAAATTATTATAAAATTGGTATTGATTTTGATTTTCAGAGACAAATTAATGTTAGTTTTAATTTAACATTTAAAAATCAAGAAAATTGCAATTCGATTTGAGAGCATAATGAATCTCAATATTTCACTAGTAAATTTAATTTCATAAAAAATATATATAAATTATTAAAATAGTGCAAATATAACTAAAAATAAGAAATTCTTTTATTTTTTAGAAATCATTTAATATTTAAAAATGAAGAAAAATGCAATTAGATTTCTGTATTTTTAAATTTATTGTTATTTAAAAATAAAAAAATTATTTAAACCAATAATAATAATTCTTTATAATAGATGACCAAAAAGAGGAGTTTAAAAATAAAATAGATTTTCCATATGAAGATTTGCTCAGTAGAATAAAATTGTACAGTGAAAGTAAAAAAAAAAATCTTTTTTATTAAATATATATAACTAAATTATAACTTAGTTATAACATCACGTAGCGGTATACTATAATTATATATATATTGTTTATAACATAATATAATTCTATAGATATTATCTATAACATAACATAGTTTTATAGTTGTTTAACATAACATATAAAGTTAGTATATATATATATATATATATATATATATATTTCACAATTATATAGCTATGTAATTATAAATATAACTATATATAAAGTTATCACATCTCACACGCATACATATATTAAATATATCATATCATTGTTATGTAACTATTTAACGAGACATAACTTATTATTTAACATAACTAATTAAGCCATAAGGCTTTGCTTTGGGAAGAACTCCCCTCTCATTTCACTTTGGCATAATTTGCCATTGGATCAATTCTTAGACGATTGAAATTTCTTTCGCCTTTAGATCCACTGATTGGAATTTCAACTAACTTCTTGGTTTACACAAGTTAACACTATGTTCAACTGTTCATGGTAACGACCTGCCTCACATGCCATTACTTGTTCATCTATAATGACCTACCTCGCATGCGGTTACATGTCCATCATACCTTCTACAGCGTCTGGTTTGGACACTCTTTGCATGTGCTTGACACCCTCCAGTGGAAGGATGGTGATATTTACAGGCAAGCTCATTGCTTATTTATGCTGCTTGACAATATTTTTAACTGTTGATCTATAACCACCTGCCTCGCATGCACTTACTGATTCATCCTACATGCCATAGAGACTGCTCTCAATACTTTCCGGTCAAAACTTTATGATATTTAAAAGTAAGCTCATTACTTTGATTATAGGTATGTTAATTCCAGTTAGAGGTTTTATGGGGGAGATCTGATATTATTCCACTCTCCACAAAATATGGGAAGGCAGGCGAGCTGGTGATCAAATCTTATGTTGTGGCTGTGAAAGAGGGGAATAGCCCCAAATATATGTGCTTTTTCGCCGATGCCACTGTTAAATGTAATTTGCAGTCGCTGGCTCATATCCATGAGCATTTGCTCAGGCTAGACATAAATACCGATGGGGATTATATTAGTATGGTATTGGCTACACATAAATCTTGTCGTGGGAAATATCTACAAGGATATTAGAAAATGTCACTAGGAGGTAGTAAACTGTTAGCCTTTCATATTAATGATAGGTTTCAGAAACTAGCAAGAACATAAAGGCCCATCTCACGTATGGTTGTGCTTGGCAAATTGGAAACACAGATTGGTAGTTTCCAGATTTTGTCTGCTTAATTAGTGAAGTTATGATAATATTTCTAAGTCTAAATATATGTAACTTTAGGGATAGAGTTACGGTTTAGACATTACTATTTCCACATAAACTCCTAGAATGATATAACGTAACACAACCAAATGCTCATTCATCTTCTTTCTCCTATTTCATTCCACAACTATATGTGTCAGACATTGTTGGCCATCTCCTTCCCCCTCATCGCTAGTTGCAGTTGCCAAGGCCTTGATGTGCTTATGATTTAGTTTTTCTAACCCCTGATCTATTTCGGACTCTAAGAAATCTGATGGATGAGTGCATGAACGAAATTGACAACTCATAGATTTCTGCAAAAGAGATTTGCATGAGTCTGACTAAACCTAGTTTTTCACTAAATGATCTTCTGTGCTTGTAAATTTATGTGAGTCTTTGATATCTGATGAAACTAAATATGAATCCTTTGGTGATGTCGAATTTATTCTCTGTTGTACGTTCGTATCCAAGAAACCATGGCCACTGGGGTTTGCTGAGAAAGACAAATTTCAAATGTTGTGGTTCGTCTTCAGTTCTAGGTCATATTCTTTCTCAAGTACATGTAATTCGTGAAGGTGTGACAATTCAGCGAAGTTATCACCATTCTTGTTAAATGTACTGCTTTCTTCTTCTATGAGAGTAATAAATTTGGATGCCTCTTGATGATTTTCAGTATCTAAGAAATCCAAAATGCCATACAAGTCCTATACTGGGGAATTAGCAGCTAAATTCCCATGAGAGAACTCATGTGAACTGAATATATCACACAGTTTATCTCCAATGGGAGTAGCTTCCTGATCCTTCCCATATTTTATCATGTTAATGCTGAGGGAAGGAATTAACAAGCTGGGATCAGATGCATCTCCCACATTGCTAGACCTCCCTTGTACTTACATATTCAAATGCTTAGTTTTTTAGGACTGTTAAACTATGTACTAAAAATAATCGAAGCAGTAACTTGAAAATCTCAGTCATAAATAAAAGTGAATTGAATATAACTAATTCACACATCTATTGTTTGCAAGTGAGTTCAAATTTGGAAAAAAGTATTTAGTGTTAAAGACTTACAAAAAGTGGAACATATGAAAAGAATGTAAGAAGATTGTAAGAAATCAGCTTGAATTTGTTTATGCTATCAAAAAACATGAAATCAAAACACACAGGACCAACGTCACACTACAAGAACGCAGTGCTAATTTCAATATCCATTTCCTTAAAACATCGACTGTGTCTTTTAGAGTACAATTAAGGCATGAAACCCATGCTTTCCTCCAACTTCAATGCAAGATCATTGTTTCCTTCAATCCAATTGAGGATCTGTATTTCGAGACTAATTATTTTGATAGAAAAATGCAACATCGGGGAACCGAATAGGGATTCTGTGAATAGGGTATGCAAGTAGGTAAGGATACTGCAAGGGCTTGAAGGTGTCCGTTGGAACTGCAGTGTAAAACTGAGGAGGAAGCATAAGGGTGTCACAAAAGAGTCGTGGAGGTAGAGGTGGAAGGGTGTTGAGTTGAGCTTCAGTCACATGGAGTATAGAGAGTGCAAAAAGGTAGCCTTTGCATTTTGCAAAGCATTGAAAATTGTATTTGTTTATGTCATATACAATGCGAGTGCTAGGGACCCCATATAACTCAGCAATCTGAGGGAACAGGCAATGGTTTTACATTTTCCTTGTGATTCACCAATAGACTAGTTTCTATGAATTTCCCATAGGGAATTTATTACATGTTGTTGTCGTGCTAAAGGATTCATAAAATGGAAATAGGGGTAGAGTGGGAGGTGATGCAGGCAATTTGCAGTTGCATTGATTCAACACTATGAGGAATTGATTACATCCTCACATCATCTTCTCATTCAAGTGACGGCATTTACTGTTCCATTAATGTTGTCATCTTGGTAATAAATTTACCAAATATCTCTTTCTGCTACGTACACGCAAAAATCCAATGGCTATCCCTCATAAATAAGCCCAAATAAGGCCATTATAGGAGGCGATGGCTTCATAATTTGGCATAACATACATAAGTGTTCATCTCATAATTTCTTTTAATTAATGTTGAGATTCATATGTACATGAACTGTTAATTTGGTCACAGAAGCTGGAATGTTGGTATCCTCTCCTTTTTTCATTCCACTAGGAGAAGAATAATCTAGTTTGTCCTGGCCCTACATTTCCCCGAAGTATATATTCAAACTCGATCTTGTTTCTAGTTGGTTCATAAACATTTCAAAATTTGATTAAAAAAATGAAATAAACTGGAGTACCAAAACCACTTACAAGTGTTGAACCTACTTAATCTTATCAAATGTCGACGTTTCTTGGATTTAAAGTACATCTTTGTTAATGTGAATTTATCGGATCTATATCGGTTGATCTGTCTTAATAATGCACCATGAATTCTTTACTACATACAAAAATGACAACAACAAAAAAAATTACACACAATATATGCGCACATTTTGAAAAAAAGCAACATTATGGAAAAAACAACTCCATAATACATTAATACATGAAAATTTTGAATTATATAATCATGGTAGTACCAATTTATTTGTCTTCATATCACAACAATGGTAACAGGGCTTACTACATTCCTTCATTTCCATTGCAATGTTTGGAATACAAAAACATGGTTTTACAATTTTCGTTAGCCTTTCCATGGATTTGTAGCTTTTACATGTTACACAGTTTAGGGTAGTTTAGCCAAATTCTAGTGAATTTTAGCCGTCCATGCCTTTGTATACAAAGATTACAGTGTTTTTTCCGGGTCACTCCTACATGTTAAATGGTTTTTTGGAATAGAATTTATCATTGACATTCACACAACATCCTTTTGGAAAGTACTTCAAATAACCTATAATTAATACATATAGTCCTTTTATTATTGTCCGGGACAAGAATTGTTTTTAATAGTGTTTAGTCCTTTTATTATTGTCCGGGACAAGAATTGTTTTTAATAGTGTTTAAGTTGGGGCATTTATTAGTGCGACGGACAAAAATTGTTTTAAATGGTGTTTGAGTTGGTATATTTATTATTCTGAAGTACAAATTGTTTTAAAGGGTTTCAGCTAAACAAAATCTAGAAAATTATAGTAGATTTAAAAGTGTTTGTTTCATAGAATTTATGCAATTTTGGTATTTATAATTAGGTGGATGTTTTTTTATCTCACATATTTATTTTTATCCGTCATAAAAAGTATTTCAAGAGGTTTTGAGATCTATGGATGATTTGTATAAGGTTGGTGAAAGCATTTTGCAAATAGATAAATGATTCTTCCATCCAATATATGGAATGTGTTGGACCAAAAAGCATGTTATTTTTATTAAAATATAGGACATTTATTATTGTTAAAGATAAAAACTTAACATATAGCACATTTATTATTCTGGGGAATAAAAACGATTTCAAAAGGTATTTTAGGCTCCACACAATCAATAAAATCCCAGTGATAACATTTTGGAATGAGATAGATCATTCTTCAATTCAATATATGGTTGGGTTGGGAATTACATTTTTTATAAGTATATAAAATATTTATTGTCTTATGGATAAAAACTAGTGTCCAAACTTTTCTAAATTTACACAATCTTTGTCACATGATGTTACAATTGAATAGATAATTTTTCTATCCAATATTTAAACTAAACCCATCCAACATATTAACTATCCTTAATTTGGATTCATTCTGGACCTAGAAAAAATATAAAAATAAGAAGACTATTAGTAGAACATTTTTTTTTTACTATCTCATACTTGTTAATGACCTGAGCTCCTGATTTTTCTCTTACATGTGTTATCTCCTTTGGTCCTTCCCTTTATAGTTTGTACAAGTTTGAGATAATTTTTGATGGTTCACTTCAGTGCCCCTTATCAGTGTTGGTTGATCAAAGACGATAATGAAACTTTATGTACTTTTTTACATGCCTTCAACAAATATACCTTCTTCTTTGGTATGTAGCTTAGTGACTTGGTTAAATCCACGTGTTAGCTTTGTTGTAATGGAATTATTGGTAGCAAGGATTGCTCTATGTTGACTGGGGCCTCCCACTGTGCCACCACCTTGTTATTTTAGTGTTGTTGTTATTATTTGCGCTTAACAGTTAATGGGAAGCAAAGATTAAGGATTATGAAGACATCAAAGAAGCTAATAATAGCACTGTGGGAAGCATGAATTCTGAGGAATCACTATCAGTTATCATGGACAATGAATGGAGGGAGTCAATAGATATGGAAGAGAGGGAGAAGTGCCCATAAATATTTTTGACATTGAAAGAGTCATTTCAGAAAGGCTTCAAAGTGATGGATAAGGAGTTGAGGTTGCATCCTTCAATATATTTCTTTTGTAGTGGAACTACTTCAATAACTTTCATGAAGTAGGTAAGCATTAAGAATATATGTTGTAAGTGGCATAGTACATAGAAACAACAAATCTAACAGTTGCCTTTAGACCATTGCATAAATACAATTCGATCACCTCTTCTTATTTCCAATCTTTGACATAAATTAGAAAAAACAAGTATATTTTTGGGCTAATTTATTACTTTTTTCTCCCATTATCGAGCAAGGACAAGACTTGGTAATCAGTAATGTTGGAGACTCGAGAGAAAATTATGGGTACAGGAGTTCTAGGTAATTCATTGTCTGCAATGCGGTTTACTTTGGATTCCAAACCCAATCTCTGAAGTAGATGTTCCTATTTTCTCTCAAGCATGGTTGTATAGTTAAAATTTAGAACTAGTCAATAGGAAATGCCTTATTTGTATTGATATAGATTTACCATTTGTACATTAAAGTTTGATCCTGATATTCAATATTATTCATGTGAAGTTGAGAGCATTTAACAATGCAAAGGGCTGAGTTTTTGCATTGCATGATGAGCCTGAGCTGGCTACAACTAGAGCTTTTAGTGATTTATTTCTAAACGAATTTGACTTGATCTCTGTTCCTGATGTCTCTTACCATCTTTTAACTAAAAGAGAGGAATTCACTGTATTGGCTATCGATGGGGTATAGTTTTCGTAAAATACTAGGGTGTACTTCCTTTATGTTCTCATGTTAGCCTCTTAGCAATATTATTAAAAGGTACACAAAATTTTAAGAACTAAAAACCTATCTACAAATTTTATTATATTCACTTGAATATTTTCAACGCTATTTAAATGGACTTGAGGTTTCCATGTCAATTAATTGTAGAGATGTTGTTACTTTTTGGATTCATTTTGTTCAAAACAACATGAGTCACCGTGGTATGTGATCCATCATCATGAAAACAAACGAGAGATAGATCAAGAATGCATATTGAGGGATGCACGGATTTCTAGAATCTCCCCTTTGCTGATCTGACTGAAATAGGAGAAATAGGTGTATATCACAGTGGTGGCCAGAACAGGAGATACATAGATCAAGAATGAATATTTGGTAGATGCACAGATTTCGATAATCTCCCTTTTGGTGATATGACTGAAATAGGAGAAAGAGGTGTCAATCTCAGTTGTGGCCATAAACAGCAGATACAACTTGCCCATGCTTTATATTAATATTCGTATATTTATCTTTTGGATGATCCTTTTAGTACTGTTGATGCTCATAGTAATACTAGCTTGTTTAAGGTTAATATAGTCATTTCCTTTTGATATAAAAGGTTTTGAAATTATTATGTCGTTGGTACTAATTTAGGATGTTGTGCCTTTCTATAGAAAAACATGCAATTATAAATTGAGAGGTGTCCATTCTCGAGTGCCCATATGGGGCTAATTGACAGAAATGTTGTTGTAGGTTTAGTGTTGGTCAAGAGATTACAACTTTCCTTTCTTCATGCAAAATACTTTCCAAGGCTAGGCGATAGTCTCTTCTTGCAAACAATGATTTTTTTTTAATCTGAATGACTATGAAGGAATTGTTTATGTCACCTTGGCTTCCTTTCATAAAATAGAAGGCTTTATAAAGTCACTTCCTGCAAGCAATGAAGAATTGTCTATGTCACCTTTCCTTCCTTTCATATAATAGAATGAATGTGAAAGAGAGAAAATATGGAGAGGGTAATATATAAACATACACTCAGATGATCATCTCCCCAATCTAAAACATAAATCTCCTAGGTTGTCTCAATGCAATAATATTGCAATGTGATGAACTACCAATCTTTACTATGAATTTTGTATTTTTGCTAGTGTGATCTCTTGAGCTTACTATTTTTGTATTTTCTTACTGTGTAAGATTTGATTCAGGATTTTAATGTAGCATTGTTTTTCATCTTCTAAATTTGTATCTATTTAATTTAGTCAAACTAATTGATATTTGAAATGTGTTTTTGAATTGGTGATGCCAACTCTGTGGAGAATGATCATGCATGGATTTCCTTATGAGAAACATGAAATATTGAAAACAAGCATAACTCAAATGTTGCTAAGCTAGATATTGCATTAAGTGAGGCACAATGTCATATGGAAGAGCTTGAGTGATATAAAGAGTGTTGTGAGAAGGAATATGATTCTTCCAAGAAACATGACAAAAAGGATAAAAATCTTGTCGAGCCTATGGATATTGCTCATTGTTATTGTAAATGTAAGGGAAAAAATAAATATCATAAAGATGGAATACCCATTGGTCATAATGTTTTTGAGAAATGGATGGAAGATAGAGAAGAAACCCATAGTTCGAGAGGTAAGAAAAATCTCACAAAGATTGCATCACTTACTTAAGACTCTTTATTTAAGGAAAATATATAACATGCTTTCAAAGAAGTGGAAAATCTCAAACAATGCCAACATCTAGAGATATAAAGTTGATTGGTTTACAACTCATTATTATTGGAATTATGGAAATGAAAATTAAAGTGAATATGGAAACCCTTGAACACAAAATTAACCCACAAACCATCCAATCAGTTTTAGTTGAAGTCCTCCACTCCATCTATGCAAACCATGCAAATAAATCCATAAATGAACCAATTAGTTTTAGTTGAAGTCCCCCACTCCGTCTCTCCAAACCATTCAAATAAATCTACACTTGACTAATGTGTCACTATTGAACCAAAATTGAATATCACAACTACAATAATTTACAAATTCTCAATATAAATTTATTTTAATTTTCTTATATTAAAAGGTATATTATAACAACTAAACTATCAACTTCTTGTAAAGTTAAATTAATTTATTACATATTGTTAGAGGCACTAATTTGTGTGTCACTATTCAACCAAAATTGAATATCACAGCTATAATAATTTACAAATAATCAATATAAATTTATTCTAATTTTCTTATATTGAAATCTATATTATACAAACTAAACTATAAACTTCTTCTAAAGTTAAATTATTTTATTACATATTGTTATACACATTAATTTATTTATGTAAATGGCACAACATATCAAATTTTTCTCATCTATGCTATTCTTACCTATGCTAGTTCCTTACAAGGTTGCCTTTGCAACATGTAGTATATATATATATATATATATATATATATATATATATATAATTTAACATATGACTATATATAATTATATAACTATATATATAATTTTATGTTTCAAAAATGCATCAATGATAGACACATTAAATCCATCATGAAAAGCGTATTAGGTCTAGTGAATAAAAGCATTTAGACTCTTAGATATATATATATATATATATATATATATATATATATATATATATATATATCATTTAACATATGACTATATATAATTATATAACACTATATAGATATAATTTTATGTTTCAAAAATGCATCAATGATAGACACATTAAATCCATCATGAAAAGTGTATTTGGTCTAGTGAATAAAAACATTTAGACTCTTTTCTAAGTTTTATCATATTGTTTCATTATGTAGTGTGTTGTATAAGAAACATTGTGTTCATGTGCTTGCACCTAGTACATGTCATGTGTCAATGTCAAACATTAAGAACTTAAAGTCTATTGAAATATCTGGTTGGCATGAAATTTTATTAGTTTTGCAAATAGATTTATTTCAATTTCTTACATATATATTTACATATTCATGTGCTATGATTAAAATGCATTACTTATACATAGTAAAAAGAGTGAAAGTAGATTTGATCACTTCTTGTATTGTGTTTACATGGAACTCAATACTTTTGTTAATAAATTATCAAAAAATGAACTCTAAAGTTTAGGACTTCAGGCTAGATTATTCGGCTTAAGTTTAGAAATGGTTTTTTTTCAACATTCATTCTAAGTCAAAAAATTTTATTGGATTCACTTTATGTATCATATGTAATAATTTAGTCAACTTTTTTTTCTTGATAGTATATATGTATTATATGTAATATGATAAGGCATCCCATATACACACCCCAACTGGAAGCCATCATAGCTTGAGGGGTTATGTTATACATGGATGAGCTCATGATAGATCACGTAGGCCACCGAAAGTTCATGTTACACTCATAGATCATCCCTCCGACGCCAATTAGAGTGTCATAGATAGTGTTCCTATCTCTATTGATGATCATTCTACCTCTAGTGGACTTTCTTTGCCTATTTTAGGTACACGCCTTGAATTTTAAACCATTTTTAAACTTTATGTGTATATGTCTTGAATTTGTCTTTAATTTTTTAATTTTCTTCAACTGATGTGTTTGAATTTAATGCATATATTATTATGCTTCTAGTTTGTTAATTATATATGTTTAATTATGTTTATGATTTGTAGGCACTTAGCAAGCTGAAGATGAGGATCAAAGTGTTGCAGAAATTCCTCCATGGGATGATGCTACAACTCATATGATATTGGAGGATGTTATGAGCCATCATACATGGATCACACAACATATACATAAGATCACTACCAACTCATCCAATCGTCGTAGTTTGTCTTTGATGTTGGATAACATCAATAGGTTTATCAACAACTACTAGAGTTCAGGCCCATAGGTCCAAATCCTATAGTACATATAGAGGATTAGGAGGCATAAGGTTAGAGGCCCATATACTTGGGAGGTCATGAAAGAGGCCACCAAGAACATTGATGTTCGTGGGGAGTTGTTTGACATCCATCTAGATCACCCTACTAGACATGGAGGTATGATTGCACTGAAATATTTTAGGAATGTTATGAAACCATTTTTGTATTTGATAGATTCATTGGAGCTTTGGTCAAATTCCCCCACCATGACTAGGTCTCCATTTATTTTTCAAATCATTTATATGTAGAGTTTGTGTTACATATGAGGTTAGAATACACTAATATTGGATCTCATTATTATGGACCTGACTGGGGACGTACCTATGTCTTTGACATGACTCGTAGGGACCCTACGAATGTACCACCACCTCCAATATTCCTGTCACTAGCATCTCAGAGCTTGGTATTATTGACAAAGCTAGAGGATTTGTCGCAGCTTGATGGTGACAGGAGAGAAACTATTGTAGAAAGCATGCAAACATCATTGGATAGTGTGTGTTCCATTAGATGGAGATATTAGGAAACTACCACCATTTCCGCATGACCCGCCAGTGCCCATATATGATAATGCATTTCCCGCGGGTTTACTCGTTGACTAGATTTTGACATATACATGTATGTATTGTGATTCCATTCCTCAGACTTGGAGGGTGCATGATATATATATATATATATATATATATATATATATATTGCAGAAGGCATGAAAACGTCATTGGTTAGTGCACATGTTGAATTAGATGGGGAGATTAGGACACCACCACCATTTCCTTGGGACCCGCTAGTGCCCTTATATCATGATGAATTTCTCGCGAGTTTACTCGTTGACTGGATTTTGACATATACGTGTATGTATTTTGATGTCATTCCTGAGAGTTGGAGGATGCACAATTTATGTGACATAGACTAGGTATATATATATATATGAAACTTTTGACTTTTATTATCAAATTATGCATAATTATTAATATTAATTTCTAGTTCATATTAGATTCCATTTATAGTAATAAGTTCACGATAACATGTATACATAACCCAACTACATGGATGAGCTTATGAGGTCATCCGAGGGGACAGTTGATCAACTAGGCCATCCTTGACTAAAGCATGTTTCCATGGATTCTCCTCCACCTGCACCTCTACATCATATGTTGAGGAGAGTCACTATATACAACCACATGGACTAACAATTGAAGTAAACTTTTTTATTCCTAAGTTACAGATATATGCTAGTTAATTTGTAGACTAACTATAATTTGTCCTTGTCATTATGTACATAGGCCCATATGCAAAGTTTCATTGATATTGCTATTATGTTGACACGTGAGTGGATGTTAGGTTTAGAGGGACTAATGATGCGAGTCCATCGATGCAGGCCCCAATCATTGAGCCATAGGAAAGGGGGCACCAAACTCATATTCATCAGACCCTCATCCTATTTGATTTGCATTTGGACTTGAGTGAGGTTAGTGGATTCATGTATATGTAATTAAAAATGTGATTCAAAATTAATTATTTCCATATTGTTTATTTTGTACAAATTCTAATCTAATTAGTTTGAATATGAATGTGTTATAGTGCAATACCAGCTTATGGACACTTACTTTGCATGTTGGAACTCAGATAGGAGTTCTAGTGGTACTTAAAGTGGATAATTTGTATATTTTCAGGCTCATTTCATAGGGAAGATTCACATGTGATACAAACTTTGTATATTTTCATACATTGACAGTTTATGCATGTACATGGACATTATTTTAGTTTATGTAACCTGTATATATTATCATATGGATATTTTATTGATACAAGTATTCACTATTTCAATTTATGGATTTGTATAATGTGTTTATGAACTCTCATTAATTTTTTAAGTTTATAAGTGTGTTAAAATTATTTTTCTAATTTAAAAAAAAATCTATATAAGATAACTTTTATTAGTGGAATATAACAATTTTGATTTCGAGTTTCATAGACTAAGACAATAAGTGCAATCTAAAGTTATGATCCATGTTGGGATAGGGTCAGCTGGGTCAGTTTTGGGGTTAAAATAACCAAAGTTTTGATGTATTTTTTGTAAGTAATGTAAAGTCTCTGTGATTTGTCGATGCAGAGTGCGTAGATGATTAGGAGTCAAAGGAGTTTTAGCCCCTTGTTTATGTAAAGTTGAGTCAGTTCTGAAATCCACCCATGGTCTGTGGACCATGGGATTGTATGAAAAAGGCTATAACTAGGAGTGTCTTAGAGACTCTAAGGGATGTCTATGGGATGTAATGGGTTAGTAAGAGGAAAGTGATAGCATAGAGAAGTGGGTCAGATAGGAGAATAAAGGCTCTATAACTGAGTTCACAGAGGCATAGGTAGAGTCTGCAGCTGAGTGCATGAAGCCCTATAGTTGAGTGTGAAGGGTAGTTTTGAGTCTGTAAAGCTGAACTGAAGATAAATAAAAAGGTTACCGAAGAAATACTGTGTATATCTATTTATCTTTGTTTGCTTTTGTTTACAATATATGTTGTTGATGAATATTGTGTTTATGAAGTATTGATCTAATGATGCGCGATTGTCTTGAATGAGCCTTAAGAAATGTACACAATTCATGTTAAGTACTTTCGCGAAGACTATGATGAAATATGTTATGTTTACTAAATAAATTAAGTATATCTACACAAACACTAATTTAGGATTATTCTCTAATGCACGTATGTGGATAAATCAATCATTAAGGGTCTACAAAGGCTGATCATAGACCTTCATGAAGGTCTGAAGGTTGTTTTAGTAGAGTTGCAGTACCGAGCCCTAAGGGCTTATCCATATGCGCGAAAGCAGATCTGAGGCGCTAATAACATCACACTCATCTTTGGATGCAGAAACCTGGTTCTTGCATCCCCCCATACCGATTCGGGTGAGAATGTAGCCTGCATTATGTAGGTTGTTGCTGAAAGGGCTAGTAGTGTAGGGACCTTGTACATGCAGGTGTCATCCTACACAACCTTCAAGGCTAACTTCCAGCACAGAAGTGGCATGACTTGCCATATTTGGTAACAGAGACAGATGTGCAAGTGGTAGTAATGCGATGGCCAATAGAGTGGCACGACTCTTCAAATCTAGGTGTTGGGCTAAGAATGAGTGTTGAGAGTCTTGCCATGAAGAAAAGGAAGGAGGAAACTAATAAGGTTGCGCAGAACCTAGCTGCGCAGAGAAATAAGGATGTTGTAGAGAAGGCGCATGTTGAGAAGGAATGCGCTGCCAAGGAGAAGGCAGAACAAGAGTAGCAAGCGACCCAAAAAGGTGACAAGTCGCCTACACCAGAAATAGAAATGGAAGAGCTTATAAGCCAAGGCGACCGAGGTGAGGAAGGGTAGCACACCCCCTCCACTCTAAAAAGGTGTGAATTAGAGTAGCAAGATGGATTGAGGAAAAAGCAGAAAGCCGAGAAAACACAAGTTGATCCCATGGTGCTCACAGAAAGCGATCTTGATGAGATCAGTGATAAATTTAGGGACACCACAATAGAAGTACTACAGAAGTTTGAACAACAGTACATGCAGACTTTCGGAGGGGTACAAAAGGATCTCTGAGAGTTGTTGCTCCAAGCGACCAAGGTCCAAGAAGATGTTGGGAAGGCAAGAAGTGCACAACGTAGTTTGGCGAGGGGTAAAAGTACAGATGCAGAGATGGTTCCATGGCCACAGGATGTGCAAGTCTTCCCCTTGCCTACAGGTTCAGTCCTCATTGACACTGAGGAATAACGCACCCTCCTTGACAAGGTCGCAAATATGGCCTGAACATTGCCATGATATCATTGGAGTCATTGCATGCATTAGTACATGGAGTCATGGAAGAGATTCGTATCAGGGAACAATGAGCACTCAATCTTATGAGCGATAGGAAAATTCAATAATCAGTAGTTGTTCACTGAAAAGATGCGGGTTCTATAGGAGAAGGAGACGCTCCAGGCGTACAGTTCATGACTAGAGTCAGCAGTCAAAGAGGCATGCAAGATGGTGCCTGAGCTTCATATCCCCGAGGATGCACAGCCAGAAGCGAAGATTAGAAAAATAGCTGTTGGTGTGCATGAAGCCAAAGCTGAGGTTAACCAAGTCAAATTTGAATTGAACATGAACATCATCGAGCTACAATTGAAGTTGTAGCCCATGACTCTGCGGGAGGTATGGGAGTAGGGCAGAGCCATAATCATGGAAGGAGTCGCCACTCTCGATGCCATAGTTGTAGACTGCATGACATTATTTGAGCAGGCCATGGAGTTGGTAACAAATCTACAGGAGGATCCGAACCTATAGACGTTGAATAGGGAATGAGGGAGTTGCAATGACAATACGATGAGGTTAGGGAAACTGCACACTCCATTGCATAAGCACAGAACCTAGCCAAATTACAGGAGGGGAAGTAGCTCCTCGCACAGGTAGAGGCCACACAGAACAAGGTGGCCTTGCCTAAGGCTAGGCTACAACCTTGGTTAGAGGAGGCTTATTAGGTCACAACCACTATTTAGGATAAGCTAAAGGGCTTGCAACAGACAATAAGGTTAGTCGTAGAAGGACCAACTACACAGAAGTTAGTTGAGGAGGTCACGCAGACAACCACTTAGAGCACTGCTAAAGTTTTCGTGATTTAGGTAGAGCTAGAAGAACTTTGCAGCAAGATTGCAGCGCCAACCAAGTGACTCGACGATGAGTCACGATCTTTGTGTTGGGGGCTTGTATGGATGGGGTTCCCTAGGTCAATTTTTGGGTTAAAATAATGCAAGTTTTGATGTATTTTTTCTAAGTAATGTAAAGTCTCCACAATTTGTGGATGCAGAGTGTGTAGATGATTAGGAGTAAAAGGGGTTTTAGCCCCTTGTTTATGTAAAGTTGAGTCAGTTTTGGGATCCACCCATGCTCCGTAGACCATGTGATTGTATGAAAAAGGCTATAAATAGGTGTGTCTTAGAGAGTCTAAGGGATGTCTATGCGATGTAATGGGTCAATAAGAGGAAAGTGATAGCACAAAGAAGTGGGTCAGAGAGGAGAAGAAAGGCTCTATTGCTGAGTGTGCATAGGCCTAAGTAGAGTTTGCAGCTGAGTGCACAAACCCCTGCAGCTGAGTGCGCATGGTAGTTTTGAGTTTGTAAAGCTAAATTGAAGATAAATAAAGAAAGTTACTGAAGAAATCATGTGTATATCTGAATATCTCTGTTTGTTTTTGTTTATGATATATGTTGTGGATGAATACTATATTTATGAAATATTGATCTAATGATGCGTGAATCTCTTGAATAAGTCTTAATAAATGTATGCAAGGCATGTTAAGTACTTTCATGAAGACTCTGATGAATTATGTTATCTTTACTAAATAACTTAAGTAGATGTGCATGAACGCTAATTTACGATTGTTCTCTAATGCACCTAAGTGGATAAATCAATTGTTAAGCATACACAAAGGTTGATTGTAGACCTTCACGAAGGTCTGAAGGATATTTCAGTAGATTTTCTATATCAAGGCCTAAGGGCTTATCGATTTATGCAAAGGCAGATGTGAGGCACTAAGAGACATCACACTCATCTCTAGATGCAGAAACTTGGTTCTTGCATCCCCCCATACTGCGTCAGGTGAGAATACAGCCTGCGCTACACATGTCAAGACCCCCAACCTTGTACATGCAGTCATTAGCCTATGCAACCTTCAAGGATGACTTCCACATCGGTGTATATCCAGGCTGAGACAGATCCAGCGCAAAAGTGGCATGACTTGCCATATTTTTTAATGGAGACAGATGTGTAGGATGTAGTAGTGTGACGGCCAAAAGAGTGGCATGCCCCTTCAGATATAGCTATTAGGCCAAGCACGGGTACCAAGAGTGGTACCGCAAAGAAAAGGAAGGAGGCAACTAAGAAGGCTGTGCAGAACCTAGCCACGCAGAAAAAGAAGGATGATGCAGAGAAGGCTCCTGTTGAGAAGGAACATGATGCCAAGGAGAAGGTGGAACAGGAGTAGTGGATGACCCAAAAAGATGACAAGTCACGTACGCTAGAAACAGAAATAGAAGAGCTTAGAGGACAAGGTGGCAGAGGCAAGGAAGGGCAGCGCACCCGCTTCATTATAAAAAGGCATGAACTGGAGAAGTAAGCTAGATCAAGGAAAAAGTAGAAAGACTAGAAAACATAGGTTGATCCCATTGTGCTCACAAAAAGTGACCTTGATGAGATTGATGACAAATTTAGGGATACCACAACAGAAGTATTACAACAGTTTGAACAATAGTACATGTAGAATTTCGGAGGAGTACAAAAGGATCTCTGAGAGTTGTAGCTCCAAGCGACCAAGATCTAAGAAGATGTTGTGAAGGAAAGTGATGCACAAGGCAGTTTGGCACGGGGTAAAAGTATAGCTACAGATATGGTTCCATGGCTGCAGGATGTGTGATACATCCCCTTGCCTATAGGTTCAATCAATGCTAACACCAAGGAGCAATGCTCCCTCCTTGACAAGGCCCCAAATATGGGCTTGAACCTTGCCCCAATATCACTAGAGTCATTGCATGCATTACTACACGGAGTCGTGGAAGAGCTTGGCATCAGGGAACAACGAACACTAATTGTTGTCAGCCAAATCAAAGTCAATAATGAGTAGCTCTTCGCTGAAAAGATGTAGGTTCTGTAGGAGAAGGAGACGATCCAGGCACATAGTTCACAACTAGAGTCAGCAGTCAAAGAGGCATGCAGGACGTTGCCTGAGATTGATATCCCCAAGGACGCACAACTAGAAGCAACGATTAGAAAATTAGTTGCTCGTGTGCACGAAGCCAAAGCTGAGGTTAGCTGAGTTCAATTTGAACTCAACATGAAGATCACCGAGCTACAATTGAAGTTGCAGCCCATGACTCCGCCAGAGGTCCCAGAGAAGCGCAGAGCCATGATCAAGGAAGCAATGGCCACTCTACATGCCATAGTTACACACTGCATGACATTATTTGAGCAAGCCATGGAGTTAGTTACAAATCTGCAGGAGGATCGGAACCTACATACATTGAATAGGGGATAAGGGAGCTGCAACAAAAATATGATGAAGTTAGGGAAACCACATGCTCTAGTGCACCAGCGCCGCACCTAGCCAAATTATAGGAGGGGAAGTAGCTCCTCGCATAGGTAGAGGTCGGACAAAAGAAGGAGGCCTTGCTTAAGTCCAGGATACAACCTTGGTTAGAGAAGGTTTATTAGGTCACAACCACTATTGAGGATAAGCTAAAGGGCTCATAGCAGACGCAACAGACAATAAGGTTAGCTGCAGAAGGACCAACTACAGAGAAGTTATTTGAGGAGGTAAAGCAGGCAACCACTCAGAGCGTTGCTAAAGTTGTCATGATCTAGGTAGAGCTAGAAAACCTTCAAAATAAGATTACAACACTAGCTGAGTGACTCGAGGGTGAGTCATGATCTTTTTATTGGGGGCCTATTGGGATGGGGTCCCTTGGGTCAGTTTTGGCGTTAAAATAACCCAAGTTTTGATGTATTTTTTGTAAGTAATATAAAGTCCTCGAAATTTGTGGATTCAGAGTGCGTATATGATTAGGAGACAAAGGGGTTTTAGACCCTTGTTTATGTAAAGTTGAGTCGGCTTTGAGATCCAACCATGCTTCGCAGACCATGGGATTGTATGAAAAAGGCTATAAATAGGTGTGCCTTAGAGAGTCTAAGGGATATCTATGGGATGTAATGGGTCAATAAGAGGAAAGTGATAGTGTAAAGAAGTGTTTCAAACATGAGAAGAAAGGCTTTGCAGCTAAGTTCCCAGAGGCATAGGTAGAGTCTATAGCTGAGAGCGCAGACCCCTGCAACTGAGTGCGCGGGGTAGTTTCGAGTCTGTAAAGCTGAATTGAAGATAAATAAAGAATGTTACCAAAGAAATCTTGTCTATATTTGTTTATCTTTTTTTTCTTATGTTTACGATATATGTTATGGATGAATATTGTGTTTATGAAATATTGATCTAATGATGCGCAATTCTCTTGAATAAGTCTTAATAAATGTACACAATGCATGTTAAGTACTTTTGCGAAGACTGTGATGAATTCTGTTATGTTTACTAAATAACTTAAGTAGATCTTCATGAACACTAATTAAGTATTGTTATCTAGTGTGCGAATGTGGATAAATAAACCATTAAGGGTCAGCAAAGGCTGACTGTAGACCTTCGTGAAGGTTTGAAGGTTGTTTCCGTAGAGTTGCAGTATCGAGCCCTAAGGTCTTATTGATCTATGTGAAGCCAGATCTGAGGCGCTAAAAGACATCGCACTCATCTCTGGATGCAAAAAATTGGTTCTTGAATCCCCCCATATTGCTTCGGGTGAGACTATAGCCTACGCTATGTGGGTTATTGCCAAAAGGGACAGTAGTGCAGTGATTTGTTGGTTGGTGCAACTAACTCTGAACCTAGGTGGGGAGCCCCTAAGCCAAAAATCCAAGTCACTTTGATACTTAAAATGAACCAAAATATATCATGTATCAATTTAATATTGAACATGCAAATAATTACAATCATGCTTCATATTTTCTTGTAGAAAGTGTCTTTTAGTGCAATCAACATGTATGTTATTACAATTCAATTTTGAAAATAAATTGGTTGAATTGTAAATTCATCCATATTATAATAAAATATAGATATATATACCCACGGATATACCATTGCATGGTAAATTTTTTTAAGTATTTCAATCGATTTCTTATCTCAAGGTTCAATTAAAAAACACAAATAGGATTGAAATAAGTTTTATTCAATTTTAAAAGATTTCATGTAAACAAAACTAGGTATTATTCAACATTATTTATTTTGAGATTATCTACAAGAGCTTAGTCATAACATGATATAATTCAATCGTATTGAAATTTAATATATAGGTCAAAAAATAATATATGGCAACATTTCTATAATTTCATATAATTTTTTCAACTTTCCTAAACTTACAAGTAGTTATCCAAATATTTCAATCAATTCCTTATGACTGAAATAAGTTTTACTCAAATTTTAAAAACTCAAATATGATTGAAATAAATTCTATTGAATTTTAAGAGATGTGGAGATGTAAATGTTAAAAATAATTTATTTTATTTTATTTTAGTTTGTCTGATGTTTTCTTCAAAATCTTAGTCATAATGCATGTCATCAATCATTTTTTTGTCCTTACACTAAAAAAATTCACAATGTTCAATTAATTACCTTTAAATTATGGTACACCATATATCTAGTTACATCAAATTAGAAATACACATCTTCATTGAAATCAATGCATCTAATGCAAGCAACCAAATGGGATGAGGAACCAACATCTACACTAAAATCAAAGCATCCAATGAAAATAATCAAATAAGATTAAAAATCAGCGTCTACACTTAAATACATGCATCAAATGGTCAAGTAATCAAATAGGATTTAAAATGAACATCTATGCTCAAATCAATGCATCTAGTGTTATAAATCAAGTAGTATTAGAAATCAACATCTACACTGGAATCAATGCATCTAATGCAAGCTCAATCAAACAAGGTCAAAAATTAACATCTTTAATGAAATCAATGCATCTAATGTAAGCAATGAAATAGAATTAGAAATCAACATCTCCACAGAAATCAATGCATCTAATGCAACAAATCAAATAAGATTAGAAATCGACATCTATAAACTAGAATCAATGTATCTAGTGAAAGAAATGTTCTTTCATTTCTCTCCCCCTCCATCTATATTGATATCTCCTTCCATCTCTCCTTCTTTTTCTCTCTATCTCACCCCCCAAGACACACATCCTATCTCTCTTCATATATATATCTATCTCCCCCTCCATCCCTCTATCTCTCTTCTTCCCTCTCTCCCCCTTCCATCTATATCTATCTCACTTTGTCTCTCCTTCTTCATCTCTCTACATCACTCTGCAGACATACACATTGTTTCTCCATATCTATCTATGTCTCGCTCCCTCTCCCTCTCCATCTCTTTCTCTCTTTCCCTTCTCTCACTCTATCTCCACTTATATCTCCCTTCACTCGTACACTCCTCTCTCCCAATCTTTCTATATCCCTTGTCACTCCCTCTCTCTCTCTCTATCCACCTTTATTTATCTATATGTATTTATTCTTACCTCTCTCTCTCTCCCCCTCCAACTCCATCTCTCTCTCCCTCCCTCTCAAGTACTCTCTCTCTTCCTTTCTCTCCCACCTCCCTTTGTCTCTTCCCCTCATGACTCTGTCACTCTCTATCTATCTATCTATTTATCTATGTCTTTATCTAGCTTCATCCTCCAACTCTTTTTAATATCTACCTACCTCTTCTCATTCTCTCCCCCTTCTCTCCATCTCTCCTTCATTTTCTTTCTATCTCACACCCAAACATACACAGTCTCTCTCTATCTCTCCCTTGTTACTCCTCTCTCTCTCTCTCTCTCTCTCTCTCTCCTCCTTTCTCTATCTATATGTCTTGAACTTCTTCCTTCCCTATCTTTTCCTCCAACTCCATCTCTTGAGCACCCTCTCTTTCTTGGAGACTCTCTCCTCCTCTCCCTCTGTCCATATTTGTGTCCCCCTATCTCTCTTTTATGCTTCTCTCCCACTCACTCTCCTTTATATTTCAAAAATTTAAAATACTTTGACAATTAAAATATCATGTTTAAATATTTTTTTTGTTTTGATGTCATACAAAAATTCATTTTTTTTATATAATAATATTTTAAAATTCATGATTCAAATGTGTTTTGTGCATCCACCTAGAGGGAAAAAGATAATTTTCCATGGAAATATTATCTAAAAGTTTCCACAATATTAATGTTCCAGCTACCTCGATCAGAGATACATAGATCGCTTCATGTTTTCCAATTGAAAGTGTTTGGGTATTATTTATTTAGGTAGCTTTAGGTTATGATTACATCGGGATTTTAAAAATATTATATATTTTTTATGTTAGATTTATAAAAAAATTAGGTTAAATAAAATTAACATATTAAGTGAGCTTGTATGACTCTTTTTATGTTAATGACTCTTTTGTTGATGCCTGTGGTGTATATCAACCATATTTATTAATGTGGTCATGGTAGTATATATTATAATATAACAATTTTTATATTATATTAAACTTAATAATATTATATTTATCCAAAATTATTAAATTTAATATTAACATTAAAATATATGAATATTAATTTTTTATATTAATATCATATTTGATAATTTAATAATAATAATAATAATATTTTTTTAATATTAATATTCAATTTGCTAAGGTTTCTACATGAATGATAACAAAAATTATAATAAAATTTAGAATTTTAAAATGTGGTAAAAACATAAATATAAACCTTTATTGATTCTAAAATATAGATTATGGGATTCATCTTTTTTTATAAAAAGGCTCAGTTGAATGATAGCACTCGATCAAGCCCTTATTAATGACGTAGCTTGCTCGATAGAGGGTTTATGAAACCCTCGATTAATATATTTGAATTTATGATCTGCTCCATAAAATTTGCACTAACACTGCTATAATATATTTCTATTAGGGAATATGCATGCCTACATAAAGCATCCACCAATTTATATTCTTTACATTTAATGTGTTTCATATCAAATTCAAATTCACTAGGAAAATTCATCCACCTAGCTTGTCTAACAGTAATATATGGTTGGTTGAAAAAATATTTTAAGCTAGTAGGATATGTCACCAAGGTGAATTTTTTTCCAAGTAGGTAGTGTATCAACATTTTTAAAGTGTGTATTACAAAAAATACTTCTAAATCATATGATGCATAGCTCTCTTCATGTGGCTTTAGTTTCCTAGACTCATGTGCCACTATTGAATTTTGTTGCATCAAGACCCCTCCGAAACCTTCTAAACAAGCACCAATACATAAAACAAACCCTTTTTCCGGATCTGCAATTTTTGGAATAGGTGCTAGTTGTAACAAATGGTTTAATTTATCAAACATTTCCTAGCACTTCGTTGTCCACACAAATTTTGTTCCTTTCTTTCGTAAATAATTGATATGTTAGGCCAATCTAGAGAACCCTTCAAAAAATAATTTGTAGTATCATGTAATTCCCATGAACGATCAGATGTATGACACATCCCCAGTTATGGTCGAGTTCAAAATGGCCCTAACCTTCTCTAGGACAACGTACAGTCCATCCTTTGAAATGACATGGCCCAAAATATTATATTTTGTCCTTGTAAAACTCACATTTTCTAAACTTAGCATATAATTTATGTTCTTTTAACGTTTGTAGCACTACACTCAAATGTTCTTTATTCTCTTCTTCATTTTTGGAATACAAAAAAGTGTCATCATAAATACTAGCATGAATTTTTCAAGGTAATTACTAAGCCCACTATCTATTAAGCACATAAAGGTTGTCGGTGCATTTGTGAGACCAAACAGAAACACTACAAATTTGTAGTGGCCAAATCTAGTTCAAAAAGTTGTCTTATGAATGTCTTCAACCTTTATTCTCAATTGATGATACCTGATCCTTAAATAAATTTTGAGAATATTGTTTCCCCTCTTTCCTGATCAAACATATCGTCATTATGGGGCAACGAGTATTTGTTTTCAATGGTCAATTTATTTAATTGTTAGTAATCTATACACACTCTGAATGTGTCATCCTTCTGCTTCATAAATAACACATGAGCCACCCATGGTGAGAAGTTGTGTCTAATATAGCCTTAATCGATTAGTTCTTGTAACCCCATCTTCAATTCTAGTAATTCTATAATACTCATTAGATAACCCACTATAAACACCGGGGTTTCTTCTGACACTAGACTGATGGATAAATTTATGTCTCTGTGGGGAGGTAAACATGGAATTCATCTATTTCTTGCTTCTTGTTCATTTCGTTCAACATGTGCCTCAAATAACTGACACCATTTTCTGGCACTCTTTTTCAGTTGTAAGTCTGAGATGTGTCTAACTAAAAAGAAATTGGTATGCCCCTTATCAACTGTTTTTGTGCCTCTTGATTTACACAGTTGAATGTTTTCTATAAATAGTTTGTTACGGCCCCATCCTTTTCCAGCCAATCCATGCATGTTAACACATAATATGACCCTAATGGAATTACATTTAAATTTACTTCTATGCAGCAGTTGTTTAAATCTATGGGACATTGTCTTGCTTGAGTAACAAACTTCCATTCTAGTGCCAGTAGCTAGCTGTGCCAACCACATGTTTTTAAATCTTTTAGTTTTTAGCTTACATTTTTCCTTACTTTGAGGACTAATGTAACTTGAGCTAGCCCCTATATACATTAAGACGGACATGGATTGGTTCAAAATGGTACCTTCAATCTCAATCATAGTGGATTGGTTCTCATATTGTCTGCCCCCCTTCGATGCACTTATCCTTGGAATGTTCCTTGCAATACGATTCACGGTTATTACCTCATGGATAGCCTAGATGTTTTGAATAGACCTTAAGTTATGCGGGTAATCGCTCAACAAATGAGGTTGCCCAAACACCCAACACTTCAAAAGTTCTCTTTCTTTGGTTCCACCTATCTTTCTATTTTTCAATTCCATGGGCTTGGACCCTATTTGATATTGTAATGGTTGGGTTGAATTCTCTTTTCTAAATTTCTTCTACTGATGATACCTTCCAATATTTTTAAGGTATGTATGTTTTTTCCTTTTTGTCCCCATTGCAGATTTGTTTATGTCCTTACTTTGCCAAGGTTTTGAGCCTTCTCCTCTATTTTTAAATTGTTGATAACACAATCTTGCTTTTCTTACTGACTCATCCATTTCTTTAGGATTTTCAAACTCAATCCTTTACTTATAAGAGACTAGTAGGAAGTCACAAAAGTCTCTGCACCTTGGCTTTCTCTTCCCTAATATAAGGTACATACCGCAACAAATTTGTAAATTTAGCCACAAACTCGTCCATAGTTGATTGATGTGTTATTAATTCATGAAACTCCATTGCTCGATCATCATAATATCGTTCATTCAGGTATCCAGACTTGAATTTTTTTTGGAAATCCTCGCATGAAATTCTATTTTCTTCAAATGTATGCATGCTTTTGATCTCCTCCCACCAGATTATATTCTTCCCTTGTATTTGATAAATATTCAATTTGGCCTTCAAATTACTCTCATATTCATAAACATGGAAATACTTGGTCATGTTGAGAAGGCATGCTTCTGCATCCTCCTCCTTTTCCCTATCAAAGGTAGGACGTTTTATTTTTCTAAACTCCACTTGAAACTCGACTTTTTGCGAACTTTTCTTGGTTTTGGATAAGTTTCATATGAATCTTCCCCACTTCCATAATTTCTTTTTTGATCTCAACATTTTTCCTTTTGAGTGGTTATTTTTTTGCCCCATCCTCTCTTGTTTCTATTATCCCGTGACTAGACATTTTAGTTAAATCCCAAATAATTCATTCTTATTCTTCACTTGCCTTTAACAACCACTCAATACTGGTTCTAAAATAAATCAGTCACGGTTGTAAACATCTCATAATATCCATAAGTTGAGTTGTTGGTGGAGTGGTTCCTCCTCCCAAATCCAAATAGATTCCTTCTCCTTCTATCACAGGTGGGTTGGAATCATTTTCTATTTTGGTGTTGAGACCCTCCTTCACATAAGTGCTTTATTGTCAATACAACCTATTGTTAATATATCAATTCTTCAACCAAACTTACAATTCTATATATAACTATAATTATAGTGTGGTCATTTCCTATAAGCCCGGTTTTGAAAATGTTGCTCTCATACCATATGTCACATGCCTAGGTTCCCACATTTCTATTTTTTTAACTACTTCTAAGATTCACAATTAAGACAATATTAACTAAAATATTATTTCCTTTACTTGAAATCCACTAATATTTCCTTAAGATAAAGTGTGCCATCCAAGCAGAAGGACCTTTTTCTCCTTTAATGCCTATAGAAAGCATGAAATTAATGTTTATGCTTGTTTCCCTAGTGTGCCCAAAGAAGGCTTATATTTTAATTTATATGTGTTTTGAAACTGTTGTTTACTAATGTATAATACATGATAATTTTGGTGCCTCTAACTAATTCCTACCTCATTTAACTAGTCTTTTACCTCATCTAACTAGGCTTGGACTAAAACCTCAACCCCAGCTCATTTCATTTCTTTTTCTTTGTGTTGCTATGTATGCATACGAATTGCTGTGATATATACCATTATAACTTTCATATCTTAATGCTGAAACAATGAAGGTTTATATAGTGGGTTCACCTAAGCTTATTATAAACTTTGGGTTGTTAACTTTATATGATATTGTTTCTCCATTGAACTAATTTCATGTGGGATTAAAGTATTTAGTGCACGAGGCAACCTATGGAGTTGCGAGATAAATAGATGATGGCCATGTCCTCGTAGTCCATGTGACCTTCTTGTGACAGTGGTACTTCGCTCATGGAGATGTTGAATATCTTTCCTTGTCATTGCAATGATGGAGAATTGTTTCCCCAACCCTAATCCTATAAACTAAGTTAATATCACTTCCATTTGATTTTGTTTTCCCCGCTTAAGCTTCATTGCATGTGAGGCATTACCATCGGAGGGGATGTTACTTTTGTAGCTCTCGATTCTTTCCAAGATTTATGGCAACCATGGTCCACCATAAATGTTGTGATTTGCTCCAAAATAAAATGTTGGTAAGGTTAAAAATGTTTTGTCTTTAAGATTTCTCTCATATCTCATTTTCTCTATTTTCTTTCTTTCATTCTTGGTAGTTGAGTTAAGTATTTCTTTGTGTTATTGTGATCTCATTCCTACTGTGACTTTGAAATTTCATTATCATTTCTTATTGTCACTGTAACTTCTTGATATAACCTTTTTTTTTCTTTTCCACACGTAACTTCAGTCCACTTCTTTATTGTGAATATTTTTATCTAATAATATCATTCTGCTAATAATTTTTCTCTTGCATGTTTGGCCGCTCTGTTTAAGCCGGCTTCAATAGCCTAGCATGAAAATCCTTCCCTTTGTAGAGTTGGCTAGACCTTCTTGGCCACAAACCTTACTCAAGGTAATTTTTTGTGTGAAGGTTTTTTTTTTCATTTATATTATTTCACAAATGGTTATTGACTGGGCATACTCAAATTGCACTATCGAGTTAAGTCTTAGAAGATGATTTTCATTACTATGCTACACAATTTCTTATTATGGGTTGCTTCAGAGTACTCATACTTTATCTTATCTTATTACAAGTAGGTAACCCTTTGCATGTTATTATGATTATGATAGAAAATTTGTGGAAATGTGTAGAAGGAGAATCTTGGAAATTGACTCTTCTATAGGTATATTGTTGCTATTTTGTAAGCGTTTCTTTTTTTCCTTTTATTATTTTTTACCCTTATTACCCTAGGTATATATATAATCATTTGTTCTTCCTCATTTTGATTATTTCTTGATCTTGATTACACGTGTGGACAATTCTATGGTTAACTCGAAGGATTTCGAGGATAAAGGCGTGCCTCCCACCCTTGTCTCATGTTTTCTCTGTACAGGTCATTTTCATTACCAAATATCCTCTCGTCTTCCTACTATTATACTCAAGGAATAGTGGATTCAATGTTTTGTGCTCTTTTTGTGTGCTTACATTAGCGAGTGACTGCAAGTGTTCCCTTCATCCAAAGCAAATAAAAATAGGAAAATGTTGCCACGCTTGTGGCATATGGGTTATGAGTGCAGCCTAGTGCCTTCTATGTATTCAAAATTTATAACATCTTATGTTCAGTTTGTATAATTTACCTATCATGGTTCTTGTACTTCCTACTGGCATTTTATATTCAATAAATGTTGCGTGGAAGCACGCACACATTTTTCATTGGTATTTTAACTACTTTTGAATTGAATTTATCCTTATACATAAGGCATATTATTAAGATTGTTAATATTTCGAATCTGGACTATATTGAGGATTTTACAGTGCAAGTTATGTTTTTAATGTTTTGGTTCCATACAATTTGTGGAATTTTTTTCTATGTTTTTACTCATCTTTCTTTTTAACTAGGTAATTGAAATAATGGTTTCGCCTGTGAATGAATTTCCACTTCCAGTGGTATGTGCTTTTGTTTCGTAAATACATATTGTGTGCATGCTTTCTTTCCATCTATTAATTCCATTCTAAAAAATTATTTCTTCTAAAAAGAAAGAAATGTATTCTATTTTCTCGCTACTTACTTTATTCTTGTGCTTTAGTTCACATGTCAGTAACTTTTCCTGGTATGATTTGTCACTTAAACTTTCTTTTAATTGATGATGTCCCATATTTTTGGATAACCCACACCTGTAATCGTCTATGATCTCCTTAGGTAATGTTTGTGTGTCATGTTTACTCAATCTTTGTAATTGTTTAAACTACATAGAATTAACTCCATGCATACAAAATAACTAACACTGATATCTAAATCGTCTTAAATGTTCCATAGGCACGTGTTAATTCTTTTCAAGTATGTTATTTTCCAAACCCTGTCAAAATTTCCTTTTCAGTTTTTCTAAAACTAATAGTGTATATGTGTAATAGGATATGGTGAAAGAGGGCTAGAACCATCCTAATTATTGGATAGTAATTTTTTACATAGATTATGTCTCTTCTAATATAACTCGAAAATCTCCAAATTAATGCTTTTTATAATAGGTTCCTCCCCTTCCTCACGAAGGTATGGAACGAGTTCCATTTTAAGAGGAACATAAACTAGATATACTTATTATAAACACATCATAAATAAAGATAAGGTTTGATCTACTAGGGCATGTTACTTAAAAAAATTAACTTTTCTTCGATACTATTTGACAGACCATTAACCATATTTGATTTATATTTCATCAAGGATTTTCTCACATAATCATAATCCTTTTAAAATTGATCATCTACAGAATTATACAACCAACCTCATCATTACATAACACCACACAATAGTTGCATGATTATTTCAGTTTCCTATGTGAAACTATTTAGCCAACTAAAATTATAGAGCATAAATTTATGTAATCAATCTTGTGTCCTCCATAACACATACAAAATTTCAATAGTAACTTGCAGTAAAATTTCAGCAAAACCATACTCCTAACCAAAAACCTTACTGGAAAATTACTTTGGAAGCGAGCACATTCCTCTCAACCAAAAAATGAATCCACCAATTCCCCGTGAAATAAGATATGATTTCCATTTGAATCAATAATCTTCTTGATTCACGAATGATACCTTTTCTAATTTTCCTTCCCAATAGATTTTGTTTTTGCAGCACCCTTCCTTTTTCGGTTTGCGAGCCCAAATACCTAGGCCTTTTGGCTTTTTCTTTCGAAAAGGGTGCTTTCCATTTTCTTTAAATCCTTCATTTTTCTCCCTAAACCCTTAATTTCTCCCCCAACTTAGTATCTTTCTGCAGCTAAGTAGTTTAGTATGATCTTTCTCTCCCATCATAATAAATGTACAATTTTCCAATTGTTTTCACTTGGAAATTTTAGGAGATTTTAGGGAAGGTGTAGCTTGAACCTATCCATCCACAATTGCTTCCATTTGGAAAGAAATATTTTGAGTTTGGTGTTCTTTCCTTGATGAATTTCCAATAGTTTATTTATTAATAATAATCTATTAATTACATCATACTAATTTCTATTTGATCACATTGGTTCATAAATTTAACATGACTTTCTTAGCCATGAGCCTAAAAATAGTTCAGGTCTAAAAACAATAAGTCATTAACATAAATAATAAAGGGGTATTATATCTTCGCCCCCTTTTATTCTATATTGTCTTGGGTGTTTATTGTATAATTTCTTCCCTTCTAGAATAGTGTTGGAAAGGCCTCTTGTATTTTTTTCTTCATCTGCCAGGTGGCCTCCTCAGGTGTAAAGTGCTTCCATTGCACTTTAACCTAAGTGATGGATCAATTATGAAGAAAGATCTCTCTCTGGTCTAACATGTGAATTGTCTCTACCAAGAAATATCCTTCTGGTTCTACCTGTGTCAAATTATAATTATTTATGTGACAATTATCATGGACATATTAATCAACAGATATATATGAAAAGTATTGTCTACTTTTATATGGTCGAGCAATGCGAGCTGATATGCTATTGGTCCGACCCTATCCAGAATCAAAAAAGGACCACACAACTTTGGGCGTAATTTGGTACAAGTTCTCAATCTTTAAGTGATTTTCCTAAGTTTTAATCTTATGTATACATGATCTCCAACCTTAAATTCCTTGTGAGTCATTGTTTTATCAGCATAAATTTTCTGTCTATCCTATGTATTTTTTATGTTCCGTCTATTTTTTCGCACTACTTGCTCCATTTATTGCAATGCATCGGGTCCCAAAATTTTCATGTCTTCTGGCTGGCTCTAGTTGACAGGTGTGTGGTATTTTCTACCATGCAAGGCTTCAAAATGACTCATTTTTATTGAAGCTTGATAATTTTTATTGTAGGCAAATTCTACTAAATGTAGGAAATATTCCAATTTAGTTGGTGTATCCATGACATATATTATTAACATATCCTATAAAATTTGATTGGTTTTCTCTGTCTTCCCATTAATTTAGGGGTGATATGCAGTGCTAAAATTTTGATGTGTCCCTATTCTTCCAAACAAAAATTTTCAAAATTTGGAAGTAAATTTAGCATCCCTATCAGACACTACCATTTTTGGTATTCCATGCAATCGAAAAATATCCTTCATAAAAATGTTTTCAATCTAAGTTGTTCCATAGTTAAACTATATAGGTATAAAATGTGTTGTCGTGATTAGTGTGTCCACTACAACCATTATGAAGTCATGTTGTCATCTCAATTTTTGTAATCCTGTAATAAAGTCCTACGAAATCACTTCCCATGTCCATTCGAAAATGGGTAGTAGGTTCAATAGTCATGATGGGTGTTGGTGTTCTACCTTCACATCCTGACATTCTAAACATTTAGCCAAATATTCAACTACTTCCTTTTTCATGGCAGGCCAGTAAAAAACATTCTTTAGTGTCATTCTCATGTTTTTGTATCTGGGGTGCCCAACATGTAGTTTCTTATGATATTCATCTAATATAATCTATTTTAGAGAACTTGCATTTGGAACATACAATCTATTTTTGTAGGTTAACAACTTTTCTGAATTTTCAGCATACCCTGGAATATTTACTCATTTCAAATTTTGTTGAATTTCTCAGTTGTTATGATCTTCTTGTATTGAATTTCTAATCTTCTCCATAAAATATGTACCAACATTGCTAACGTATATTTCCATTAGGGCGTGTGCATCTCTACTTAAAGAATATTCTATTTCATTTCTTTATCTTTAATGTGTTTGCTAGCGAATTCAAATTCACTAATAAAATCCATCCACCTACCTTATCTAGCATTAATATTTTGTTGCATTAACAAATATTTTAATCTAATATAGTCTGTTGCCTAGGTGAATTTTTTTCCCAGTAGATGGTGCCTCTAGTAAAAGTGAGTTCTAAATCATATACTGTATAGTTCTATTCATGTGGTTTTATTTTCCTAGACTCATCCGCGAGTACTGAATTTCCCCGCATCAAGACTCCTCCTAAACCTTCTAAACAAGCACCAATAAATATAACGAAATCCTTTTCTTGATGTGCTATTTTTAGAATTGGTGCTACTATTAACATATGCTTTAATTTGTCAAAAAATTCCTGGGACTTGGCTCTCCACACAAATTTTGTTCCTTTTTTTTGTAAAGATCTGATAAGGTAGGCCAGTTGAGAGAACCCTTCAATAAATCTTCTTCAGTATCTTGTAATTCACATGAATCATTCAATTTCTGACACATCCTTAGGTATGGGCTAATTTAAATGGCCCTAGCCTTCTGAGGCTCAACATATAGTCCCTCCTTTGAAATGGTGTGTCCCAAATATTTTATTTTTTCCTTGTAAAACTCAATTTTTCTAAACTTAGCATATAATTGGTGTTCACTTAATGTTTGTAGCACTAGACTCAAATGTTCTTTATGCTCTTCCTCATTTTATGAATACATGAAAAATGTCATATATAAATACCAACACGAATTTTAAGGTACTTAGTAAACAGGCTATCCATTAAGCACATAAAGGTTGTTGATGCATTAGTAAGACCAAATGGTAACATTACAAATTCATAGTGACCATAGATGGTTCAAAAAGAAGTTTTATAAATGTTTTCATCCTTTATTCTCCACTGGTGATACCAAGTCCTTAAATCAATTTTTGAGAATATTGTTACCCCTCTTCCGTGATTGAACAAATCATCAATATGGGCTAACAGGTATTTATTTTTAATGGTCAATTTATTTAATTTTCAGTAATCTATGCAGATTTTGAATGTTCCATCCTTCTTCGCAAATAACACAGGATCCCCCCATAGTCAGACGTTGGTATAATATAGCCTTAATCAAGTAGTTCCTGTAACTACGCCTTCAATTCTAGTAATTCTATCTAATACTCATTTTGATAAGGTTCTCTAGACAATAGGGTTTCTTTTGGCACTGGATAAATGGAGAAATCTATGTCTCTGTGAGGCGATAAACCTAGAATCTCTTTTGGGAAAACATCCTTAAAATATTAATAATTGGAAATTCATTTAGTTCTTATTTTTATGTTTGTTGTTCATTTGATTCAACATGCACTGCAAATAACTAACACCCTTTTCTGGAACTCTTTTCAGTTGTAAGCATGAGACCCGTTTAACTAAAATTGCTTTTGGTATGCCTTTTATAAGTTATTTTTATCCCTCCTGATTTACACAACTGACCATTTTCTCTAAACAATTTATTATTTCCCCATTTTTTTTAGCCAATCCATGCCTATTACCACATCATATGAACCTAATGGAAGTACATTTAAATATACTTCATTGTGATAAGTGTTTAAATCTATAGAACACTGTCTTAAATTACTAAATACCTTCCATTTTGTGCGACTAGCTAACTGTACAAGCCATGCACTTTTAAAATTTTTAGTTTTTGGCTTACAATTTTCCACACTTTGAGGACTAATATAGCTTAAGCTAGCCCCTGGATCAATTATGATATACATGGACTGGTTCAAAATCATACCTTCAATCTTTCTCATAGTTGATTGGAGCTTCGCTTACCTATCCTCCAGTGTTGCACTTATCTTTGGAATGTTCTTTGCAATATCATTCACAATTGTTGCCCCATGGATAACCTAGATGTTTTGAATATACCTAAGGTTGTCAGGGAAATCCCTGTTGGGAAAAATGCTGAGAGGGGCAGGTGAATAAATATTTTAACTTTCACAATAATGATTTTCCTTTTCAAACAATATATGTTATTTTACTGAAACCAACCAGCGTATGACTGTGACTATAAAGAATGAAACCAATGTATATGTAATAAATAGTTAATTCATTGTCATAAATCAGAGTGTGATTCATTAAGGAGTAAACAGATGGAGTAAGAACAACATAAATCAACACACATGAACATCAGGATTTTTCAGGTGGAAACCCAATGTGGGAAAAAACCATCACTAATGTCATCTCAGTCTTCAATCTTCTTATAATAAAAAGTGTTTACAAGTTTTGTACTATTGCAGACTTTTCAAGTACACAGGCATCTACCTACTGAAGGATGCAACCTTCACTTGTTTTCAAGCTTCTACTGGAAGGGAGCTCCAACCCCCTAGCTCTTGCACCAGCTAATATGTTTACCAGTACATAGGTGTTGGCCTACTGAAGGCTACTACCTTCACTATTCTTCCAGCGACCATGTTTCATAAATTTTTAGACTGGATACTCCTGTTACACAACAATAAAATATGAAGGCCACGTTTCATCAAATCTTCATACTAGACCCATCAGAAACATTGAAGCTCCAAAATCCATCACCATTGTAATAACTGCATCTACCAACAATCAGTCAATCTGAAGAGTTAGATCACTATCACTAGAACACAGAGCTGAACCCAAAACACCACATCAACAACCAGAACCAACTGCAACATGAAAAATCGTATGTTAGAATATATACGCTACTTAAGTGAAGCCATCCTGCACGTATACGCTACTTCCATTAACCCAACCTACGTATACCTTTAAAAATACTAAATCATAAAACTTCTGGACCAAAAACTGTACCAACTAGTGTCATTATGAAGATCTGCTATCAAATTCTATAACAAACAGCACCCTTCTTACTTAATCAATCAATCAATCAGACTCAATATCCTTATACAGTCAGTTATGCTTTCAGATCTAATGAAGACATTATTGACATACAACAGTAGAACAATAGTACTAATTAGATAGATTAGTCATCTATGAACAATAGGTTTTTCTTCTTCATACACTACTTGGAAATGCCGAACCAACATGTATACGCGCCTTCACCAAGGTGAACCAGCGTATAGATCTACAAATAATAAATAATAACTTCACAACTATTCTAGACTTTAGACATACCTAGATCATAACATTTAAAGAATAAAACATGCATTAGCATCATTATCTAGCCCATCCATTATGAGATCATACAATGATAAGTCATTTCAAGTCTCATGATTTTGATCCAACATTGTATCCAACGTGCACAAGATATTTCAAATCATATCATAACCATAGCCCTTACAACATAAAATATAATTTACATAGAAGTATTCATGAAAAACCCTTTCACTTACACACTTATCCCTTTGATCTCCTCCTCCTTATATAGTTTTAGACTTTCTCAATTCCTCGGATCAAAACAACACTTAGAACCTGTGGCATTCTTACACGGGATAAAGTAACACTAATTTCGCTCAATATTGTGGGCTAATACCATGGTATGGACCCTTGTTATTGATTAACCTTAATTTCCCATAATTTTCCATCTCATACGCTCTTTTACTCTTGTCAAAGTGTGTGCATACGTATACGTGCTTTTTGTATAGTGAATCATTTGTATACATGACCTAGAATAGGTGAACCAATATATACACCTTAATACAACTGAAAACATTATTTTTATTCAATTGCTTGATTATGATATGTAGTCCTTTATTCCATCATCATGTTCTTCTGTAGCATTTCCCTGTTACCTCTGAATTGACCTGTTACAATGTGAGCTTCCCTTTAGCAAATCTGAACTGACTTGTGAGTGCGTTGCCATCAAGGACAACACTGTGTACCATAATGCCAACAATCTCCTCCTTTGGACTTGATGGAAACCATATTGGAGTTGATTACCTCAAGTTTTAGAACCTGTTAGATATATCAAGCAACACTAAGATACTCTCCCCCTTTGACATCAAGGGAAAAGGGCAGACCAAGATATTCTCCACCCTTGAGATGCATTGTGCTATCGATGCGCCCCCTGAGTACATGCAGAGTCTGCAAATATAATTTTAAAACGAATAACATGACTCTATAACTCAACTATGTGAGTATGACCATCCTCTCACCAATAACTCATACATACATCAATCACCCAACCAAGTGGGGTTGTCCCAAATGTTCATACATGACTGAAAAACTGCAATTATTACATCATCCTTCCCATGCATAGTGGGGTACAAATTACATCATATGTCCAAAAGGACTCATTAATAGACTATGACAAAAAGAGACATATAAATACACCATAGGTCTTTACATGGCCTTTACAACAAATGATATGAATATCTGAGATCATAGTTGAATTCATCAACCGTGATGCCAACAATGCATAATGCTTTTTAAGGCTAATCCTCCCCCTGAACCTGTGCTAGCTGTGAATAGTCAACAATTCATTCATCAAGGCATCTTCATCAATCAAACAAACAATAATGAACAAAGCATATCAGTAGAATTTAATCATCAATATCATATTGAACACCTATGTCAAAAACTGATTTTGAATCTGACTCACTGTTTTTCTATCAAAAAAGCACATAAGCTACTGCAGCCATAGAAACTCGTGTATATATGTGACTCTAGTTCATGAAACCCACGTATAGGAAACAATCCCCTCAACACTGGTTTTAACAGTAGGATGAGGTAGAAACAACTCCCATCTTTTGTCTGAGATATTAAAACGCTTCTCTGGGAAGAGGTTTGGTAAATATACCAACAACCTGTTCTTTGTAGGGAACATACTCCAATTTACCCTTTTGTTTAAGCACTTGTTCTCATAGAAAGTGGTACTTAATGGGTATGTGCTTGCTCTTTGAGCACATGGCTGGATTGTTTGAAATACTAATAGCACTTGTATTATCACATACAATAGACATGGGTGGAGAACATGTGATTTGAATATCTTGTAATGTTTGCGTCACCCAGAGTAGTTGGGTGCAGCAAGATGCAAAAGCCACATATTCTTCTTTAGTTGTAGATAAGGCAATTGAACTTTGTTTCTTGCTAAACCAAGATACTAATCATGATCCCATATAGAATGCACCTCCACTAGTGCTTTTTTGGTCACCAACATTTACAGCATAGTCTGCATCTGTATAAGCATGAAGTGTGACATCTATATCTTTAGGATACCATAGTCCAAAGTCTTGAGTTTCCTAGAGATATTTGAATATGCCCTTTACAGCCCGAAGAAGTCATTCCTTTATATTGGCTTGGAACCTTCCAACAATTCCTATTACATGCATGATATCTAGTCTGGTAGTTGTTAGATGAAGTAGACTTCCAATCGTAGATCTGTATGATGATTGATTCAATGAAGGAGATTCATCATTAGAACTGAGACTACATCCTGTTACCATTGAAGTACATACTGGTTTGGAATCTTCCATTCCGTACTTCTTCAGAATCTGCTTGAGATATTTAGTTTGTGAAAGAAAGATGCCATCTTTTGTTTTTTGTACTTGTAGACCAAGAAAATAAGTTAGTTCTCCAAGTAAAGACACTTCAAATTCTTGCTGAATAATAGAAGAAACGTTTTGACTCATAGATTCTTCATTACTGGCAAAGATGATATCATCAACATAAACAACAATAATTAGCAGTTGACCATTCTCAATTTTCGTATATAAGCTGCTTTCTGCAGATCCTTTTGTGAAACCTTGTTGTTGAAGATATTTTTCAAGATGAGAATATCATGCCCTTGGAGCTTGTTTCATACCATATAAAGCCCTTTTGAGTTTTCATACAAGATTTGCATCATTTCCCACAATGAATCCTTCTAGTTGTTCAACATATACTTCTTCTTCTAAATCTCCATTAAGAAATGCAGATTCTACATCCATTTGATACACTTTGAATTTTCGAAAACTGAAAAGAGAAAGAAAGATTCTTATTTCTTCACATCCAACAACAGGTGCAAAAGTTTCTTCAAAGTCTATATCATCTTGTTGAGCATACCCTTTACAAACAAGCCTTGCTTTGTTTCTAATAACGTCTCCATTTTCATTGAACTTATTATTGAATATCCATTTTGTTGTTATAACATTTTTATCATGAGGTCTAGGAACTAATTCTTAGGTATCATTCTTTTCAATTTGGTCAAGTTCTTCATCCATGGCCTTAAGAAAACATTCATCTCTGCTAGCTTCATTTACATTTTGTGGTTCCATGGATGATAATAATGCTAGATAACTAGAAGCTCCTAAAAGAGTTCTTCTTGTCTCTACTCCAGACCTCTTTTCTATGAGAATTTGAGATTCTGGATGATTCGTTTAAACATACCTGGATGGAGACTTTTCCCTGTCAAATTTATCTTCTTCTGATGCTTCATTGGTTTCTTCCTGTGTATCATTTCAATTTGATATGGGAAAGAATCCACCATCTTCATCATTATCATCTTATTTTTCTGATGTCACCTCTTCCATATTTATGCATGCTTCATCGATTACAACATCAATGCATTCAACAATTTTTTGAAGTCTCTTACTATAACATTTGTATCCTTTACTTCTAGATGAATAACCAAGGAATATTCCTTCGTCTACTCTTGGTTCAATCTTACCAAGTTTTTCATCAGTCTTCTTGATAAAACATTTGCTTCCAAAAACTCAGAAGTGTTTTATAGTAGGAGGCTTACCATATGAAAGCTCATATAGAGTTTGATCACTATTTACATGAACATGATCTTTATTGAGAATATTTATTGCAGTATGTGCAGCTTCACCCCAGATGGTGTAAGGAGTTTCAAATTCATCAAGCATATCTCAAGCCATTTTTTGAACTGTCCTATTCATTCTTTCCACCACACCATTTTGTTGAGGAGTTTTGGCAATAGAGAATTGTCTCTTTATTCCACGTTGTTCACAAAATTCGAAAGAGTGATCTGATATGAATTCTCCTCCCCGATCATATCTGAGACATTTGATTTTTAGATATAATTCATTTTCAACTAAAGCTTTGAAGACTTTAAATTTTTCAAATGCTTCATCTTTATGCTTTAGTAAACCAATCCAACACATTCTAGAAAAATCATCAATAAATAAAATGTAGTATTCCTCTCCACGAGGTGAATTTTTCCTTGTTGATCCACACAAATCAATATGAATGAGTTCAATAGGCTTTCTTGTTGATCCTTCTTTGGCATTGAATTGAACTCTAGTTTTCTTACCAAATTGACATGGTTTGCAGATGGTATTTTCTGGGATGATGATATCTGGAAGATCACGAACTGCCTTGAATCTACATGCTTTTCTTATTTGAGAAAATCTTAGATGCCCCAATCTTCTGTGCCATAACCAATTTTCTTCTATTTTCCTTAGATAACATTGTTCTTGACCCCGTTTTATTATATATAGGTTGCTTGGAGTTATTATACCTTTAATTATGGTCTTTCCTATGTCAAGCTCACAAACCACACATTCTTTTGATCGAAACACAACTTCATTTCCTTGCTCATACATTTGACTAACACTCAAAAAGTTATGACTTAAACCATCAACATATATAACCTTTCTAGCTTTAACCTTTTATTTTAAATAAATAAAACCTTTACCCTGAATGACAGTTGGTGTGTCATTTTCAAAAGAGACACTATTTTCCTTTTATAAATCTTTGTATGAAAGGAGTTTATCTTTATCACCTGTCATGTGTTTAGAGCATCAACTATCAATATACCACTTTCTTGTCCTTCTGCAAACAGATCTATGCCACATCTTTCTAACTGAAATTCTTTCCTTTACAATAACTTGGAATTTGATCATGTTTGTTGCTTTTGAATTGTTGGCCAAAATTTTCTCCTGCCTTCAAATTCTTCATGACCAAAGTTATTGAAAAATGAACATTCAATTTCATATTGAAGAGGAGGAAAGTTATTATAAGATCTTTTCTTGACTCCTGTCACACCTTTGTTTTCTTACTTCTCTAGTCATGATAGTTTTGTAGGCAACACATTGAGTAGCCTTATGACCAAAGTTATGGCATGAAAAATATTTTCCATTAAAGAACACGTTTCTGTGATCATAAAATCTTTTGGTATTGTTCACCTTTTGGTTGGTCCTTCTATTGATGTTCACCCTTTGAGTAAAATGAGCATGATTTACCTGCGGAGTATGTTTAGGAATTTGCTAAGGATTGATGCGTTGTTCACTAGTTTTTGCTGCATCAAAATAGTCTCTGGTGATGGGTGAAGGCTTTTTTGGTTGGGATGTTTCTCCAGTGTATCCAAGACTAGTCTTTATAAGAGGAGAACATTGAACCTTGATGATTTCATCTAAGGGTTCTGATCCTTTAGTAAATCTAATATTCAGAGATTTTGTCCTCTCAAGTTCTTTTCTTAGACCTAGTACTTCACATTCTAATTTTTCTTTGTGCTTTTCTCTTTCAGTGAGTTGATGTGTCAAAGTGTCTATGGTCATATTCTTTTCTTCCAAACAGATTTTAAGTTGAGTGATTTCTTCAAGAAAATCTTCCTCTTCTAAGACATCCATAAAATCATCATTTTCATAAGCCATGAGTAGTTTAATATCTTGTTCAGATTGATCTTCATCACTAGTAGAGAACCCATCATTATCTTCATGAGTATAATAACTTCTTGTATTAATAAACTGTTTTCTATTACCTTTTGCAGGCTCCTTTCCTTTGTCATGATTATCTTTATGAGGACATTTAGCAGCATAATGACCAACTCTACTAGAAGAAAAACATTTGAATGGAAGCTTACCTATGAATCTTCTGGAACCCGATTGGAGTTTCTTTATAAAGTTTACCTCATCTTCATCTGAAATATATTGTGATTCCTTGAAATCTTCCTTTTGTTTTCCCTTTGCCGAAGCTTCGAAAGCGACTTATTTAATATTTGATGGACCTCCTTTCCTCATTTCAAAGGCAGTTAGAACTCCATGAATTTGAACAACAGTAATAGATTGTAGATCCTGCTTCTCCTCAATGTAAGATACTTTCGACTCAAATTGAAAAGATAGAGATCTCGAAATTTTTTCTACTAAAGTAGCCTCCTTTATTTCTTCACCCAAATTCTTCATAAAATTTACAATCTCAGCTACTTGTAAAAAGTAACTAGCAATACTTTCATCACCATGCATCTTGAGAGTTTCATATAGAATTATGAGAGTTTGGAGCTTAGCACATTTTACTTGGGAGTCTCCTTCGTATCTCTGAATGATTTTGTCCCATATTTCTTTGGTTGCCTTGAGTTGCATGGCTTTGATGAATTCTGATTCTCACAGGCTTCCTAATAATGTATTGATGACTTTGGAATTGGTTTCATATGACTTATTTCCTACCGTATCTATGGCTATTGCTGCTAGAAATTGGTATGCTCCTTGCACAATTTCCCAAACATCATCTCCAAGTAACTGAAGATAGGCTCTAGTTCTTATATTCCAATATAATAAGTTGTTTCCGTAGAGGATTGGTGGTCTGATAGCTTCCATTATTTCGTGATTGCTCATCTTGTGAGATCTTCCTTCAAGCGACCAAGCTTCTTCTGAAGGACCTCCTCCGATTCCAATTGTTGGTAAAAATGCTGAGGGGGGGGGGGGGGGGGGTTGAATCAATATTTTAACTTTCACAATAATGGTTTTCCTTTTCAAACAATATACACTATTTTACTGAAACCAACCAACGTATGTTCGTGACTATAAAGTATGAAACCAACGTATATGTAATAAATAACTAATTCATTGTCTTAAATCAGAGTGTGATGCATTAAGCAGTAAACAAATGCAATGAGAATAGAATAAATCAACACACGTAAGAAACGCACATGAACACCATGATTTTTTGGGTGGAAACCCAATGTGGGAAAAAACCACCACTGTTTTTGTCTCAGTCTTCAGTCTACTTATAATAAAAAGTGTTTACAAGTTTTTTACTGGTGCATACTTTTCCAGTACGTAAGTATCTACCTGCTGAAGGCTACAACCTTCACTCATTTTTTAGCTTCTACTGGAAGGGAGCTCCAACCCCCTACCTCTTGTACTAGCTAATATGTTTACCAGTATGTAGGTGCTGGCCTACTGAAGGCTACTACCTTCACTCTTCTTCTAGGGACCATGTTTCATAATTTTTTAGACTGGATACTCCTAGTAGACAACAATAAAATATGAAGGCCACATTTCATCAAATTTTCATACTGGATCCGTCTGAAACATTGAAGCTCAAAAATCAATCACCATTGCAATAACTGCATCTGCCAACAATCAATTAATATGAACAGTCAGATCACTGTCACCAGAACACTGAGCTGAACCTAGAACACTGCATCAACAACTAGAACCATCTACAACCTCAAAATCATATGTCATAATGTATACACTACTTTAGTGAAGCCAACCTGCATGTATACACTACTTCTTTTAACCCAACCTACGTATATCTTTAAAAATATTGAATCATAAAACTTCTGAACCAAAAACTGTACCAACCAATATCATTTTGAAGATCTACTGTCAAATTACAGAGAAAACATCATCCTTCTTACTTAATTAATCAATCAATCAGACTCAATCTCCTTATACAGTAAGTTTTCCTTTCAGATCTAATGAAGACATCATTGACATACATCAGTAAAACAACAGTACTAATCAGATAGACCAATCATCTCTGAACAACATGATTTTTTTTGCATACGCTACCTGGGAAATTCTGAGCCAATGTGTATATGCACCTTCACCAAGGCGAACCGGTGTATAGATCTGCAAATAATAACTTATAAAGTCACATTTATTCCAGACTTCAGACATACCCAGATCATAACATTTAAAGAATAAAAGGTGTGTTAGCATTCATATCTAGCCCATCCATTACCAGATCATACAATGATAAGTCATTTCAGCTCTCATGATCCTGATCCAACATTGTATGCAAGGTGCGCAAGGTATTTCAGATTATATCATAACCATAACCCTTACAACATAAAATATACTTTAGATAGAAGTATTCATGAAAATCCCTTTCACTTACACACTTGGCCCTTTGATCTTCTCCTCCTTATATAGTTTTAGCCTTTCTCAATACCTCGGATCAAAACAACACTTAAAAGCTCTCGTATTCTTAGACGGGATCAAGTAATCCTAATTCTGCTCAATATTTCGGGCTAATACCATGATATGGACACTTGGTATTTATGAACCTTAAAATTCCATAATTTTCCATCTCATACGTGCTTTTACTCTTGTGAATGTGTGTGCATACATATACATGCTTTTTGTCCAGTGAACCTGCTTGTATACACGACCTGCACTAGGTGAACTAGTGTATACACCTTAATACAACTAAAAACAATTTTTTTCTTCAATTGCGTGATTCTGATCTGTAGTCCTTTGTTCCATCATCTTCTTCTTCTGTACCATTTCCTTGTTACCTCTGAATTGACCTATTACAGTGTGAGCTACCGTTTAGAAATATGAACTGACCTGTGAGTGGGTTGCCATCAAGGACAACATTGTGTATCATAATGCCAACAATCCCTTAAAAATGAGCTTCCCCACACCTTCAACACTCTGATGGTTCTCTTTCTTTGACCCCACCTATATTTTTATTGTTCAATTCCATGGGCTTATACCTAGTTTGATTTTGTGTTGGCTGCAATGAATTCCCTTTGTGTTATCAGGAAAACTAGTGTATATGCAGAACTGCTAGTCCCACTAAGGCTGGTAGCTACCTTAGAAACAAACAAACTAAAACCACTCTAGTTTTCCTTTATAAGAAATAGATGAGAGAAGAATAAAGGAGACCAACCTCAGTCTTGCACTTGGTTCCTTGTTTGATTCCTCTCCCTTCTGATAGTCCTTTGCTGCTTGCCTTCTTGTATACCCAGCTTCAAAGAGCACCTGTAGAATCAAAGTGGCATAACACTATGCGAGAACATAGATCTATTATCATAAGCAATATAGGATCAGATGTATATTAACCACACAAATGCATCAAACATCAATCACACAAGTATGTGGACGAAAACTTGAATAGCTTTATTGATAATCAAGAAAAAGCAAAGAGGATTACAACCAATTGTTCTGACCCAGCATCATCCTCTCAGCAAGTAAGCCCTTCTTTACCTCATGAAAAGCTTAGATCACCCAACACTATGATATTACACCAAGAAACCAGCAGCACTTCCTTACAAGATACAAAATTCCAGCCTCTGGATCTCTGGGATGAGGAATCCATATATAGATGTTTGCAAGGGGGGTGAGTCAGCTTTTGAGATTTGATAAGTGTCTTCCCTCTGATAGTTCTCGATTCCACTTGGAGATTGATGATATCTTACTCATCACTGGTCGAATTCAGAGATGCAAGTGTCACAGGAGAAGTTTCTGGAAGATTCCATGCTCTTCCACCTTGCGGATTGACCCTGCCATTTGTCCACTCTCGCCCATCGCACCCCATAGAAGGGATTTTTGACATGCATCGCACCTACTGTGTGTACTCGGGTGGGATGCAATGCACTTTGCCTATGGAGCAGGTGAAATGGTCCAGATCTGACCAGTTCTGAGTAGTTTTTCATGGAGAACTTCTGGGAGAAGATGTAATCAGTTGACCTTGTTCTTTTAGGGGTCGGAACAACACTTTTAGGGACTTAAGAGCCCCTGGTTTATTAACATTTATGATTGGGGTTTCAGTGCCCAAAAATGTCTATAACAGTTGCCCCCTAAAGCATGAGGTCGTTAATTTGTCGATGTCGGGTGAAATTCTTTATCATGAGGATCTGAAGTTCTTTAAAGCTGGAAGGAGACCTGTAATAAGATACAATACAATACATTATCTTCATAATATTTTCATTATCTAGCTGAGGTAGGCATTCCAATGCTCAGCTTTATAAATTCATTTTTCATGTACATGAGAGAGACAATTGTCTGAGTGTAGACTGATGATTCTGGTAGAGCCATCATCCCTTAGATTGGATGATTATCTGTGCAGCAATGATGCACATTTGATGTCTTTATTTTCCTGAATATATATCGCAGCCCGGATGGATGAAACTAGATCCGGGGTCCTCAATCTCGTTCGATCTTCACTCTAAGTACAAGTCGATCCATGTGAGAGATGTTCTAGAGTCGAACATGGAAATACATCGCTTGATTACCAGCCAATGATGTAAGCTGTTAACAGGCGCGAGAGGAATCATCAATAATGATGATGACCCTCAAGGTACTACAATACAATTCACGTGGCGTGAATAAAGGACTTGGCGTCGAACACCACGCAAAATCTTTCGGTCGAAGGCCATTGATGTAAACCTGTCACCGGAAGTGAGAAACTTGCCATTGAGGCATGCAAGCTTCAAAGTACTGATAGGGTTGTTCCTAGATCGACTTCTTGGATGATGAGTTGATGTCGACAAGAAGCGATCCGTCATAGGAGGGCCTTAGTGAATCCCACATCATTGACATGGAAAGGAGCAAATGATTTTAATGGAGGTGAAAATGATCTGGTGATATAAGGTTCAGGGTTGCGGTCATGAAAGAATGGAGCGTAAATGTATTGCAGTGGGTGAGACACAGGTGAATTCTCTGAGCGACTTCTCTTGAACATATCGGCGACAATGGCATGATGGATTGGTAGCATTACCCCAAATGTGGATGGTGTGACGGAACCATGGTGATGTGACCAGTGAATGGAACAACCCAACCCAACTCGGATGTGGAGTGAAAGTGTCATGTTCAAGAGCGACTTGCTACCAACAAAGTTTCTTCAAGTTTTCTTCCAAATTTTTCCCCAGTCATTGCTGACCAGTACCTTTTTATTTTTGTCAAGCTTTAGGAGAATAACATATGCTTGTTCTATAATTCGCCCTTCGGGCAAACCCATCGCTATGTTTTAACGATCCTAGCGATAGTGAAACTCGTTCTTATCTGTTATGGACAAGTTTGTCGCTATTAGGTTTTAACGACAAAGATAACTCGGTCCTTTTCAATTTTAGAGAGTTTGAAGGGGGACGTAAAGGAAACTCCAAAAAATCCTTTTTCATCATCTAATCCCTTAAGTCCGAAAAAGTATAAAACAATACAGAAGGGATGAATTTTCGGCATTTTTAATGAGCCGAACAAAACAAGCACTCGATCTTTTTGTGTAATAATCCCTCAGGTCCAAAAAGATTAAAATCTAAAGGAGGGATAGCACTTCCGGTCACTTTAACGAGCTGGAGAGGCCAATGGCTCGGCAATCTTTTCATATTTTACGAGTCAGTTGAAAAGAGCTTAAAGGAGACTCGGCTTTGAGGAACGAGTGATAAATTCGGGTAGCAGCTGATTCCAGGTAAGGTTTGGAATTTTCCAATCACGACAGTGTTACAAGGATGGCTAACAGGATCACCCTTCGCAGCTGTTCCTCAAAAGGGGTAAACAATCAAATGGAGGTGAATGATCGGCCAATACAAAGTGGAGGTGATGATGAGAACATGACCAAGGTTTTAAAGGCTCAAGTACTACATTCACGATGGTTATTTACCAGAATTTGGTTTATTTTTTATTTTAAAATGAGCTTAAACACTAGTAAAACATTTTCTCATTGCTTATGTTTATTTTTTAACGAGCTTGAAGTCCACGTTAAAACTACTCGATCCAGTCGTATAATAAGAATGTCTCATCTAAAAATGGCATTATTTCAAAGCTTTGCCCCGCATCCTTTCTTTATGCAAGTTAGGAAATGACCAATCCTATGAGTTTAAAGGGTTAGAGGACCTACAAATTTAAAAAATAAATGGTCGCTCTTCGCTTGCATGCCAAAAGGTTTGCATGCCCCCAGGTATAGAGAAATAGAGTTTCGAGGTTACCCCTCAATTTGCAGACAAAACATTTGTTTTGCCGGGAAAGGCCTACCTTTTTCAGGTTACCAAAGATTGTTCTATATATACCACAAACAAAACACTTCTTCGGCGATGTCTACCGAAATAGACAAAGGTGAATGGCGCAGACGCCTCCACTCACATAAATTTGACGAGGGAATCTTATTCTAGCCTAATCCCATTTTCCTAAATGGACGGGTGTGTCAGACTAGTCATATATCCTTCGTGGAAACCTACCCTACTCCTGAAGTTTCCCTGTCGAAGCAGACCAATGTGCATGCCCCCTGGGTTTCAGTCATATCATCCGAATCACTCGCGCTCATCAGGAGGACGGACTGGGGGTTGATGAGACATTCCTTGCGTGAAAAGACAATTCAGGGTTGGTATATGACTATTTGCTATGTGTGAACCGGGAAATGAAAGCTGGTCTACGAGCTTGACCACTCTTCCTTCGTGCGGAAAACACATTACTCTAAAGAGTTATGAGACAATGGCTCCCATGCAATAAATATAGTCTTTTCCAAGGAGTAGATTATAATCCAGGGGTCCTTGGACTACCATTACGTTCATGTGAACGGTTTTCCCTCTCAATGTTATGGGCACATTGGGAAGGATCCCTAACGGTCGACTGGTTCCTTAGTCAAAGCCTGTTAGATTTCTCATCTCAGGCAAAAGCGATGGAAAACCAAGCACTTTCCAAGCAGTTGAGGAAAGGATACTCACAGAAGCCGCTTCATCTATGATGGTAACGGCCATGACCATTCTATATATTTGAGCAATGATTCGAAATGGTACACTAGCCGATAAACGGGGTCTGCCTAATAGATTCCAATCAAAGGAAACAACCAGGTTGCTTGGAGGTGGGACCGAATAGACAGCCAGGTACGGCTCTGACGAACTTCCTTCCTGCGGTAAAGGAATGGGTAGACTACCCCCATGTTCATCGGAGTCTGTGCTCACGAAGAGAATTTGGACGGTGTCATCCTTATTCTCTTCGGTGACTGTATCATCTGAAGATGGATCCTCTGAAGGCAAGACCAGGTCAACTGCTGCCTCGACCTTTGGACTTTCGTATGGTGTGGATTCAAATGGTTTATCTTCAATGATAGACGCTTCGGCCGACCACAAGGGCGTGTCAGCCGGATTTTCAACTAGCGACGGACTCGGCAAGAGTTTCTTATATCCAGGAGGAAGCCATAACGGTGAAACCAGACAGTCGTCCAAAACTCTTTTAGCCTCATCTAAGAAGGGACAACGGTGGACGACATGATCGCCTTCACACAGTTTACAAGGAAATTTACATTTTCCTTTTTGTCTAGGGGCTTCACTTTCACTAGTTGACGGTGTACTTTCAACATGATCATCAGAGGTTGATGACACCGGATTGTGCAAACGAGGAGACCAGTCCCTTAAGATCCGAGGGATGCAAGGACAATCTCGATGATAGTGGTCTCCTTTGCAAATGACACATGGTGATTTAGGCCTGGTCGGTGCAGTGTGTGGATTTTCGCTAGACGATGCTTGGTTGCCCCTTTTCGCCTTTGGCTCCTTCTTCTTCTTCTCTTTCTTCTTCTTTTCCTTCTTCTTCTCAGGTACTTGATTTTTGGCTTTACCAGCTTCATCAAGTGAAGAGGAAGGAGGAGAGGAAGAATTGGATGAAGTAGAGGGTTGGGGGGTAACTCTGGTATCGTTTAGTTGTTGACTAGATTGTTCAGGAATTGCAGTGTTCTGAATGACAAAGGTTGAGAAGAGCCATACGAGCAAGCCAATTGTCAATCCTGGAAGCAACAATGTGGCCATATGGGATGCACCAACATCTCCCCAAGAGGAGAAGCGACTAGGATTTCCTCCAAGGGGAACTCCTTGGTTGGTGGACTCCATTTTCCGCAACCTAAGACCAATGTAGGAAAGGTGATAATTATTCCGTTTAAAATAAATTTTAGATGCTTTGACACAACTTGTTTTTTCAATTTTTAAGAGTCAAGAAAAAACAAAAGATGACTCTAGTCACCTTCGATTTTTAATGAGCCTGAAGTGAGAAGTGCTCAGATGGACCTTTTCCGTTAAGGAGTCTGAAAAGGAAGGAAAGGGACTGCTCTAGAAATCTAGATAGAGGGATTACCAAACCAATCGCAAAACTGCAGAATACTTTTTACGGTACGGCAGTCAGTCTTCCCGAATGCTATGTTCAGTGCATTGCGATCGATAGGGTGGCAGACACGGCTTCCTATGGATAAAGGATTAAGCCTATTGTGGTCTCCCAAAATATACTCGACGATACGTGGGATCACAAGTCCATACTGGTACTTGTCATCTCACAGTGGAGGAATCACCCAACCAAAAGTGAAAACAACAGTTACCAGGCTTTACGATGCCGGAATATGTCTCTAGCCTAGACTTCTAGATGTTGTGCGTTGGGGTTCCAAAGCGTTTTTAGATTCATTAAATTTATTTTATAGTTGATCTTGCTTAGGAAATTTTCCTTTCAAGTTTACCGCGTGATGTAGATGTACAATTCCTGAAATGCTATCTAAGATGATAAACAGTCGTTTAATCTTCTTTTTGCAAATGAAAATCCTAGCTACTAAGGAAAGAGAGATGGCGTTCTTTCAACAAAGAGCAAAGAGCACACACTATATGCACTGTCCTAAATCAAACCGACAAATAGTCTAAATGCAAATGCACATGCATGTATTTGTTTTCAGCCTTCTTAATGTGTAAATGATAAAAAGAAAGCTAAGTGCAAATCTGAATTATTTTTCAAAGCGACAATTACTAACAAGTTTCTTTTCAAGACAAAATGAGGACAATGACAACACTTTGCAATTTGGAATTGAAAACTTGCTTTCGACACTAGAAAAACTACTAATTCAGATCAAATACAAGAGTAACAGGGTAATCGACTATCAAGAACAATCAGATTCTCTTCTATGACTGAAAACGACACTTGCGACACTTTCAAATCAAGAAATGACAGTACAACTACGCTACTTCTTTGTAAAGGAGAACTGAAAATGACTAAAAAAAAATACATAAAAACATTTACAATTCTTTTCACAATGGAGGCAGAATAACGGCAAGGAAAGGGGTTTCAACAGAGGTGTACTAACTATAGGCAGCAAAACTCCTGAATAGAGCTAAAAAGAATGAACACAGAAACCAAAATTTAGGAACAAGGCCTTGTCTGATCAGCACACCTGTAACACAGTGAAACTAAAATGCAACGCACCTACTACACTCGGGAAGTGCGATGCATTTGAAGTTCACAGAACAAACAGTGCGCTGGACCAGGGACGAGACTTTGATTAGGTTCCAGGTCACAGTTTGCAGTTCAGTTCAGGGATTTAGGCCGAGCAAGTGGTAATCAGTAAATCAATCACAGGGGTAGACCTAAAGAGGTTACTAGAGCCACAACGAGGTCAATTAGAGAGCTTGTAAATCAATTGTTTAATTCATAAACAAAACCCGGAGATAGACTGACGCAGCGTTGATCTACTTTGCACTTGCATAGCAAATGCAATTTGAAGGCTAGCTGGCTTGACTTCAAGCTCCGTCTTGTAAGTTTATAAAGTAAACAAATGTAGATGAACAATCAATCTATTCGCTCCCCAGTGGAGTCGCCATTTTGTTATCGGGAAAACTAGTGTCTATGCATAACTGCTAGTCCCACTAAGGTTGGTAGCTACCTTAGAAACAAACAAACTAAAAGAACTCTAGTTTTCCTTTATGAGAAATAGATGAGAGAAGAATAAAGGAGACCAACCTCAGTCTTGCGCTTGGTTCCTTGTTTGATTCCTCTCCCTTCCGATAGTCCTTTGTTGCTTGCCTTCTTGTATACCCAGCTTCAAAGAGCATATGTAGAATCAAAGCAAAATAACACTATATGAGAACATAGATCTATTATCATAAGCAATATAGGATCAGATGCATACTAACCACACAAATGCATAAAACATCAATCACACAAGTATGTGCAGGAAAACTTGAATAGCTTTAATGATAATCAAGAAAGAGCAAAGAGGATTACAACCAATTGTTCTGACCTAGCATCATCCTCTCAGCAAGTAAGCCCTTTTTCACCTCATGAAAAGCTTAGATCACCCAACACTATGATATTACACCAAGAAACCAGTAGCACTTCCTTACAAGATACAAAATTCCAGCCTCTGGATCTCTGGGATGAGGGATCCATATATAGATGTTTGCAAGGGGGGTGAGTCAGCTTTTGAGATTTCATTAGTGTCTTCCCTCTGATAGTTCTCGATACCACTTGGAGATTGATGATCTCTTACTCATCCCTGGTCGAATTTACAGAGGCAAGTGTCACAGGAGAAGTTTTTGGAAGATTCCATGCTCTTCCACCTTGCAGATTGACCCTGCCATTTGTCCACTCTCTCCCATTGCACCCCATAGAAGGGATTTTTGACATGCATCGCACCTACTGTGTGTACTAAGGTGGGATGCAACCCACTTTGCCTATGGAGCAGGTGAAATGGTCCAGATTTGACTAGTTCTGAGTAGTTTTTCTTGGAGAACTTCTGGGAGAAGATGTAATCATTTGACCTTGTTCTTTTAGGGGTCGGAACAACACTTTTAGGGACTTAAGAGCCCTTGGTTTATTAACATTTATGATTGGGGTTGTAGTGCCCAAAAATGTCTATAACACTTTGCCAAATTTCTTCCACTAATGATCCCTTCCAAAAATTTTAAGGTATGCAACATTTTTCCTTTTTTCCCCATTGCAGATTTTTCTTTGTCCTTACTTTTCCATGGTTTTGAGCCTTCTCCTCTATTTTTAATGTTTTCATAACACAATCTTTAATTTCTTACTATATCCATTTTTTTAGCATTTTCAAACTCAATCCTTTATTTATAAGGGACTGGTAGGCAGTTTAAAAATATTTTCACCTTGGCTTTCTCTTCCCTAATATAAGTAACATACCGCAACAAATTTGTGAATTTAGCCACAAACTCCATAATTAATTGTCCCAGTGTCAATTAATGAAACTCCTTTGCTCAATCATCATCATATCCTTCATTGAGGTATCTATATTTAAATTATTTCTATAACTCCTCCTAGGAATCTTTCCATTCTTCCAATGTATGCAAACTTTTGGCCTCCTCCCACAAAATGGCAGCCATCCGTTGTAGCTGATAAATGGCTAATCTAGCCTACAAATTACTCTGATATTCATAAACATGGAATACTTGACCAGGTTGAGAAGGCATGGTTCTGCATCCTCCTCCTTATCCCCATCAAAGGTAGGGGTTTTATGTTTTAAACTCCCTTTGCAACTCCACTTTCTGCTTCTGTTTATGGGTTTCTCAATAAGTTTTGTCTAAATCATCCCCACTTCTAGAATTTTCTATTTCTATCTCAACATTTTCCCTTTTTAGTGGTTATGTTTTTCCCCAAACTCTCATGTTTCTATTATCATGTGACTACACTTTTCCATCAAATACCTGATCAATCATTCTTGTTCTTCACTTGCCTTTAGCAACTACTCATTACTAGTTATAAGATAAATCAACCCCTGCTATAGAATTCTCACAATCTGCATAATATGAGTTGTTGGTGGAGTAGTTCCTCCTCCTAACTCCACATATATTCCTTCTCCTTCTATCATAGGTGGGTTGGTACCATCTGCCATTTTGGTGTTGAAACCCTGCTTCAATTAAGTAGCTTATAGTCCATATGAAGTAGTATTAGTATACCAATTCTTAAACTGGGTTTACAATTCAGCATATAAGTATAATTCCAATGTGGTGCTTTCCTATAACCCCAATTTTGAAACTAGTGCTCTCATACCATAGGTCACATGCCTAGGTTCCAAAAGTATTGATTAAAATTTTATTTCCTTTACTTCAAACTCACTAAGACTTACTTAATATAAAGTGTGTCATCCAATAACAATGATCTTTGTCTTCTCCAATGCATAGAGAAAGCATGAAACTAATTTTTATGTATTTCCCTAAAGTGCCCAAAAAAGGCTTATAGTTTAATTTATATGTATTTTGCAACCATTGTTTACTAATTTATAATACATGAAAATTTTGGTGCCTCTAATGAATTCCTACCTCATTTAACCAACCTTTTACCCCATCTATCTAGGCTTGGACTAAAAACCTTAACCCCAACTCATTTCATTTCTTTTTTTTGTGTTACTATGCACACATAGGGATTGTTGTGATATAGAGCAATATAATTTCCATATCTTAATGTTGAAACAACGAAGGTTTATAAAGTGGGTTGACCTAAGCTTATTATAAACCTTGCATTGTTAACTTTATATGATATCATATCTCCATTCAATAGATTTCAAGTGGGATTACAGTTTTTACTGAAGGACTATGCCTTCGTAGTTGTGAGACGAATGGATGACATCCACGTCCACTTGGTCTATGTGATATTCATGTGGAAATGTTAATTGGCTTACGTGGATGGTGACGATCTTTCTTTGTCAACCCAAGGATGGAGAATTCCATCCCCAACCCTAATCCTATAAACTAGGTTAATCTCGCTTCCATTTACTTTTGTTTTTACCCAGTAAGTTGTGTCACTTGTAGAGGTCTGCCATGGAAGGAGTTGTTACTTTGGAAGCTATGGGTTCTTTCCAGGCTTTGTGCCAATGTGGTGATTTGATCCAAAAGAAAACGTTGCTAAGGTTAAAAATGTTGTGGCTTTAATATTTCTCCCGTATCTCATTTTCTCTATTTTTTTCTTTCTTTCTTGGGAGTCGAGTTAAGTATTTCTTCGTGTTATTTCAAGGTTCTCTAATGCCTATGGTGACCCTAAATTTTTTTTTTGTTTCATGTTGGCACTACAACCTCTTAACATTACTATCAATTTTTTTTCCACTAGTAACTTCAATCCTCTTCTTTATTGTGCATCTTCTTGTATCATAATATCATTCTGCTGATAATTCTGCTCTTGGGTGTTCTGTCAATTTTCTTATGTTGGATTCACCAGTCTGGCACAACAAGCCTTCGCTATGTAGAGTTGGGTAGACATTCTTGGACACAGACCCTACTCAAGGTAATTTTCCATGTGAAGGTTTTTTTCTTCATTGTATTATTTCCCAAATGGTTATTAATTGGGCTTACTTGAACCACACTATGGAGTTAAGTCTTAGAAGTGGATTTGTATTGCTATGTTACACAATTTTTTATTATGGGTTGATTTTGGATACTGGTACTTTATATAGTCTTATTACGAGCAGGTAACCCTTTACATGCTATTATTATTCTAATAGAAAATTTGTGGAAATGTGCAGAAGGATAATCTTGGAAAACACCTCTGCTACAGGTATACTGTTGTTTTTCCGCTTGGAAAAATCGTAATTTTTATTAATATAGGAAAATGACATATTGTAGATGTGATTCGCATATGTTGTATGTAAGGCTCAGTTCCTATCGAGTAAGAGAGTAACAAAATAACTCAGTGCTCTACATGCAGGGAGGCTCTGTCTTCAATATTGTTCATAAGAAAGATAAGCAAAAAGACTCCTCACAGGGAGTAAGTATGTCTATCATATATATACATCTGATAATTTAAAGCAAAATACTATAAACATGTGCAAAAAAATAGGCTCATGTTGAGCCAGTTAATCTATATAATCCATATATGGACGGTGGTAATACTGATAATGGGCACTGTCTCTCTGCTCCTGGATCAACCATGTGCCACGAGGCCGGATCACAACTTCCTTGGATAACTGGTTGGCAGTTTGGTTGTGTTCCCTGTAGATATGATGACAAACAAAGAGATCAAAATGTGTAATGAGTCTATGTGCCTCCTCCAGAATAGGTCTCAGTGTGTAAGCAGAACAATTTGTTGTTTTGTTAATCCAGTTGCAGATAATTTTTGAGTCCCCAAATATTTGAATATTCCTGCAATGTTTTTCCAAAGAAAATTGTATGAGATGTTTTAGAGTGATCAACTTTGAAAAGTTGTTGGTGCCCCTTCTGAGGCCCATTTGAATTTTATAGTGGTGGGAATCAGATAGGTATAGAATTCCTCCTCCCCCACACCTAGTGCCCTATGATCAGCCACCAAAAAAAGCCCGGGGATGTTCTCAGTTGATGTCTTCAGGAACAATATGCCTAGAGAGGATTATCATCATCATCAAGTAAGGAGTCATAGTCTGCCAGAAGACGGGAAGTGATTGAGGGCCAATGAGGTATGATGTCCTGAAAAATGCAACGATTATGGGAAATCTAGATCACCCAACAAATGAGGAGAGGAAGATTCCTAGCCTTGGTCGGGGTCGCGGTGGTCCACCATGTGGTCCAAGCTTCCATTGTTGTCAAGCCCTACCATTTGCATTGGGGGATGCTTGTCAAAAGGATGGAGTTCCAAAGGTCCTGAATAACTGGGCAGGTAAGAAAGAGATGATCTATTGATTCGAAGTTGTTCTTACAAATGCAACACCAAGTAGGTCCATGTTGAGCTCTTTTGATCAGATTGTCTCCCGTGGGTGCCTTATTTCTTAGAACTGTCCACATGAATAATCTAGTTCTGGGTGGTGCCTTTAATTTCCACAGGTTTTTCCACCAGTGTTTGATAGCCTGTGGTCTATGAATAGTAGCCAAGTAGAGATATCCCTCCTTAGGGGAGTATACCCCATTTTTACCATGCACTGAGATCATCTCATCATCCCCTTCAATAATTCTGATGTGTGATTCTATAAATTCTTATGTTTAATCTTCCCATTGTTGATGCCAGTTCTATGGGATGTGCAGGCTACGAGCAAATTTCCAGGCCTGATAAAATAAGGTGGTGTTCTCTAGATCTGCAATGTGACTGATATGTGTGATGCCTAAATTAGTAAGGTGTAGCATGAGATCCTAAGGTAGTTTGTGAGCGTTACCACATCCTATCCAAGGGTCTAATCTGATGCAGACTCATGTGCCATATTGGATTTTCCATGTGAGCCCTTCTCGGATAATAGGCATGGAATTTATCACAACTTTCTAGATGATTGAGATCCTTGTTTTGTTCCAGATTGGTTGTCGGATCCAGTCCATCAAATTTAGGGGGGATATGTATTTTGAATAAGCCACCCTTGTCCATAGGCTGTTTGTGGTGATCAATTTCCAGCCTAGCTTGGCTGCTAGTGCAGATGAGAAGTCATCCAACCTTTTAATTCCCCATCCTCCCCATTTTTTTGGGAGAGCAAGCAACTTCCATTTAGCCAAGGCAAAGATTCTCCTTGACTGATTGCCTTTCCAGAGGAATCTACAACACAGGTTTTGTATTCTGTAGGGAATACCTTGGGGGATCCATGCCAGTGACATCCAATATATAGGGATGGCTTCAATAACAACTTTTATGAGTACTAGTCTCCCTCCTCTGGAGAGGTACTTATGATACCAAAGCCTTCTTTCTATCTTCTAGATTAACCACGTCGAGTATGCTATCTTGTATCCAAGAGGTTTAAGTGTGTACCCCAGGTATCTAAGGCAATCCTCCATCTGCAGAAAAGTGATTGGGAATCTATGGAGTGCATACAGAATCTCATGAGGGGTGCATCCTGTGGCTGTAATGGTGGATTTAGTGTTGTTGATGGTCATACCTGTAACAGTTTGAAATAATGCTATGGTGTTCTGTAAGATGGTCAAATCTGCAATACCACCATTGAGGAAAATCAACACATCATCCACGAATAGTAAATGAGTCAGAATGCATCTGTCAGTGATCCTAATTCCCTTAAATCTTCCCCTGCTATGTTCTTCCCTAATAAGTCTGTTGAGCCCTTCCATGATAAGAAGAAATAATAATGGGGACAGAGGACAACCCTGCCTGAGTCCTCTTTCTGAGTGAAAGAAAGGTGATGTTGATTCATTAACAAAGATCCTGAATGATATATTAGCTATACAACACATGATGCATTTTATAAATTCAATGGGGAAGCCTAGATGTGTTAAGAGCATTCTGATGTATAACCAACTTGCATGATCAAAGACTTTTGAGAGGTCTACCTTGAGGATCATACCTTTTAGCTTCTTTGTCTATATAGAGTGCATCACTTCTTGTGCTTTTCCAACAGCTTCATGAATCTGTCGATATTGGAGGAAGGCAAATTGTTCTGAGGATATATGGGTGGATAGGATGGGACAGAGGCGATTGGCTATAATTTTTGCAATGATTTTGTAGATGCAATTGCAAAGGGAGATGGGGCAGAAGTCATCAAAGGAGACGGGGTTGTCTGATTTAGGGATAAGTGGAATGAAGGTGGAATTGAAAGCCTCATACATCTTTCCAGTGATCTAGTAGTCTTCAATGACCTTAAGAAGATCTTCTCCAAGGATATCGAAGAAAGCAATGTAGAACTCCACCAACCAGCCATCTGGTCCTCGACTCTTGTCTCACTTGAACTGTTATCGAGAAATCTAGTGTCTATGCAGAGCTGCTAGTCCCACTAAGACTGGTAGCTATCTTAGAAACAAACAAACTAAAACTACTTTCGTTTTCCTTTATGAGAAGTAAATAAGAGGGGAACAAAGGAGACCAACCTCTGTCTTGCGCTTGGTTCCTTGCTTGATTCCTCTCCCTTCTGATAGATCTTTGCCACTTGCTTCCTCGTCTACCCAGCTTCAAAGAGCACCTGTGGAATCCAAGCAGCATAACACTATACAAGAACGAAGATCTACTATCATAAACAATACAGGACCATATATATATTGACCACACAAATGCATATATCATCAATCAGACAAGAATGTGGAGGAAAACTTGAATATCTTTATTAATATCAAGAATAGCAAAGAGGATTACAACCAATTGTTCTGATCCAGTGCTGTCCTCTCAGCAAGAAAGCCCTTCTTCACCTCATGAAAAGCTTAGATCACCCAACACTATGATGTTACACCAAGAAACCAGTAGCACTTCCTTACAAGATACAAAATTCCAACCTCTGGATCTCTGGGATGAGGGATCCATATATAAAAGATTGCAGGGAGGTGAGTCAGCTTCTGAGATTTGATTAGTGTCCTATCTCTGATAGTTCTTGATTCCACTTGGAGATTGATGATCTCTTACTCATCCCTGGGCGAATGCAGAGAGGCAAGTGTCACAGGAGAAGTTTTTGGAAGATTCCATGATCCTCCACCTTGCAAATTGACTCTGCCATTTGTCCACGCTCGCCCATCGCACCCCATAGAAGGGATTTTCAGTATGCATCGCACTTCCCGTGTGCATTTAGATGGGATGCAGCGCACTTTGACCATGGAGCAGGTGAGATGGTCCAGCTTTGACCAGTTCTGAGTAGTTTTTCATGGAGAACTTCTGGCAGATGATGTAATCAGTTGACCTTGTTCTTTTAGGGGTTGGAACAACACTTTTAGGAACTTAGGAGACCTTGGTTTATGGACATATATGATTGGGGTTGCAGTGCCCAAAAATGTCTATAACATGAACCATTTCAAGGTAGCCTCAAGTTCCCCCATTGTGACCTCCCTGTTGAGATCCATGGCATTCTTCTGGTCCACAAACCAAGGAAATAATTGTGCCACTCTAATGACTTCAGCAAGTGTGACATTGGGGGGTGCCTTGTCGATTTGCTTGAAGTGAGATGTGGCTAGGGAGGCTAATTGCTGGAAGGTATTCACTCTAATACCCTACTCATTTGTCTGTTTCCAAATGGAGTTTAGAATTTTACTTCTCTTTGCTACTAAGGTAGTGAGATTCTCCTTCTGATCAGTAGTAGTGAATCACCCCATGCTCATCTTCCAAGGAAGCAATCTCTGCTTCAGTGTCCCTTAGGGTTTGATCATCCAGTTCTCTCTTATTGTGAGCCCAGATTTTTGATAATCTCTTCAGCTCCTTTAGGTTATGTGCAAAACCTTCTGCTATATTCCCACCAGTAGTAGGAGGGTGAGTCTTCCAATAATCAGTTACCATTCGAATATAGGCTGCATCTTTTAGCCATGTAGAGTTGAACTTGAAAGGAGCTTTGGGTTTGTTTAGTCCACCTCTTATTTCAAGGTATATCAACATGTGGTTTGATATACCCCCTGATCCAACCCACTGCCTGTAGTTATAGCCCATACCCAGCAGTCGCTCCTTGATGAGGAAGCGATCTAGCCTTCTAGCAAGGTTGTCCTCCCCAATTCTTTTGTTCCTCCAAGTAGGTTGTATTTTTGTAGATGGAATATCAATGAGGCTGTGATTCTCCAGGATGTTCTCAAAGAAAGCAGATAGGGGGTTGATTTGGGCATGATGTCCCCATGACTACGAGAATCCAATAGAGAAATTTAAGTCTCCTCCAAGGATTATGTTGTCCACTTGTAGAAGATTGGTGTTCAGTAAATGCTCCTAGAAATCTCCATGATTTTAACATGGCCCATATACATTGATAAGTCTGATGTCAGAGCCAAGTTCAGATGAGAAGATGTTCACCCCGATATGGCCAATGCCTCCCTAGATGTTACATAGTTTGATAGTCCGAGTGTTGAATCCCATTGCAATGCCTCTAGAACGGCCATTAACATGAAGGGCTTGGAATGACCAACTAGGTAGCATGGATTCTAGCAGGTGTGAGATGACTTTTGCAAGACCCATGGTTTCTTGTAGGAATATTACATCAACCAGTTCAGTCCTAAGAAGTCTACGGAAAGCTAGTTTTTTCTCAGGGCTAGCTAACCCTCTACAATTAAAGGATAGCAACTTCATGGGGGAGATGGATCCAAGGTGTTTTGTGCTCTAAGAACCTGTTCAATAGCAAGCTATTGGCGTGAAGCAATCTCCTCCCCTGCCTGTTGCTTGGCTTTGGATAGGGAGGAGGGTTTGCCTCTCGGTGGCTTTGGGGGGATGGAGGGAGATACCAATCCAATGCCAATGGATTCATGAGGTTGTGATCGAGAAAGGGATCGTAGTGGATAGCTATGAGATAGAGACCCTTGTTCAGAGTCTAAGGATCTCGTGGATGGGGTCGCCTTCAAAAAGGATGCGAGGGTGCTAGAGTAAATGGAGGGGGGGCTACAGAGTGCATACCAATGATATGGGGGGCGAAGGCATAAATTTAGATCTTTGATGATCAACCAAGGATGTTTCTATGATACAAGATGAAGTAGAGAAATGTATAGAGTAGGGGTTAGATATGGACATACCCAAAGATAGCATAGCCGCCACAGTCGTCCTTGCCTTAGTTAGAGGAGGAAAGGGAGGCCAATATGGTGCTTTGTCGTGCTCCTTTGTATCCTTTGTTGGGATTGTCTTTCCCTTTTCCACTGCTCTTGCTTTTCCATTCAGGGGATAGTCCCTGAATAAGTGCCCCACCTTATTGCACCTCCTGCATCTGAAAGGGACCCCCTCATAATCAAGGATCTGAATCCATGAAAAATGTCTCCAGAGCAGAGTGATATGCTCCTGCATCCCTTCCCTGGTGTCTAGATGAACCAATATCCTTGCATATGCCATTATGCCTATAGTGAGGTATGATTTATCATGCTCCAGGTATGTGCCCAAGGCATTTCTGATGCACCTGAAAATGTCCTCAGACCAAAAATGGAGTGGCAGGCCTGGTAGTCGAACCCACAGTGGTCTAGCACCTAATTGCTCCCTCTCAGGGTCGAAAAGAGGGTTCCATCATCTCAGGAGCACGGGGGCTTATTTAATGTGCCAAAAGGAAGATAGAACCCAATTGGTGTGCTCAGCTCTGGTGAAGCATAGTGCAAACCATCCCCAGACAAAGGTTTGTACGAAGGGTAGCTCAGCCAAATGATGCCCCCAGATTTCTGTTGTCCATTGCTTAAGCCTTGCCGCAGAGTAGCTTCTCCCGTGAACCCTACCTACCAAGACTCTATCTGTGGTATCCATGGTTTCACCCCACTGGATATCTTCACCCAAATGGATTGCCACATCCTGTGTCTTGGCTTTGACGCACTTTTGCTTCTTTCCCGGCCTGTGGCCCTTGTCGGTGATGTCCTCCTGAGAGGCACTGAGATGAGGGTTCAGATGAGGGTTTGTAGGGTTCAGACCAGGCCCAGAAGGGTTAGCTTTTGAATACGGTGGTATGCCTGTGAAGCTGTCGGAGAGGGGAGTTGATACCGGTGCCGTGAGAGGGGTATCATGTGGGAAGACCGAGGGTTTGCCGAGAGGGTTAGATGTAGGGAAGTATGATCTGGTGGACAGAGGGTATGGTGGGTAACCCGAGGAGCTCATGGTGTGGTCAGGACCTATACATCGAGCCAAAAATTGTAGGGAGGTCAGTGAAGGGGGAGGGTTAGTGAAAACCAGCCAAGTGAGGGGGGCCTCTGGAAGGGTAACAACCAGGTAGGAGGCTCCCAAAATCGATTGAAAATGAGCAATGGCATTCGAAAATTCACTACCGAAGGGGAGCAGACCATTTGTGTTCGAGGGGGGGATGTCCAAATGGAGACATCCGCGAAAGGGTCTTCTGAGTAATCAACCATATCCATCTCCATAAATTTCTTCCGAACTCTACATGCCAGCTACCACCAAGAGGTGATAAATCGTTGTTGTTGTTGTAACCAACTGTAGATAGGAATACAGTGAGAGGCATGATAGAATCATGGGAAGGATAAAACGTGAGGGCAGCAACCGGGGAATGGGAACGAGTACAAACAACGTCAGAAGGATACGACATCAAGGTGGTAATGGAGCTGGTTATAATGGAGGGGCAGGTTCTTCAGATGTGCGGGGTTTACAGTCAAACCCTTAGGTATACTGTTGTTGTTCGGTAAGTGTTCCCTTTTTTTAATTTTATTATTTATGACAGTTATTACACTAGGGATACATATACTCATTTCTTATTCCTGATATTGATTAGTTCTTGTTCATGAAATTGATTACAATTATGCATAATTCTTGGGTTAACTTGGAGGGTTTCGAGGATAGAGGCGTGCCTCCCACACTTGAATCCTACTTGATCTTAGTGTCTTTACTACATATCCTCTCAAATTCTTGCTATTTTAATCAAGGAATATGGGATTCAATGTTTAGTGCTCTTTTTCAGCACTTAAATTAGCGAGTGACTACTAGCGGTCCCTCCATCCGAAGGCAATGAAATTAGGAAAATGTTTCCACGCTTGTGGCATTAGGATTATGGGTGTCTCCTAGCACCTTCTACATTTTTAAAATTTATAACATCTTATGTTGAGTTTGTATAATTTACCTATCATGGTGGTTGTACTTCTTACTGGCATTGTATAGTCAATATATTTTGCGATGAATCCTGCGAAGGTTTTTCATTAGTATTTTAACCACTTATGAATTGAATTCACCCTTGTACATGAGACATATTACTAATATTGTTAATGTTGTGAATCTGGAGTATATTGAGGATTTTACAGCATAACTCATGTTTTTAATGTTATGGTTCCATATGATTTGTGGATTTTCTTTTTTGTGTTTTTACTGCTCTTCCTTTTTAACTAGGTAATTGAAATAATGATTTCATTTGTGAATGAAATTCCACTTCCATTGGTATGTACTTTTGCTTAGTAAACACATACAATGTGCATGCTTTCTTTCTATTTGTTAATTCCATTCTCAATTTTTTTTTTTCTAAGAAGATATAAATGTATTATATTTTTTGGTTACTTGCATTATTCCTTTGCTTTAATTCTCATGTCTGTAACTTCTCTTGGTACAATCTTTCACTCATATTTTATTTTAACTTATGGTGTCCCATATTGTTGGATATCCCACATCCTCAATCATCTATAGCCTCCTTAGCTAATGTTGGTGTGCATAGTTTAGTCAATCTCTATAATTGCTTAAACTACATAGAATCAACTAATTACATAGACTCAACTCCATGCATATAGAATAACTAGTACTGATATCTAAATTTTCCCAAACGTTCCATAAGAATTTGTTAATTCCTTTCTAGTATGTTGTTTAGATAAATTGTCCCAAACGTTCCATTGGCACTTCTTAATTCCTTTCAAGTATGTTATTTTCAAAACCTTGTCAATTTTCTTTTTCCCTTTTTCTAAAACTAATAATGTATGTGCATAATAGAATATGGTGAATGAGGGCTACAACCCTCCTCATTATCAGATAGTAACTTTTTTTCCTATACTATGTATCCTCTAATATAACTCGACGATTTCCATATTTATGATTTTTATACTAGGTTCCTCCCATTCCTATGGAACAAGTTCCATTTTAAGAGGAACATAAACTAGATACACTTATTATAAACACATTTTAAATAAATATAAGGCCTGATCTACCCATGCATCCTTCTTAAAAAAAAATCCTTTGATACTATTCGACATACCTTTACCTATATCTTTTTAAAATTTATCATCTATACACTTATACAATCAACCTCATCATTACATATCACCAGACAACACTTGTATGATTATTTCACTTTCCTATGTGAAATTATTTAGCCTTTTTTATCAATAACATTATAGAGCATAAATTTATGCAAGCCAACCTTTCAATATTAACACGCGGTAAAATTTAGCAAAACCATAGTCCTAACCAAAAACATTGCTCGAAAATTACTAAGGAACTTACCACAGAAACCTTCCTCCATTTCCCCGAGCTAAGATATGCTTGCCATTGGAATCAACAACCTTCTTGATTATATAGTCCTGCCTTTTTGGGTCTGCCAGCACAACTATGTAGGCCTTTTTTGTTTTATATTTTTTCTTCAAAAAAGATACTTTCATTTTTCTTTAATGCTTGCCTTTTACTCCAACAACCCTTTATTTCACCCCCAAATTAGTGTCTTTCTCCAACTAAGGGGTTTATTACAATCATTATCTTCCATCATAATAAATCTACTATTATCCAATTATTTTCTCATGGGAATTTATCCACAACTATTTTCCACTCGCAATAAAATCTTTTGAGTGTGGTGCTCTTCCCTTAGTAATTTGCAACATTATATTTACTAATAATAATCTATTAATTAGATCACACTAATTTCTATTTGATCAAAGTTGTTCACAAATCTAACATGACTTTCTTACCCATCAACCAAAAAATAGTTCAGGTCTAAAAATAGTAAATCATTAACATAAAGAACTCACGGGTATTACATTTCCCTCATTGGTAATCTAACACGACTTTCTTACCGTCACCCTAAAAAAAGTTCAAGTCTAAAAATAGTAAATCATTAACATAAAGAACCGAGGGGTATTACATTTCCCTCATTGGTGAGTCATATTTCCTTCTGTAAAAAATACATCAATAATGACCTCATCAAATTCCCTCAAAACGTTGGGTCTAAAATGCACTAGAAAAATTCAAAATGCCAAAACATCAAACAAATCTTTTCACTAAACGACTGAGGTTCACTCTGCTCAATATTTTAATACTTTACTATTGATAGATATTTAACTAATAAAATATTTATAGGAAAACATACTAATATTGAAATTTTAGTAATTTACTTTCATTAACTTAATCCATCCTATCATAGCAAGAAGTCCATTTTAGATACAAACTATTATAATAAGACACAATATATTAGTCATAATAAACTAGAACACATTCTAAGTATAACACACTCTAGGTATAGAAAGATGTAGTAGAATAGTTTCTAACTTATTCTTGTAATGACTTTATCTAGTTACAACTCAAAGATAACTCAGCAATGATAACTTTTACAACTTTTGTTAATGTTTATCTCTGTTAATATATTTGATACATATGTACTTTAATAATTATGAAATTTAAATTGCATCAACACCCATCAAAATGTAATATGAATTTCTTTTTCATATTACTAAATAGAAAATGTTAAATTGAATCACAATTAAATATTTTCTTTGCTGAAACAAATATATAAACAAAAATAAAATATATTCAAATAATTAAAATATATATATATATATATATATGGTATTACAAATTTTAACATTTAAATTAAACATCAGCATACCCTTCCCATAGTATTAAAAATTTAAATACATATTTCTCTATCTATTATCGTCATACATATGAAGTAAATATGATTTCCCGATTAAAGTAATCCCTGTTAAGCCTAACAATTGTGATGTCCCTGGTTTCCACTTTAAAGTTGATTGAACATAAAGAGGAAGATTATTATTCTTATTGTAATATAGAACTCACTGAAATATATATTTGAATTTTTTCATTTTTAATCCCTTTTGAGCCTAAGGGATGTTTAATCGTTATGGGACATCTCCCCCACTTTCACTATACTATCCTATCGTACACCTCGGCACATTTTTTATCTCAAAGAATGCTTTAAACAATGGCTCTTGCAAAGCATATGCAAGGGTCTTATCTTGCTCGTACCATGGCTTATCTGGCTGCTCTGTCGCTGAACCATTGTAAAGTGTGTGCACGGGAATCACCATCACAAAAAAATAATAACGACGGTCTAAAGAATAATAATATCAATATTGGGAGCTCAGCCAGCACAAACAGCTGTGCAACTTCTAATCATGTTTCGGTTGGGGTGCCAGAAAAAGATATGTGAAGTTCTACTTCACATGGCGATCATCTATTTGATGTAGGGTTTTGTAACGCTCGCCACAACCACTGCCACGCGCACATATTTCAAGGAGAAAATTAAACAATTCCAAACATGGCCACTAGTTAGGAGCTCTCTGGAAAAATCTCGCAGACCCACAGCTCCACAAAAACTACATACATTTCTTCGTCATCTGTTACAGAAGTACGCACTTAGTAGGGGATTGAAGTAGAAAGTGTCATATACGCCATTACCGCGGCGTGGGTCAATTCCCACACCTGATCGTGTCTTCTCTGGGAGGGAAAGGGCGAGCGAGGTTCAGAAAGAGAAAGATAAAGTGCTTCTAGTGTTGAGGGCCCATTTAAGATGGGGCGAGGTCGAGTCCAGCTGAGAATGATCGAAAACAAAATCAATCGTCAGGTAACGTTTTCAAAGAGGCGGAGCGGACTGATGAAGAAGGCATCGGAGCTGTCTATCCTCTGTGATGCGGAAGTGGCCATGATCGTCTTCTCAAACAGAGGCAAACTCTATGAGTTCTCCAGTTCCAGGTGCATCCCTACTTGCCTTTGCCCTCCTTTCCCCATCTCCTACACATTAACACACATTTTCTCTCTCTGGACATCATGACGTAGACAACACATAAAATTACCTAGATGGCTTTAATCATAAATAAAATTAAGATGCCAGTTTATGTAGGTTAGTCAGAATATGCAGACGACCATTATCATCTACTAAATATTTCTAATTGGATCTGTCCTTACCAACCAGAGCAAATTCAGCATAGTGTACGTCCTTAGTGATTCCTCATGGATTACACCCAGGTTTGTATATAAGTTGTCATTTTATTATTTAATAAATTTAGGGATTTTCATCTAGGATTACAGTACATCTTTTTTTCTTAATTGTTTCATAATTTAGGGTTAGGATGGGCTTGTGCTGGTTTTACTTCCGAAGATAAACCTTATATTCGCTTGTTTTTCAAAATATATGTCAATGACGTTTAATCCTTATGCATTCACATCATGACGTAGACCACACACAAAATTACCTATATGGCTTTAATCATAAATAAAATTAAGGTGCCAGTTTATGTAGGTTAGTCAGAATATTCAGACGACCATTATCATCTACTAAATATTTCTAATTGGATCTGTCCTTACCAACCAGAGCAAATTCAGGTTTGTATATAAGTTGTCATTTTATGATTTAATAAATAAATTTAGGGATTTTCATCTCCGATTAGGATACAGCTTTTTTTTCTTAATTGTTTCATAATTTAGGGTTAAGATGGGCTTGTGCTGGTTTTACTTCCAAAGATAAACCTTATATTCGCGTGATTTTCAAAATATATGTCATTGACGTTTAATCCTTATGCATTCACTTCTGATTTATCTTTACATCCCCGAACAAACCCTAATTGCATTCTAGATCAAATCCTAATTGACACAGTGTTTGCATAAAATTATTTTCCCCATGGATTTTAGAAGGATGAATGTAGATGACAAAACAGAATATCGTTCAATTATCATATGATATGTACAATAATCATTCAATTATCATTTAGTTTTCAAGATCACAGGTTGAAAAGGCTGAATATAAACAAAGACAAAGGGAAAAGAAACATGAGGCAATGGTTAGAAAATGAATTATTTTTGGATAAAAGGTGGCAGTCACAATTAGATGGCTTAATCCTCAGGCGTATTTAAATTTAAATATTTCTACATATGATATGTAGATTAATCAAAGTTTGAACAAAAATATTAGAGAGTTGAAACAGCGTACAATGTAGTTATAAAATAATTTAATATAAATATATTCTTAATAAAATTTATTTATTAATTATTAATTATAATCCATCATTTGTGTGAATCCATAACATTTCATAATGAGAGTTCGTGAGTGGTTATTGATTAAAATGTAATAATTAATAAAATTCATTATCGATGTTTAACCAGGAACACTCAGTTGTTGGCAAAGGCAAACTTTGGGTGCTCCCATGATAGGTTTGAGATTTTGTACGGTCATTAATCAACCTCACGCCTCACACGCCCACATCAGCAGATAAAGGTGTGTTGCAGTAGAATTAGGTATAAGGAAAAAATATGATAACCGTTTTCCAAATTTTAATGTCTAGCGTTTGAAGAATTTTCCTTTTTCCAAATCAAGTGTAAGTATTATATATAGTTTATATATTATAAAGAAAATTAGTTTTTTAATTAAAATATAATTTAAATACATGTTTACCAAAATGGTTAGAAACCCTCCTATAATGCCAACTTGGAACTAAGGATAAGTGTGAACTTTTAAATTCTAATTATATATAATGGTAATATATATATATATTTCATTTTATTTGATAAGTGTGAATTTTTAAATTCTAATTTTATATATATAATTCCTTTTATTTGCGTTTGCGAGAAAATTAAGATTAAATTGTTTGGATCATTTACCACTATAAGATGAATAAATTATTGCTTAATAATCTTGTAGTGTGAAGGCGATGATCTCGAATTTGAATTAGTCTACAGATTTTATGACTATTAAGCTCGATTTGCAGCAACAAGGAAGAAAGTAGTTATAGACCGTAAAGATGAAGTTCGATCGGACGAGATCGGGTAGTTTATACAACACATGCATGAGCATGCGCTCATAGGGAAATTTTTGGGGATCTCACGTGCAAAGAAAGCCCTGTCCCAATGGATCCATATCAAATGGAAGGCAAAAGGAAAAAGTTGGAGCTCGATGCCAGAAGATGTTACTACAATATTTTACAATGTTGAAAATTGACATAGAGATTTTAAGAACAAACCAGGCTTTTTTAATTTTGTTGGTATGTATATTCCTTTTTGGATGAAAAGATTTAACCTAGATAACTAATACTTCAAGGAATATTTGGCGAGGATCTAAATGTATTCATTACAAATAGAGTTTTGGGAGGATGAGACACTAGCTAGAATTGGAAATGCCCTTGGGAATTACGTTAAAAGTATCAAAGGCCATGAACCAAGGTTGATATATTTCATATACCCACATCTGTACATGAAAATATCTAAGACCTTTCCCGGAATCTATTGAGATATACTTCTAGGATGAGCAATAGAAGAAAATGATTAATTACGAGCACACACCCTTCAGATGTAGAAGGTTTCATTAATATGGAGATTTATATCAAGACTGCCCAATGATGAAGAAAACTAAAACCTCGGAGATGATGCCAATCCATGTGAGAGATGGGTTTACAGTTGTACATCTAGGTTGATGCAATCAAATGCAGTTTCCCCAACATCAAAGAAAAACATAAAGGAAGGAAGGAGTGGTGAATAAGTTTGATCATCTAAATGTTATTGAGTAATGTGGATAACCGTGACCCGGGCCAATCAATCAATGTGGAAATGTGGGAGACGATAGGACCTTCCTTGTCCTTAGATGATATGAATCATGGAGAGGCTTTTGATGACACAAAACATGGAGAAGACCCTTCTTCATCTCCAATGGAAACCGTGACACCTTCTAATATACAAACCTTTGACTCCTTTACCCCATTTCTTTATCTTCTAATTGAATTTCCTGTAGTGTCAAAGGACATTGATGCAAGCCTAGAACATGCCAATGATATACAACTACATATGGAGGTTTTAAATCTATAGAAAAATCATAGCAATGTAAGGACACATTCACCCTCCATAACAACAAGTGTCCATGTTAGCTCAAGCATATCTTAAGTACAAACATATAGCCACCAAATTAGGATCAGGTTATGGGTTATTAGGGGTTCAAGAACAATCTTTGAAGGAATTAGGAAAACCAAATAAATAGGGAAAAAGGAGGGGGAATATGAACAAATTGCAAATGTTGGATGAAATAGGCGACCACCTTGTAAATTTCCGGTAAGTTAGTGTCATTGGAAAGGTATTATTGTGCTCCAAAAACCTTTCAACATGAATATTATATCTTGGAATATGAGGGGTCTAAATAACCACAAAAAACAAAGGATATTAAAAGAGAAATGGGTATAATAAAATCCCACTATTATGATGATTCATGTATCTAAGATCTTTGAGGAAGCCTTGGCCAACCTACCAAACAATTGGAAAAGAAAATGTCCTCCAACTATAGTAGATGCTCATGGACACTTAGGAGGAATATCAATGGTATGGGATGAGGAAGAGGTAAGAGTGATAAACATGTTTGCTACATTCCAAGTCCTAATATTGTAGATCCAACTTATGGGTTCAGGAGAGAGGTGTCATGTTTGAAATGTATATTGACCAAATTTGGGAGGATAAACTCCAAGATCTCAAACTATATGGTTATTCCTATGGTTACCTCAAGAGAGAGCTATCATTGTCTGGGAGTTCATCCTCCCACATCTTTCTAATAACTTGATGATGCACTTTCCTTGCCCCAGAAATGTCTCCAAAGGTCTCTGTCATACTTCTAGACCTAGGTAGTAATGTTTGAGTCCTAGATCCTTATTCTCAAATTCAAGTGCCAAAATTTTCTTGCATTCTTGAATTCTTCATTTTACATCATGATGAATAGATCATCCACATATAGTAGAATAATGACTGGTTCATTATTCACGACCTTAAAATATAGATTTGGATCAGCAGTACTCTTCACGAACCCAATTCTAAGAACATATGAATCCATTATTGAATACCATGACCTTGGTGCTTGGTTCAAGCCATATAGAGGCTTCTTGAGTCTACAAACATGAGAGTCCCTGCTATTCACTTCAAATCATTTAGGTTGGTCGGCGTACACTTCCTCATGAATTGTCCCATTTATAAATGTGGGCTTAACATACATTTGATGGATACTCCACCCCATTGTAGTAGCCAATGAAACCAACGATCTAATGGTAATGTACCTTGAAGTAGGTGAAAATCTTTCTTCATAGTCAATGCCTTCGTTTTGAGATAAGCCCCTTGCAATGAACCTTTCTTTATACTTGTCTATACTTCCATCAACAACATGTTTGAACTTATAGATCCACTTCGATCTGACAACCAATTTGTCACTAGGTATAGGAATGGTTCTCCAAACCCCATTCTTCATGATGGATTGATATTCTTCCTGAATAACTTTCTTCCAAACCCCTTCATGCTCAGCTTCCTTGAATGTAGATGGTTCACCTTCAATCAACTTTATCATATATGCAACATAACCAAAATACCTTTTCAATTTCTTACATTTCGTGGAGGACCCTTCCGCACCTCCATGTCCTTCAGCATATTATAATGTAGCTCTCAAGTAATTTTGCTTCTTCCTTGCGGTTGGGAAAACCATTGATTGAATAGGTTCAGTTGGTCCTTCTTCTTCATCATTTGCAGTAGAGTTCTCATGAACTCCATCTCCTTCAAATACGAGAACTTCTTCGTCATCAGAATCAATAGGAATATCCTTTGACTTTTTGTAAGCTTGATTCTCATCAAATATAACATCCCTTCTTAATTCAATGTATGTGCCCTCCTTTATGTATATTCTATATGATTTTTAGGAAATAATATAACCAACGAATATTCCCTCGATGCTTATCGAGTCCAAATTCTTTTTCTTGTGTTTTAGAACATCGACATATGCTGGACTTCCAAATATGCAGAAATGATCTACGCTCAACTTCTTTCCTGTGAATACTTCCTCGAGTGTAGTATTTCAAAACTCTTATGAGGACTTCTATTTTGAGCATACATAGAATTCATCATTCTTTCACTCCATAAGAACTTCAATAGATCTTGATCAAGGAGCATAGCTCAAATGCCTTCTTCGATTGACCTATTCTTCCTTCCGACCAATCCATTTTGTTCAGGATAATAGGGAACAATGAGCTCCCTCTTAATACCCGCATCCTTACAATATGTAATTAACTCTTTAGAGGTGTATTACCCATCATTATCACACCTCAGAGTCTTTATCTTCTTTTTGGTTAGGGTTTCTACCTCAACCCTAAACTCCTTGAAGTTATGTAATTCTTCATCTTTAGTTTTGAGTAGGTAGATCTAAGTCTTCCTTGAATGGTCATGAATGAGTGTTACATAGTAGAGATGACCTCCAAGTGTCTTTTCAGACATGGGCCAGCATACATCAAAATGGATGAGATCTAATATTTCTTTAGATCTAGATTCACTATGATGAAATGGCTTTCTAGTATGCTTCCCCAAAGAACATACCTTGCACACACCTTCATGGTCTAACTTCATATCAGGAATACCATGAACCAATTGACTAAGATTCGGGATGACCTTATAACAAAGGTCAAGGAAAATTTTAGGGCCTACTATTCGTAGGTGGGCTAATTTTTCATTATGTTTCCAAAAAAGAGATTCACAAATTTCCATTTTTTCTAAAAACGATTCACCCAAATTTTATAGTATAAAATTACTTTACCCTTAAAATCACCAAAATTTTATGGGATACTATGTATAAAATCATTAGGAATTTTAATATTTTGAGAACGATATCAACAAACATTTTATAATTTTCATATTAGGGACTAGTGAGATTCGCTAAGGTTTGTAAACTTTGAGATAATTTTTTGTTATTAAAATTTCCCCTAATGAAGATGGTCATACCCTCAATTCCATAGTTCAATGGGACTTATTTCCATATGAACCAAATCTTGAGGCGATGGAGTGATAACCCAGTAAAGACTTCCTTCACGAACTCCAATAATGCTAGCTTTGTCAATACTGGAGTTCTTTCCCCAAACCAATACTTTTCCATCAACAAAAGAAATTCTTTCCTCTTTATATTCTAAACAAGAAACATAAGGTAAATTCTTTTTCAAACCTAGAACATTGAGAATTTTGTTGAGATGCAGCTTCGATCCATTGTCCAACTTTAATGATGTATCTCACATGCCTCTAACAACATAGCTTTTGTTCTCACCCAATTCCAATGCATGAGAGTATGACTCCCTTGACAGTGTGTGTAGTTGCCTACTTTCACCTATCATGCGCGTCAATGCTTCATTTTCAATGATCCATGCATTGTCATTAGTAAGAGATCTTGTAAGGGCACACAAGAATCCATGAATCTTGACTTTTTTGAATAGGTAGTAGATGATATTCTCGATCCATCTTTTGGCAGAGTTGAAACCCAATCTTATGTAGCTCACCATAGAGGGAGAATCCATGCCAACAAAGTGATCTATGACTTCTCTTGACCTTAGATCTGATACAATGTAGGAAAATCAAAGATATTATATTAGGGTTTGATTCTCCTTTCTTGATAATTACTTGTCAGTGTGTTGGCTTCTTTTACTTATTTATTATCTTATATTTCATCAAGCAATTATACATATTAAGATCACAAAAACAAGAGATAAAAGATATAGATACATGCGAGGGAAAAACATCCTTTGAGGGCAAAACCCTGTCCAGATAATTCTTCCTTTCAATTGTATTATTTGATACCCTTCACCCAAGACCAAGACCAAACTTTCCCTCCACACCATGTCATCCTCGAATATCTCCGACCCCTTCCAACAACTTCGACTAGGAAACAGCTTCCAGAAACATGTAGCTTTCTGTAGTAGCAAAAATGTAGGAGACTTTGATCTCCCAAACTAGACCACAAAACAGGGAAAGAGAGACACCAAAAGCTCATTTTTTTTCCTCTTTAGAGACTCCCCCAAACTTGCACTACTTTTCTTCTTCTGACAGTAGAATTCACACTTCCTAGCTCTTGTAGAGATATCAAATTTCTGGAGAGAGTGATTGTTCCATATGACTTTGACCTCCTTCAGTATATAGGCTTCTTGTGGGTCGAATGGGGGCCTTTAGGCTGACTTGATCTTCCTTAGGCCGACACGATGTGGAGGACACATAATTCATATTTGACTTGATACAAAACATTTTTACATGATCTCAAAGACATATAAGGGTGTCTCTTCGAATGTACAATGACTATATAAACTCAATATTAATCCTAGGAGTCCATAATGGGTATTTGACTAATATAATGATTACCCAAGCATGAAACCCACGCTTTAAAAAATCATTGTTACAATAATAAAAACTCTCTTCTTTATTCTTTTGACAAGTACATTTACATAATGACTCAAGTACATTATTGAAGACTGAACATAGTTACTTTTTCTCACACATTTAACCTAATTAAGTATGTGGCTGAGAAAAAAGGTGGCATTCGATGATGGATGTGGATGCCACATCATTCGAGAAAGCCTTGGAAGGCCTGGGACTCATAGATGTCGAGGCCACAAATGGGGTGTATAAGTAGAATAATAAGTAGGGAGGCCAAAAATTTCCTCAAAGCTGGACTACTTCCTGATCACAAAAAACATTTTAGCTTGCGAGATATTCATAGAAGCATCTGTACTTCCAACCATGGTATAGATCATTAAGCAAATAGTCTTAGTCTAGACGTGAAGGCTCACCCCTAGAATCATGCTTTCAATTTGAAAAAAAAAATATTGGTTAGGCATCAGGAGTTTCTCCCAAATATTTAGAAATGGTGGGAGAAAATAGGATATATCGAAGGATCAACAATTTTCTCTCTATATAAAGAGCCAAAATGCATTGAAAGGAAATAAAAATGATGGAATAAATGGTGGTTTGGTGATATTATCTAAGAAAAGAATTAGGTAGAGCTTAAAATGTCAGAGATACAATAGGAGGCCATAGAAAAAGGTCGATCATAGGACCTGATAAAGGAAGAGGGGGAGAAAATTTAGGATATAGAAGAGTGCGGGAGGATAAAATAAATATTTTGCAGGAAGAAATCCTGGATTCAGTGGCTAAAAGAAGGAGATAATAATACAACCTTTTTCTATAAATCAATATTATAACAAACACACTATAATCAAATTTCTTATCTCAAAGGATCTCCCATGAGTTGACCCAATATTTTTAACACATCCTCTCAAAACATACAGTGGAGAAACATGAGGCCATAAAGTAGGTAACCAACCCCATACCCTCAATAATAACTAATGAGCATAATGATCCACCCCTTTAAGAAAACACCTAGGAGGAGGTGAAATCAATTGTTAAGGTGATGCCCCACAATAATGTCCCTAGCTGAGATGAGTTCAACATAGAGTTCTTTCAATATTGCTAACCAATAATTGGGGAGGAAGTTTAGAGGGTCATGGAAGAGAATTAAAAAGAAAAACAATACACAAGGAACTTGATGCCACATTCTTAGAATTTATCCTAGAAAAGGATAAGGTGGAAGATCCCATTGAATATCAACCATTTTCCATACGTAATGTGCTTTATAAAATAATAACCAAGATCATTTCCAACAAGATGAAACCACTCCTTCCCAAATGTATTCCTTTGGAACATATAGGATTTGTGGAAGGAAGGAAAATTATCAATGGAATAATGGTTATCCATGATGCCATGCACATTGAATATTACCAAAAAAACAAGGTATGATGCTCAAGTAAGACTTTTATAAGGCTTAGGACAAGTTAAATTGGGACTTCATGTGTTAGACCTTAAAAGCTTTTCGATTTTCAATGACTAGTTCACGTGGGTATCTAACTTTGTTTCCTCAATTTCCTTTTTAGTTATGATTCATGGTTCACCATCCACACCCTTCCATTCCACTAGGATGGTGTGGAAAGGGGACTCAGTCTCCCCTTTTCTATTTATTCTAGTAGGGAAGGGATTAGACGATGTCTTTAAGACAATAGTTGTTGAGTGTGGATTGAAAGGAATACATTTCTATGGATAATGATACAAGTTGGATCATTATATTTATTTTCATCCATATTGATGCCTTTGGAGTGGAAAAAGTGGAGGAATCAACTCATGGGACCATTTTTACCAGTAGAATCCAGCTTGGCAAAACCAGGTCTGAAACCTTTTAGAACCGTTTTGTGGCATCAAATGACGTTTTTTTAGGGTAAAAATTTCCCCCTTTTGTGGAAGACCTTCTCATTGTGTTCTAGACACAAATATATTTCCAATGATGTAAGAAGCACGTCAGTTAGAGTCTGTATGCAAAATATATGCCACTCATATGCTGACCTTCCTATTTTCACCGCCATGTTTGAGAGGATGTATTATTCATGGAAAAAACATTAACCACATTTTTTTGATGTAAAATAATCTAGAAGATTCTATATTATAACTCTAGTTAAGAGTTGATGTAGTCAAACTTAACCACTAGTGGGCTATCGTGTTGTGTTATAACTGGGTCAATAGGAGGAAGAGGTGTTCCATTCTTTCGAGAGAATCTTGGTCCATATCTAAACAAAGGTAGCCAAGAGTGATAGGAGGTAGAACACATAAAGATAATTTGTGCATTGTAGCAGCCCATGAGCCAGATGTATTACTTCTTTGTACATGCGGCCTTATTCTATAGACAGAGAAAGATAATGAAACGGCCTCACCTTCTAGCTGGGTTTTCTCCCAAAAAGGTTTCCCAAAGAATTTTGTTTTCCTTATTTGCATGTATGAGAGTTTATTTTGTCATTCTCTACTTTTCTGCATAATTTCCATTCGCATGCATACACTAATTACCATTAAATTTACAGATCTAGAGGTTTAATAAAACTGTAATAGTTTACAAATTAAGAATTTTTAATACAATATTATTTGATCTATCATGACGAATCATCCAGTGGAATATCCATGTAGTTTCAAGATCATTTTGTTGGAAAATTCATAGAGGTGGCAATTAAAGCGATTTTCCTTTTAATGACATGAACTTGTGATATTTTCATTATTAGTGTTCGTTCTCTTAATTATATTTTCTTCTCATAAAGATTAATTCCAAGAAACAAATAGAAGAGAACACAAGATATAGGCACCCTTCCAGGGAAAAACACCCCTCACGGGGAAACCGAGTAAAAATTTATTCCTTCATTAGGTTTAAGATGAGATGATGAAGACACTTACAAACTATACTAGACTCCCTCCATCAAGGCATCCTTCATCTCTTTCAGCATCACATCCTTGTCATTGATAGGGTACCAAATTATTGTCTCTGTGATAGCCTTATCAGTGCCATAGCATCAAGATCTTCTATGTAATTCATTGAGACAGTACCAAGATTTCATCAATGTAAATATATAGAAATTTTCACCAATGTTGTGAACCCTCATCTATATGTTTAGCACTGAGACAAATGTGTATGAAACCTTCATTGTTGTAAAACCGAGCCCTTAACACTATAGTTATACCAAGACAGAAATAGCATTGAACCTGTGTTAACATATGACTTCTGTGGTAATACCAAACATACCAAACTGGAATATGCATGACTAGTCTTATGCTGACTGTAATTGCACTGAAATATTATATTATCCAAACCTATATTTTGTAATAACATTGAAACATATCTCTCTGAAATCCACACTTCTCTCTCAGATCCACGAGTTTATTTCTATGATTTTCGTTGAAGATTTCATTCCTATTTATAGTTGTTCTCCATATTTAATAAGACAACATGAGTACTTTGAATAGTGGTGTCTCCAAATAATGTTAGGTTGACTTGTAGATCAACTGGTAGGACAAATTTGAAGAATATTTGTTTGACAGAAAAGAGACTTTGAATTGATGGAGGAGTCTTCACAAATTGACTTTGACAATACCCTAACGCCTACAATGGAGGCTTGACCTATACATTTTACCCAAGCATGAAACCCATGCTTTAATAAGTCAAATAAAATAATAATAAAATTCCTTTTGCTTTTCTTTTGACAAATATATTACAAGCTAACTCAAATACATTAAATGAAGACTGAACCTAGTTTACATTTTCCAACACTACCTCTTAACTAGGGACGTATTCATATTTACATATAACCAAGGAGGTACATGGAAGATCTCAAACGACATCATCTATGAAGAATTTTAGGAACCGTAATTCCATGGACTACATTCCTGAGCAGGGAAATTTTTCGATTTGTCTCTCAACAATTTAGGCACCACAATGTCAGAGACTATATCCTTGACTAGACCAATCTAGCCGAGTGGGACTAAGATGGACTCAAGCTTTTAGCCTCTCTAGGAACCATCAGGCTTACTTTGTAACCATCAACCAAGAAATGGAGGTGCGTGTGAGAGCTCAATGAACAACGCCACCCTTCCAACTTCGGGACCTAAAGATCAACACAAAGTGCTAGCTAGATGTCCACCCTACCAATGCTTCACTCATAAAGCCTCAATACCCTTTGATCCACCAGATCAAGAACAAAAATTTTTCCTGATCAAACTGATTAGTAACAAAAAAAAAAACCTTCCAGATATTTACTTGTATAAACACAACCCCAATTAATAATATACTTTCACATATTCATAAACAAACATAAACCTTCGGGGTCTTTCAAAGAAGAGGTGTTTCTTCTCGCAAAGTAGGACTATCAACTGGATATTTAACAAAATATTACTTAATCATACACTTTCCTTTCCTACTTCACACGCAACAACATATCCTTCATTCTCCAATAAAAACTATGTTCTCCTTCTCAAAAGGGGATATTTCTTTTAGCGAGGCTCCCTCTTAACTCAGGGAGAATTATTCTATCTAGGCCCCCTCTTAACTTAGGGAGATCAAATTCTTCTTTTCTTCATTGAAGAATATTTCGTGGCTTCCAATCATCTCATCGGATTTATAGCTATTCACATCATGCTTATCATATCAACAAACATCTCCACCATCTTGCAGATTGTGTACCTGCACCACATAGATAGCAAGTACAACCAACTTTATAGACACACAAAGTTAGCCACATCTAAATCTTATAATAACAAAAGAATTTAATGACATAATTATAAAGAGAATATATCTCAGTACTTCAATTTCTTGCCCAGGTCTTATTACAAAACATAAATCACATCCATAGCATTTCAAGATATTAATCTCATTATATCTAGAGTTTCAATATTCTTTCAGGAACAAGTTCCTTGATGTATAAAACCATAGAAGTAAATAAAATCAATGAATGTAACAACTTTTGAGAATTCATATGTTACACTCTTCAATAAGACTTCATACATATCCTAGATTTTATACATGAGCTTCAACAATCAAAACCAATCATAGTTTATCATTACTAGCATCTACTAGAGCTTGATGTAAACTCTAGATTTCCATTTATAAATTCTAAGCAATCGCTATATAAATTCATATATTCCAGATTGTCACACATACCAGAGAACTTAACCACTACTAGTGTTTAGCTACAAACCCCTAGATCTACCAAACATCCTCCTAGACCATCAAACTTTCACTAGGGCTTGTTTTCAAACTCTAGGACTCATGAACACTTAGGTAAACACATATATCTAGGAATTCATCATCATATCATAAGCACATCATATGTTATGAAATATTAAAATATTAGACATATACCGAACTAGACCAAGTTAGGGTTTCAACCAATGGCACATACCGAGGGTCTCATTACTAAGACTCTAAATACATAACAATGTCTTTTCTTATAGACCCAGGAAAACCCCAACAATCTCGGGTTTCATAACATAGCAAAGAAAAATTTACGATAACAAAAGTTCAAAGGTTCGGGATCTGAGTCAATACCATTTCAACCTTGACAAGTTAGGGTTTTCGTCATCATACTAAAACCCTAAATATACCAAACAGAATAGAAATTTCTTTAGACTCCATTAATAACCTCTAGTAGATTAGGGCTTCATTCATTTTCAACATACCCTTAGTTTAGGGTTTTTCTGATTAATCTCTCTAGGGCTCTATAAAATCAATTAAGAATATGAGGAGGGGTAGATTTATCAAGTGATGAATCACCAAGAACAACAATCATTATGATTCAAGGCCAGACATAATGATGTTAGACATGTAATGCAGAATTTCAAAAGTAATATGATCATACTTTTGAGAGAGTCTCGTAAGGTGTAGGGTTTTAGAAATACTTGGAGATGTTCCTTGGAAAACCTGGTAATGATTCCTTGAAGTGTTAAGCCATCATATTTTATACCTGTAGTACATACTAACAAAGCACATCATGTGATACTAAGGACATAATTTAGTTTCTTAAGTGAGATCTTCTACATAATCATGGAGGAGGGAATCTTATGACAAGTTGTTCATTCTTTCAAACATTAGTAGGACCTTTTATTTGACATCCTAGATTACATGTAAACCCTAGAAGATAAGGATGCAAGATATATTAGGGATTACAATCTTTATCCTAGTCTAATTATAACCAAGGATCATATGGACCATTTAAGATAACAGAAATTTAAAAGCTCATAGATATACATACCTTGTATTTATGTACCTTTGATTTGATATCTTGATGGAAAGTGACAATACTTACTTGATTTCTTTTTCCATAGGTCAGACTTCAAATAGTCTTGAAATAAATGTTTTTTGCCTTAAAAAATCCTCCTTTTGATGCCTTCAAATGCATGACTAGTTTATTTGGTTAGGGCTTCTATAATCTCAGAGTATGTTGAATAGGATTTTTAGACTTGGGATAACTGAGTCCATTGTTTCTTCAATGAGTGGAAGAAGGTATTGTTTCTACCTTGCACATATCAATGACCATAACACTGAACTTTCTTTTATGACATGACTGTGATTAATACCAAACTCCATATTGAACTTGCTACACAAATTTATCACTGAGGTTTATTTGAAACAGAGATTTCATCTAGATGGTAATAGGCACTGAGACTTTCTTGTCCACTGTCCGAGATCCTCTAATATCGTTCTGAGTTTTGAGTCCTGTGATGACTGATTTATCTTTACTGTGATAACACCGAATTGAAGACTGTGATAACACTGAATTAAATAGTTATCCGAGCCCCTTGTAATAGAAACATTTATTTTATTCGAACTTGTTATCTCTGAGATCATATCACTTCAATAGCACAAAGACTAGATGATTGTCACTATGGAGGCACTGAAGATTTTTATTTCCTTTGTTGCACTGAATTGAAGAGGTCATCAATCAATCCAAACTCCTCCATTGTACAAATAAAAAAATGTAAGCCATCTCTGAAGGATGGACGAAGGATCTCCAAAAGTCCATTTTTCGAAAGTGATAGAACTATCCCATCATGCATTTTAGTATGTCATTTGAATTCCTTTAGTCTTGATCTTTTCACTCAAGTGATTTTTAAACTGCCTTTTGACCATAACTATGATACAATGTTGTAAAATCCATAGAGGTGGTATTTAAATCAATTTTCCTCTTAATGACATTAACTTGTGATATTTTCATTATTATTATTTGTTCTCTTATTTATCTTTTCTTATAATCAAGATTAATTCCAAGCAACAAATATAAGAGAACAGAAGATATAGGCACACTTCCAGGGAAAAATTCCCCATGAGGGGAAAACTTATCAGGTGCTTCAAATTATGCTCAAAAATCAAAGTTGTCAGAATGGTGTGGAACCTAAATGACCATGTATTTCTCGTCATCCTGAATCTCGTGCAACTTGTTTCACATGAAACAGACACCGTATGGCTTCAAAAACGTGTTCTATTCACTTTTGCAAACAGGGAAATTTTTGGAAAAAAAGGGGACATCCTAGTCAGCAGTTCGTACTCTTGACTAGGATGCCCAGTTGGTATTGACTATGCAGTTGAGGTGGCATCATAATCTCATTAGTGAATGGTTAAGTGCCATGTGGCACATTTGTACAAGCATGAATTGGCAGGATTCTATTCATTGAAGGCTATATAGGTGGACCAATGAGAGGGTGACACGTGGAAAACCTGAAGACCAACACGTGCCCTCTTAAAGGTAAAATACAATTTTATGTAGGTGGGTTGGGGTCAAACCCATGACCTGACCCACAACAATAGCAATATTTACTGCCACGCCTAGAGGTTGGTTATTAAGTAACATATCGCAGGCCGGTTGACATTATAAAATCGGCCCCAGGACAACTCAAGGTTGCGATGCAATCATCACAATCAGACATTGTAGAAGGGAGGTGCTACAGAATCAACCCTGACAGGATCATGTTGCGATTGCGATATCATAATCGCATATTGCATAGGGTAAAGGCCTGATACATGTATTACCCTAGCTCCTCCAATTGCGATATATTCTGGATGCGATACAATTAAAACTGTAGTTTATAATTCCATTAGTTACACAGCTTATTGCAATCACACATCACCCACATTGCGTTCGCAAACCATAAGACTCGTCGGTTCTCGGCGATTGCGATTTGCGATGGAGCTGTCGGAACCGTCGCTGTAACCGCTATACCTAACAACCTTGCATGTAACCACTCAGCCTTAGCAATGAGATAGGCAGGGAAGTTGGTGGGACCGCTAATTTTGGTGGAACTGCCAAAATTAACTTCAGATAATGAATTTAACTGGTAGTTAGCCAGATTTGGAGGAGGAAATTTTGGAAAGACTACCAGAAGTCATAAATAAGGCAGTTTTCAACCGAATGTGGAGCAGAAAGAGGTTGAGGTACCATTTTCTAGTATTATGGACTCATTGGAGCAAGTTTCAGAAGCATTTGAGCATTTTAAACACATCTTTTTACACTTTTGAGCATAATAGAGAGGCCCAAGCCATTGGAAGTTGGACCAAGGAGACGTATCCCAGGATGGGTCAACTACTTTATCATGTTCCTATTGTAATGTGTTTTTGATGATGTTCTGTACATGTTTAGGTTGTTGTTTAGTCTCTTATTTATGTTAAATTTCTCATAAAATTAACATAAAAACTCATCATTTCACTTGCCAAAATTTATGAATCCTTAAGCACAATGAAATAATTTTGTTTCTAATCTAAGGAGGATATTAGCACAACAATCTAATATTCTAAATCAAATAATTTTTGTATAATAACACAAGGTTTACTTTGTTAAAGAAGGATTTAACTGTTTGCAAGTTTATGTCATGCTTACAAGGTTAAAACTCAAAAGAGGAGAAGGGAAGCTTGTCGGAAGCCCTGAAGTTGTTGGCATTATGATACAGGTATGACACAAGTGTTGTCCTTGATTGTGACTCACTCAGATTGTAGAGCACAGTTCAGACTCATAGAATGAAGAAAGAAAGGTATACGCAGGTTCACTATATACCAAGCCGCGTATACACGCAGTTTCACTATATACAAAAGTGGGTATATCGTACACACACACTTTCATAGAAGGAAAGGCGCGTACATATTGGAAAACTAAGTTTTGGTCCGTGGTATTTGCTCCATGGTATTTGGTCCGAGGTATTGACCCCAGGTATTGGGTCCAAGGTATTGGTCTTATGTGGTTTTCGACCATGGTATTGAGAGAGGCCTAAACCTATATAAGGAGAATAAGATCATTAGGCCAAAGTGCAACTGTGGAAGGATTGAATACCTGATGAAGTGTGAGATCTAGTATGCTGATTATGGGTTTGTGATGCTTTGCTTGATTTGAACCAAGGATGCACCTATGCGGTTGATGATGGATGATGGATCAAGATCATAAGGCTTGGAATGTATTATCATTATGTGGTTTGATGATGGATAGACTAGATTTGAATTATTGGCGCATGTTTTATTGTATAACTGTTATGATCTGGGTATGACTAATGTCTGGAATAGCTGCAAAGTTATGAATAAATATTTGCAGATCTATATGTGGGTTCACTTTGGTAAAAGCGCATATACATGCTGGTTCAGCTCATCTGAGTAGCGTATATAGTATGAAGTATGATATTTGAAGTTGCAATTGGGTCTAGTTGTTGTTGTAGAGTTCTGTGTTCTGCTCTGTGTTCTAGTGACTCTGTTTTGATGACAGGGTTTCAGTGATTCAGTATTGGGTGATTCAGAGATTGATGATGCAGGTGTAGTTGATGGTTGTATTGCAGTAGTGATTGATTTGTGCTTCAATGTTCTTGATGGGTCCAGTATGAAAATTGGATGAAACGTGGCCTTCAGATTTGGGTGTTGTGCTTCAGGAGTATCCAATATGAAAATTTATGAAACATGGTCCCTGGAGGAAGAAAAAAGGTCGTAGCCTTCTATAGGCCGACACCTACATACTAGTAAACATATCGGCCAGTACAAATGCCAGGGGGTTGGAGCTCCCTTCCAGTTGTAGCTGGAAAACGAGTGAAGGTTGGAGCTTTTAGTAGGCCGGTGCCTACGTACTAGTAAACAGATCAGATAGTACAAGAGCTAGGGGGTTGTAGCTCCCTTCCAATAGTATCTGGAGAATGAGAGAAGGTTGTAGCCTTCTGTAGGTGGGTGCTTACATACTGGTATGAGTCTGCGCTAGTACAAGATCATAAACAGGTTTTTCTTATCTTAAAGAAAACAGAAACAGGTGGTTTTTGTCCCGCATTGGGTTTCCACCTTATATCATGGTGTTCATGTGTGTTTCTTATTTGTGATGATCTGTTCTATTTTTGTTGCACCTAGTTACTATTTACATGGTTAATGAAGTTCTAATGCACTGATTAAAGATCAACATATGATGAATTAACTGAATCATAAGTTTGCTGGATATACGCTAGTTGCATTAAACACAGTTGCGTGTACACACAGGTTCCCTTAACTGAAGTAGCATATAAGAATCTGATTATGGAAATAAAAAAGTTAGTGATTTGCTAATACTGATTCACCCCCCCCCCCCCACTCTCAGTATTATTTCCAACAATTGGTATCAGAGTAGGTCCTTTGGTAGAAGCTTGATCATTTGAAGGAGATCCATAGAACAATGGGAAACAAAGTGTGTCAGAAGAAGAAGATAACTCAAAGGAACAATGACAGCCTGCCGTTAAGTGGACGGAAGTATTCAGATTTTGAATCACCTCAGATTGAGGATGAACAAGCAAATGAAGCATTAGATAAAATCATAGATCAACAGGATCTATTTAACAAAAGGGAGAGTGGCCTCAAAGAAGAAGTTATCAGCTTAAAAGCTCAGTTGAAGTGTGCCTTCAGAGTACGTCAAATTTTGTAGGAGTAGAATGAAGAACAAGAAAATGAGATTCCCAAACTAAGGCAACAAGTGGAAGAAGGAAGAAAGTCTGAAGAAATCTTGAAGAAGCAATATCTGGAAAAGGAAGAACAACATCAGGTTGAGAAAAATATCTTGAAAGGGAAATTAGAAGAAAAAGATAAACTATTACGATTTCAAGACAGTACTAAGATTTTGGATGATATTCTTAGTAGTCAAAGGTCGCCTGCTATCAAAACTGGTCTTGGTTTCTATGAATCTGCTGAAGGTGAATCTAGCTCACAGGGTGAGGCAAGGAATTCTAATGCAAAACCTAAAATGCTCAATAAAGAGATAAGAGGTCAACCCCATCAACAACCAAGGAAAGAAATCCTTCAAAGAAAATATTTTACTCCAAACTATGGAAGTGATAGTCGATTATTTTCTCAGATGAATAATGTTGAATGTTATGTATGTCATAATTTTGGACATGTTGCAGCCAGATGCAGAAGTAGAATGGTTCAAGACCATCACACAGAAAGATCATCACGTTCCAGGTACTTTAAGGGGTATTGTTTTTCTTGCAATATGTTTGGTCACAAAGCTGTTGACTGCTACAGAAGGAATATGAAACATATAAGATGTTATGCATGTAACAAGCTTGGACATATAGCAAAGGAATGCAGGAGAAGACTTTGGGCACCATACCAAAAGGAGAAAACATCATCACAGTTGAAGATATGGAAGAAAAAGGAAGTACAGTCAGAAATATATGGCATAGCAAAGTATATAGACATCACAGACTCAGAGGGAGCTGAAAGTGTTGAACCTCAGTGTTCTAAATCTCATACACAAGTTTCATGAAGACAGGTCATGTGTATACGCGAGTTTGAAGCTGCACAGTCGTGTATATGTTGGTTTAAGGAAAAGCAGTGGGACAGACTCAGGAAAAAGGGTCTAATATGGTTCAGTCAATTATTTGCTCTGTTTGATGAGGGTTACAATTTGCTGATGATGTGTGGAAATGTGTTGGTACTCATAAGATGTTGTTTAGAAGTGCTTTTCATCCTAACTTGATGATCATGACGCCTTGATACTTCTTGCTAATATATGCATGATCAGATGTAACAATGTTGGTAGGCACAGGTTCAGGGGGAGCATATGCTTCGAATAATGCATTGTTGGCATTATGATTAGAAGTCTTTGGTGATGATGCTTATGTGGCTAAATGATACATCTTGCTACTTATTGTTGGTTTGCCAAGAGAATGGTATTGCAAGTTACAGGTCTGGATGCTGGTGACAGATGCTTATGGTGCAGATCAAATGGTGTATGATAGTTGCTGATGACTATCATGGTCTTGTTTAGGTCATTGGTCTTTGTTAAAATGTCATGTATTTCTTTTAAAGACCCATGAGTAATATGATGTAATTTGTAACCCCACTTTGCATGCGAAGGATGATGTAATAATGTCTATTTCAGTCATGTATAAACATTTGGTATATCCCCACTTGGTTGGGTGGATGAGTCAAAATGGTGTATCCCCACTTGGTTGGGAGTTTGATGTATGTATGATTCATTGGTGATAGGAAGGTCATACTCACTTTGTTGAGTTGTAGAGTCATGTTATTCTTTTGAAAAATATCTTTGCAGACTCTGCATGTGCTCAGGGGGAGCATGGACAGATTGGTACATCTTGGCATGTACAAAGGGGGAGTTTGATCAGAGAATTTAAAATGTTCTCGGAGGAAGCATGGATGGATTGGTACATCTCAGCATGTACAAAGGGAGAGCTCAATCAGATATTTCAGCATGTACTCAGGGGGAGTAATGACAGAAAAATGTATATCAAAGGACAGAATATCTTGGTCCGCCCTTTGACGTTGATGTCAAAGGGGGAGAGTGACTTGGTGTGGTTGTTTCCATCAAGTCCAAAGGGGGAGATTGTTGGCATTATGATATAGGTATGACACAAGTGTTGTCGTTGATGGAAACTCACTCAGATGATAGATCACAGTTCAGACTCACAGAATAAAGAAAGAAAGGTATATGCAGGTTCACTATATACCAAGATGTGTATACACGTAGTTTCACTATATACAAAGGCACATATATCGTACACATGCACTTTCAAAGAAGGAAAGGTGTGTACATGTTGGAAAACTAAGTTTTGGTCCGTCGTATTTGGTCCATGGTATTTTGGCATTGGTCCATGGTATTTGGTCCAAGGTATTGAGCCTAGGTATTGGGTCCAAGGTATTAGTCCTACGTTGTTTTGGACCATGGTATTGAGAGATGCCTAAACCTATATAAGGAGAAGAAGATCATTAGGCCAAAGTGCAAGTGTGCAAGGATTGAATACCTAATGAAGTGTGAGATCTAGTATGCTGGTTATGGGTTTGTGATGCTTTGCTTGATCTGAACCAAGGATGCACCTATGCGGTTGATGATGGATGATGGATCAGGATCATAAGGCTTGGAATGTATTATCATTATGTGGTTTGATGATGGATAGACTAGATCTGAATTATTGGCGCATGTTTTATTGTATAAATGTTATGATCTGGGTATGACTGATGTCTGGAATAGCTGCAAAGTTATGAATAAATATTTGTAGATCTGTACAAGGGTTCACTTTGGTAAAAGCGTGTATACACACTCGTTCGGCTCATTTGAGTAGTGTATACAGTATGAAGTATGATATTTGAAGTTGTAGTTGGGTCTAGTTGTTGTTGCAGAGTTCTGTGTTCTGCTCTGTGTTCTAGTGACTGTGTTGATGACAAGGTTTCAGTGATTCAGTATTGGGTGATTCAGATATTGATGATGCAGGTGTAGTTGATGGTTTTATTGCAGTAGTGATTGATTTGTGCTTCAATGTTGTTGATGGGTCCAGTATGAAAATTGGATGAAACGCGGCCTTCGGATTTTGGTGTTGCGCTTCAGGAGTATCCAGTCTGAAAATTTATGAAACATCGTCCCTAGAGGAAGAAAGAAGGTCATAGCCTTATGTAGGCTGGCACCTACATACTGGTAAACATATCGGCCAGTACAAGAGCCAGGGGGTTGGAGCTCTCTTCCAATTGTAGCTGGAGAATGAGTGAAGGTTGGAGCCTTCAGTAGGCCGCCGCCTACATACTAGTAAATGGATCGGCTAGTACAAGAGCTAGGGAGTTGCAGCTCCCTTCCAGTAGTAGCTGGAGAACGAGAGAAAGTTGTAGCCTTCTGCAGGTGGGTGCCTACGTACTGGTATGAGTCTGCACCAGTACAAGATTGTAAACAGGTTTTTCTTATTTTAAAGAAAGCAACAGCAGGTGGTTTTTTTCCCGCATTGGGTTTCCACCTTATATCATGGTGTTCATGTGTGTTTCTTATGTGTGATGATCTGTTCTATTTTTACTTCACCTAGTTACTATTTACATGGTAAATGAAGTTCTAATGCACTGATAAAATATCAACATATGATGAATTAACTGAATCATAAGTTTGTTGGATATACGCTAGTTGCAATAAACATAGTTGCGTGTACACGCGGATTCCCTTAACTGAAGTAGCGTATATGAATCTAATTATGGAAATGAAAAAGTTAGTGATTTGCTAATACTAATTCACTACCCCCCCTCTCAGTATTATTTCCAACAGAAGTTGGGTCAAGGGGAAGGAGAGAAAGTTTTCCACAATCTCCAACACCATTTCAGCCTCAAGTTGCAGTTGAGAGTCCAGATATCAGGCCTCATGGAGGAGAACCTACAAACATGACAGAAGATGATATGAGCTTCTGAACGACTTTCTTTGATATGGAAAAGATGGTAAAGGTCCTCTATGAAGAGAGGAATACCAGGTTGCAAGGGGAAAGTTCCAAACCTTCCAAAGGAGAAGGCTCTTCATGAGGAGGTAATGGAAATGGAGACAAACCTCCACCATCTCAATCATATTCTTTATCTTCTTCTTCACAAGCATATTCACCATCTTCGACTCACACAGCCCTTACTTATACTCATCGTCATACTTCAAAAGGAATTGGTAAATCACCTTTTTTAAAACTTGATGTTAAATTTGAGCTACCCATATATAATGGTGAAGTTAATGCAGAGAATATTAATAATTGGATTCATCAGATGGAGGTCTATTGTAGGATTCAAAACCTTCAAAAGAATGATATAAATATTCAGTTGGCTTCCTTGAGAATGGAAGGTGCAACACTAGTATGGTGCGAATGAAAGACCCAAGAGGAGAATAAAAAACACGATAAGACCTCAATTCCTTGGAATGATCTCATTGCTGCAATCAAAAAATAATTCTACACTCTAGCTTATATGCAGAAAGCCATCATGAATTTGTAGAACTTTAGACAACTTAAAGGTCAAAATGCATGAGATTACACCCAAGAATTTAAAAAAATGTCTTTGATGTTAGGTGTATATTTAAAATCATAGGACGCATGGCTAAAGTACGTAGGGTGTTTACACAATTACCTTAGGAATGTTATCTTAATGTTTTATCCAAATAATCTAGATGATGTGTGTGTGAAAGCCACTCATATTGAGTTAAGAGGGAAACTCCAGAAGAAGGTAGTAAAAATCCATTTATGGGTAAAGAGAAAGAAAAGGGTTTCAAGGGAAAGAAAAATGTCCATTAAAAAGGAAGGAGATAAAACAATATGTAAACATTGTTCCATAGAGGGCCACAATGAAGCTCATTGTTGGAAGCTTCATCCTGAAATGAAACCAATGAAATTCAACAACAAACGAAAAGAAAAGACCACTGTCATCATTCAAGAGGATTTGGGATCCGATTCAGGTGATGAAACTAAAATAACATCCATGGGTATAAAATGAAAAGAATCCATTGTTAGCACTCTGAGTTTATAAAATACAGACAGAGTCTAAAGAAAGCCAGGTAGCCTTCGAAAAGATTTTGTTCTACAACTGCTGAGTAGATAAACGCTTCTTTAGTCGACCTCTGGTCTAGTTTGTAAAACATGGCCAATCTCTTACGTTCTTTCTCTACTATTGATCGTAAAATTATAACTGAAGTTTCTACTCGCTCTCATGAAATTGAAGTGAAAACTACTGAAAGTCATGAAGTTGTTGAAACTCCTGAAAATTGGAATCCTCTTGCCCTTCATGTTACTGATGTTTATAAGTTGCCTATGACTTTTTTTTTTAAACACAAATCCTTTTTGAAAGAGGTGGAAGTTACCATAAAAATTTCTGGTCCCTCTGTTCAAATCACTGCTCTCAACATGTTCTCTGATGATGAGATTAAAAAGTTTAGACAGTATGTAAAAGATGGCAAGTATTCCTATCTCCATTTTGGTGGAATCAGAATTGGTCTTGCTCCGTTATTCCGACATGGAATAAACACTCTTTGTATTGTTGAATTATTTGATACACGTCATCAAACATATGATAGTGCACGCATAGGAACTATCATGGGAAATCTGTCTACTGGATGTCAATATGGAACCATATTTCCTGATTATTCTATCAGTTTGAATGATGCTCATCTAAAAGATTGCTGGAAACTTTTAACTGGAGTTCAAGGTCTAAATATGATAGAAGATAGTGAATATCTCTCCACTATAGTTCAAGAATCCTTCCAGTTAACCAATAATGCTCATCCAAAGCTGAAATAGCTTGTTCTGAAAGATTGTGTTACAGTTGGTTTGTCAAATGCTCAAGTTGAAGGTGTTCTGTATGATCCTTCTGAATTACCAAACAACTGGTATTTCCAATATAAATAACTAGCTGATGAAAAATCACCTGAGTCTAAGCTTAAACAAGTCTCAATTGATAATGGTCAAGTGAAGCTTATTCCCGGCAAACCCAAAATTGCTAAACCAGTTACCAGGCCTCGTCGCTATGTGTTTCCAATAGCTCCAACTGAAGCTTCTTCTAGCAGTAATGGTCCATCTGTGATTGAAGAAAATAATCCTGCTGAACCACGGTTGTCTCCAACTGATTTGTATATACCTGAGTCCGAGCCCTTTTTACCTGTAAATAAAATGCATCGTGTTTCTCATACTAGATATCCTCCTGTTGAAGAATGGCAATATGCCAACCATCGTTTTGTCAAGGGCGGTAAATGGCCTCTTAGAACCAAGTTCTGTACAACCTCTTCATCTTCAAAGCAGCCAGCCACAAGAGCTGATTGTGCCCCTCTCATCGAGCATAATGCATAAAACACTACCGATTTAGATCAGACTTACCAAATTGGTAACTATCTGACAACATGGTGTGCACATGCAGAAGAAGTATTAGATGATTTAGGTGGCCAGAGTGAATTGATTTTGGCTAATCTCCAGCTATTGCATGATGAACAACAAGTACATAAACAAAGACGAGAAGCCAAGGAAAAAAGAAAACGAGAGAAGAAAAGGAGAGAATCCCAAGCACCAAAATTTTCTAGATCCATGGATAGTCCAAAATTTTGGGATAACGATGGAAATCAAGAAGGAAGTGAAGCTGATTCAAGTGCTCAAGCAGAACAGAGAATAGAATCAGCCAAGCCAAATATATTCCTAAAGGCTAAAAGTGAAGTAGCCACTCTAGAGAATGTTGCTTCTAAATTCCCTTCATTTATACACCCTTCTCTCCAGAAAGCCAATGTTTTTAGTGATGTCAAAAAATACCCAAGGGTAGAAGAAGATTTGTTTGCTGTTAATTCATTTGGATATGTGCTTGATCTAGAAAAATCTACAAATCTAGCAGAATCTATTAGGATATGGATAGGTGCCCTTTATCAGATGCAAGTTGTCTCAAAATTGGATAATATGTCTATATTTCTCTTAGAAGAAAAACGAATGGCCGGTATTGTTCATGATTGGTGGATGGGGCCATCGGAAGAAGAGAGAATGAATGTAGATGCTGAAGGCCTAGCCACATTAGAAGTGCTCCTTTTAACTCAGTTTGTTCCTGAACTAGCTGATGAGAAAAAACAACTCATCACTGATCTAACAAGAATGGAACTAAAAGATCTAAAGTTTTTAGATCAATTTGGCAATGACTATATGGCAAAGATCTACAAGGCTAATCTTACCAATGATGCAACTCAAAAGATTTCCTTTTTGTCTAAATTACCTGGAAATCTAGGTGATATGATAATGAAAGATTTGGAAATCCAAGGCAAAAAGATTGATCAGACTTACTGGATAGATCTCTTGTTTAGATGTCAAGAAAAAGTCAAATATCTTTGTTGGCAGAAGCAAGCCCAAGATTTTTCTCCTGGTTTAAATATCTGTCATTCTGTGTTGCCATGGACGCCTTTTAAAAAGAGAAAATCCAAGAGATACGGTAAGTTTAGACCCAAGAGAGTTGCTAATCCCAGAAGACCTTTCAGAAAGTTCAAATATTTGAAAAAACGCAGACAGCCAAAGAGAGACAATGCATGTTTTATATGCAAGCAAGAAGGTCACTTTGCTCGCAAATGTCCCAAAAGTTCTTCAAACAAATTGAAAGCATGTATTGAAATTGAAGATTTTGTAGATAATTGGTCTGTTGTTGACTCCGACGATGAAGTGTTATATGTATATATTTTAACTGATGCTTCCCTATCCGATACTGAGTCCGTCCAAGACATGAGTCAGAAAATGAATATTTGCTATTATGATTGCTCTGAATCAGAAGATGAACTGCATTATAGTGATGAATACAGTTCAGATGAATATACTGATGAAACTTCAGAAGATTTTTCAGATGCTACTGTCCCCTCTACATCTCAAGGCCCTGAGAATTCAAGCTTCGTTTTTATTTCTCCGCCTCCACAGTCCACTCTAAATTCTTTTTGTCCTTACCCAAAGACAGTTGCTTCCTCATCTTCATCACTGCCTGTTGCTATCCCTGTTAGCAAAGAAGAAAGCTCTTTCCTCAAAAAGATTGTTAAATCTAATAATCTCCTATACATTCCTGTTGAAGTTCTTGTTAAAGGAGATTGGATATCTGTTGATGCTTTCATTGATACAGGTGGTTCCAATAATTTGGCCTGACCATCATTATTTAAAGGTTTGTGGAAACCTTTGCAGAATATCCCAGTTTCTGAGACCATTGGTGGCTCTGTAAATCTCACCCATTATGTTGATAATGTTTCCTTAAAAATTGGGGGGAGTATTTTCAAAATGTCTGCAATTCAACATTATGATGCCTCTGCAAGTCTGTTCCTTGGAATGCCATTTATCAATTCTGTTTTGCCTGTGACTATTAGTGAAGATAAGATCATTTGCAATATCAAGAAAAAGGCAATAGCAGTCCCAAGATTGACCCTAGCTAATTCTGAAGCCAGAAAAGAAAATAGTCAAGGAAAAGCAGGCGTCAATAAAAACAAAAATGGATCTAATGATTGGCAAGAAGTGTTGCAGATATATGAATAAAGGAGTCAGCCAAAACAAAAATCCAATACAAATCCTGACTGGTCTCTAGAACAAAAGAATCTTTGTGATGAATTGTTAAAATGTTGTTCTGAGAATCCTAAAGCATTCTGGAGTATAGAGAGTCCTCAACAAGACATAATTACTCTCCATGACAACGGGGTAACTGGAAAATTAATACCCTGTACTCCAGTAGATGAAAAAGAAATCAGAAAACAGATTGAAGAATTGTTGCATCTCCAGTTGATTGAACCCAGTGCTTCACATTATTCTTGTTCTGCATTTTTGGTCAGAAATCATTCTGAAATTGTTAGAGGAAAAGATAGAATGGTCATCAATTATAAACCTCTGAATGCTATAACTAAAAGTTTTAATTATCCTCTGCCCAGACAAGAAACAATAATGCAGAAAATTCAGAACAGCAAGGTCTTTAGCAAGTTCGACATGAAATCTGGTTATTATCAGATTCAAATCAAAGAAGAAGATCGTCATAAGACCGCTTTCACATGTCCTGCCGGTTTTTATCAATGGAGAGTTGTTCCATTTGGATTGAAGAATGCTCCAGCCTTCTTCCAAAGACGAATGGATCATATCTTTGGTAAATATGATTTCATTGTTGTATATATTGATGATATTTTGGTTCATAGTCCTGATCTTGAAACACATATGAAGCACTTACAGATCTTTCTTGAGGAAGCAAAACAACATGGTCTTGTTTTGTCAGAAAAGAAGATGCTTCTCTTTCAAGATAATATTGATTTTTTAGGTATTCATTTTAGCCATGGGAAAATTCAGATGTAGCCGCATGTCCTAACTAAATTGTCTGAATTCCCTGATCAATTGCATGATGTTAAGATGATTCAGCGTTTTCTAGGAATTTTGAATTATGTACATAAATATATTCCTAGACTCTCTGAAAAAACTGCCCCGATTCGTAAACATCTACATTCTGGTTGGTCACCTGAGGCCACAAAGTCAGTCCAAATATTAAAAGCTGAATGTCAGAATCTCCCTGAGCTCAAACCACCAGGTAATGGGTTTCTTATATTGCAGACTGATGCCTTTGATAATTTTTGGGCAGCAGTCCTTTTTGAAAGAAAGGGAGAAGCAAAAGAAAAAGAAGAAGTGTTATGCGCATATGCCTCTGGCAAATTTTTAATTCACCAAAAGAATTATTTTCCAGCTGAAAAAGAAACCCTTGCCATATTCAATGGTATACAGAAATTCAAGCTTTACTTAGCTCCCGCCAGATTTTTAATCAGAACAGATTCTATGAATTTTAAATATTTCTTGACAGCCAAGATTTCTAAACAGCTTGCACGAGGACGACTCTTGGCATGGAAAATGTGGTTTCAGATGTATGATTTTGATATTGAATGGGTTCCTGGTAACTCCAATTATTTAGCTGATTCCCTTACCAGAGAAATGAACAAAGCTCTTGTTCACAGAGGTATTTTTGATCTTCCTGGTAAAACCCCTATGGATGACAGCTTTGAAACCTTTGTCAAAAGATTCCAACTCCTTGACCTTATTCTTAATGATGTTGTTAAAGAGATCAAAAAGGTTGTCGGTCTGAGACTTAGAAGAAACCAATGGATACAACAACGTCAAGCATGGCAGACTAAAAATGTTGGTATTCTTTTAGGCTTAGATGAAGATTTGGTCAAGGTATACCCAATATGAAAGTAAAGTTGTTTTTCAAGACTCTTGATGATTACTAGACTAAAAGCTATACTGATGACATGATCAGAGTTTTGCAGATTTTGAATTATTATCAGATAATTGAAGGAGTTGATTTTGCTTTTGATGTATATACAACTGCCAAGATGTGAGATTTAGAAGAAATTAATATGAATGAGAAGGTTGAAAGATTTTTGAAATCTTTGAGAATTGCTGATCTTTTTGAAGAATTGGAAGCTGCTTTCCTCCAAAGCAACGATGAAAATTTTGCAGGAACGGATTCATTTACCCAGTATGAGCTTTTTGCACCATTTGCAGATTGGGAAATCCGAAATGGCCTATGTTAAAAGAAGATGCAAACCAGAGCTTCTCAATGTGTAGAAAGGTCAGTACAATATTTGAGAACTTTCTCTGCACCATGGGATTATCAAAGTATGGAATGCAGAACTCCTATAGTGCCAAATCCTTTTGCGCAAATGTATGGTTCTTGCAAAGTTGATGCATCTAAGATTGCCAATAATCAAGAAGAAATCAAGCAAAATTACGTTATGGCTTAAAGAATTCCACACCCTGAAGCTACCAAAAAAATTGTCTTTGATCCATACATTGGAATCGCTTCAAGGAAAATTTGGCATTCTTAAATTGTTAATTAATCAGAAGACCTTCATTACGATCAGTGTAATGTCTGGAAATTGGAATGATGATGTAGTTTGCCTAATCAATCTTTTATTGTCAACTTCAACATGCTCGTCTATGATTTTTGAACTAGGATGGCAACAGCAAGAAAATGTAAGTCACAACTATAAGTTGTGGGTCCAATATGCCATCGAATGATCAGTCAGTATGTTCCAGATCTTCAAATGGGAATTATAGATGGAGTGGAGTTGTCAGTTCAAACAATGCCCGAATTTCGTAAAAGTAAAAAAGATTCTTTCCTTAACATAGAAATCGATCCACTTGCCTATGTTAACAGATGGACTACAGTTGACAATGAATATGTGTTCCCTCAAAAAAATCTTTATGTCACGACAAATACAATAAAGTTTGACACCGAACAAACTTCACGGGCACCACTCAAAGGTGAATCTTCTACAGCCATGACCAGCTCAAAAGGAAAAGAGAAGGTATCTGAGGAAAAGGAAACAGTGTTCGTAGACACGTACCAAGATGCTCAAGAACAACATGACCCCACATGGGAGGACGGATATTTGAAATGGTTGAACACCTCTTGGTTAAAGCAAAAGCTTCCGTCTCAATCATCCGAAGATCATTATCCAAGATCAGATTACGACAGTGACCGAAGTCCAAAAGGACCTTGGTAGCATCTTACTTTTAGTTAGTGCGTTTTCTTTTCGTTGTACCCGAGAATATTGAGTAGACACCGTCTCGGCTAAGAAATGTTGGACAAGGACCCTCAATAATTCTCATATGTTTTAGTTCTTTATATAGTGGTTTTGTGGGAGTAGTTAGGTATCGTGTGCAGAAGAGTGTTGAGTGCGAGTGTGTGTGTGTATCCTGAGCTATCAGAGACCAGAGACTAGAAATCTCTTCTCTTGAGGCTTAACTTGGTATGTAATATTTTGCTTGAATTAATGTTGAATCCTGCTGGGCCGCCTGTCTGAGGACAGTTTGTTCCAAGATCATCTCAGAGTAGGAGATTGTAAAGCGCACTGAGGAAGCGAAGGGAGTCGCGTGTGTCCGCGTATATCTTAGGTTGATGTGAGGAAGTCCTGCTTCAGCACACCTCTTCAGTGGTTCAAGTAAGTTACGGAGTCCATCATCTTTTATTGTAAGTCACAATTGTAAGTTGTGGGTCCAATATGCCATCGAATGATCGGTCAGTATGTTCCAGATCTTCAAAATGGAATTATTAGATGGAGTGGAGTTATCAGTTCAAACAATGCCCGAGTTTTGTAAAAGTAAAACAGAATCTTTCCTTAACATAGAAATCGATCCACTTGACTATGTTAACAGATGGACTATAGTTGACAATGAATATGTGTTCCCTCAAAAGAATCTTTATGTCATGACAGATACAATAAAGTTTGACACCGAACAAACTTCACGAGCACCACTCAAAGGCAAATCTTCTATAGTCATGACCAGCTCAAAAGGAAAAGAGAAGGTATCTGAGGAAAAGGAAACAGTTTTCGTAGACACGTACCAAGATGCTCAAGAACAGCATGACCCCACATGGGAGGACGAATATTTGAAATGGTTGAACACCTCTTGGTTAAAGCAAAAGCTTCCGTCTCAATCATCCGAAGATCATGATCCAGGATCAGATTACGATAGTGACTGAAGTCCGAAAGGACCTTGGTAGCATCTTACTTTTAGTTAGTGCGTTTTCTTTTCATTTTTCCTGAGAAAAGGAAGAAGTGTTATGCGCATATGCCTCTGGCAAATTTTTAATTCACCAGAAGAATTATTTTCCAGCTGAAATAGAAACCCTTGCCATATTCAATGGTATACAGAAATTCAAGCTTTACTTAGCTCCTACCAGATTTTTAATCAGAACAGATTCTATGAATTTTAAATATTTCTTGACAGCCAAGATTTCTAAACAGTTGGCACGAGGACGACTCTTGGCATGGCAAATGTGGTTTCAGATGTATGATTTTGATATTGAATGGGTTCCTGGTAACTCCAATTATTTAGCTGATTCCCTTACCAGAGAAATGAACAAAGCTCTTGTTCATAGAGGTATTTTTGATCTTCCTGGTAAAACCCCTATGGATGACAGCTTTGAAACCTTTGTCAAAGGATTCCAACTCCTTGATCTTATTCTTAATGATGTTGTTAAAGAGATCAAAAAGATTGTCGGTCTGAGACATAGAAGAAACCAATGGATACAACAACGTCAAGCATGGCAGACTAAAAATGTTGGTATTCTTTTAGGCTTAGATGAAGATTTGGTCAAGGTATATCCTTTACCCAATATGAAAGTAAAGTTGTTTTTCAAGACTCTTGATGATTACTAGACTAAAAGCTATACTGATGACATGATCAGAGTTTTGCAGATTTTGAATTATTATCAGATAATTGAATGAGTTGATTTTGCTTTTGATGTATATACAACTGCCAAGATGTGAGATATAGAAGAAATTAATATGAATGAGAAGGTTGAAAGATTTTTGAAATCTTTGAGAATTGCTGATGTTTTTGAAGAATTGGAAGCTGCTTTCCTCCAAAGAAATGATGAAAATTTTGCAGGAACAGATTCATTTCCCCAGTATGAGCTTTTTGCACCATTTGCAGATTGGGAAATCTAAAATGGCCTATGTTAAAAGAAGATGCAAACCAGTGCTTCTCAATGTGTAGAAAGGTCACTACAATATTTGAGAACTTTCTCTGCACCATGGGATTATCAAAGTATGGAATGCAGAACTCCTATAGTGCCAAATCCTTTTGCGCAAATGTATGGTTCTTGCAAAGTTGATGCATCTAAGATTGCCAATAATCAAGAAGAAATCAAGCAAAATTACGTTATGGCTTAAAGACTTCCACACCCTAAAGCTACCATAAAAATTGTCTTTGATCCGTACATTAGAATCGCTTCAAGGAAAATTTGGCATTCTTAAATTGTTAATTAATCAGAAGACCTTCATTACGATCAGTGTAATGTTTGGAAATTGGAATGATGATGTAGTTTGCCTAATCAATCTTTTATTGTCAACTTCAACATGCTCATCTATGATTTTTGAACTAGGATGGCAATAGCAAGAAAATGTAAGTCACAATTGTAAGTTGTGGGTCCAATATGCCATCGAATGATCGGTCAGTATGTTCCAGATCTTCAAATGGGAATTATAGATGGAGTGGAGTTGTCAGTTCAAACAATGCCCGATTTTCGTAAAAGTAAAAAAGATTCTTTCCTTAACATAGAAATCGATCCACTTGCCTATGTTAACAGATGGAGTACATTTGACAATGAATATGTGTTCCCTCAAAAAAATCTTTATGTCACGACAAATACAATAAAGTTTGACACCGAACAAACTTCACGGGCACCACTCAAAGGTGAATCTTCTACAACCATGACCAGCTCAAAAGGAAAAGAGAAGGTATCTGAGGAAAAGGAAACAGTGTTCGTAGACACGTACCAAGATGCTCAAGAACAGCATGACCCCACATGGGAGGACGAATATTTGAAATGGTTGAACACCTCTTGGTTAAAGCAAAAGCTTCTGTCTCAATCATCCGAAGATCATTATCCAGGATCAGATTACGATAGTGACCGAAGTCCGAAAGGACCTTGGTAGCATCTTACTTTTAGTTAGTGCATTTTCTTTTCGTTGTACCCGAGAATATTGAGTAGACACCGTCTCAGCTAAGAAATGTCGGACAAGGACCCTCAATAATTCTCATATGTTTTAGTTCTTTATATAGTGGTTTTGTGGGAGTATTTAGGTATCGTGTGTAGAAGAGTGTTGAGTGCGAGTGTGTGTGTGTATCCTGAGCTATCAGAGACCAGAGACTAGAAAGCTCTTCTCTTGAGGCTTAACTTGGTATGTAATATTTTGCTTGAATTAATACTCAAGCCTGTTGTGCCGCCTGTCTGAGGACAGTTTGTTCCAAGATCATCTCAGAGTAGGAGATTGTAAAGCGCGTTGAGGAAGCGAAGGGAGTCGCGTGTGTCCGCGTATATCTTAGGTTGATGTGAGGAAGTCCTGCTTCAGCACACCTCTTCAGTGGTTCAAGTAAGTTACGGAGTCCATCATCTTTTATTGTAAGTCACAACTGTAAGTTGTGGGTCCAATATGCCATCGAACGATCGGTCAGTATGTTCCAGATCTTCAAATGGGAATTATTAGATGGAGTGGAGTTGTCAGTTCAAACAATGCCTGAGTTTCGTAAAAGTAAAAAAGATTCTTTCCTTAACATAGAAATCGATCCACTTGCCTATGTTAACAGATGGAGTATAGTTGACAATGAATATGTGTTCCCTCAAAAGAATCTTTATGTCATGACAGATACAATAAAGTTTGACACCAGACAAACTTCACGGGCACCACTCAAAGGCAAATCTTCTATAGTCATGACCAACTCAAAAGGAAAAGAGAAGGTATCTGAGGAAAAGGAAACAGTTTTCGTAGACACGTACCAAGATGCTCAAGAACAGCATGACCCCACATGGGAGGACGAATATTTGAAATGGTTGAACACCTCTTGGTTAAAGCAAAAGCTTCCATCTCAATCATCGGAAGATCATGATCCAAGATCAGATTATGACAGTGACCGAAGTCCAAAAGGACCTTGGTAGCATCTTACTTTTAGTTAGTGCGTTTTCTTTTCATTGTACCCGAGAATATTGAGTAGACATTGTCTCGGCTAAGAAATGTCGGAAAAGGACCCTCAATAATTCTCATATGTTTTAGTTCTTTATATAGTGGTTTTGTGTGAGTAGTTAGGTATCGTGTGCAGAAGAGTGTTGAGTGCGAGTGTGTGTGTGTATCCTGAGCTATTAGAGACCAGAGACTAGAAAGCTCTTCTCTTGAGGCTTAACTTGGTATGTAATATTTTGCTTGAATTAATACTGAAGCTTGCTGGGCCGCCTGTCTGAGGACAGTTTGTTCCAAGATCATCTCAGAGTAGGAGATTGTAAAGCACGTTGAGGAAGCGAAGGGGTCGCGTGTGTCTACGTATATCTCAGGTTGATGTGAGGAAGTTTTGCTTCAGCATACTCTTCAGAGGTTCAAGTAAGTTACGGAGTCCATCATCTTTTATTGGTATCAGAGCCCTGTTTTAGTCCTGAGTTTATAAACTACAGAAAAAGTCTAAAGAAAGCCAGGTAGCCTTCGAAAAGCTTTTGTTCTACAACTGCTGAGTAGATAAATGCTTCTTTAGTCGACCTCTAGTCAAGTTTGTAAAACATGGCCAATCTCTTACGTTCTTTCTCTGCTATTGATCGTAAAATTATAACTATAGTTTCTACTCGCTCTCATGAAACTGAAGTCAAAACTACTGAAAGTCATGAATTTGTTGAAACTCCTGAAAATTGGAATCCTCCTGCCCTTCATGTTACTGATGTTCATAAGCTTCCTATGACTTTTGTTTTTAAAAACGAATCCTTTTTGAAAGAGGTAGAAGTTACCATAAAAATTTCTGGTCCCTCTGTTCAAATCACTGCTCTGAACATGTTCTCTGATGATGAGATTAAAAAGTTTAGACAGTATGTAAAAGATGGCAAGTATTCCTATCTCCATTTTGGTGGAATCAGAATTGGTCTTGCTCCGTTATTCCGACATGGAATAAACACTCCTTGTATTGCTGAATTATTTGATACACGTCATCAAACATATGATAGTGCACGCATAGGAACTATCATGGGAAATTTGTCCACTGGATGTCAATATGGAACCATATTTCCTGATTATTCTATCAGTTTGAATGATGCTCATCTAAAAGATTGTTGGATACTTTTAATTGGAGTTCAAGGTCTAAATATGATAGAAGATAGTGAATATCTCTCCACTATAGTTCAAGCGTCCTTCTGGTTAACCAATATTGCTCATCCAAAGCTGAAACAGCCTGTTCTGAATGATTGTGTTACAGTTGGTTTGTCAAAATGCTCAAGTTGAAGGTGTTCTGTATGATCCTTCTGAATTACCAAACAACTGGTATTTCCAATATAAGTCACTAGCTGATGAAAAATCGCCTGAGTCTAAGCTTAAACGAGTCTCAATTGATAATGGTCAAGTGAAGCTTATTCCTGCCAAACCCAAAATTGCTAAACCAATTACCAGGCCTCGTCGCTATGTGTTTCCAATAGCTCCAACTGAAGCTTCTTCTAGCAATAATGGTCTATCTACAGTTGAAGAAAATAATCCTGCTGAACCACAGTTGTCTCCAACTAATTTGTATATACCTGAGTCCAAGCCTTTTTTACCTGTAAATAAAATGCATCGTGTTTCTCATACTAGATATCCTCCTGTTGAAGAATGGCAATATGCCAACCATCGTTTTGTCAAGGGTGGTAAATGGCCTCCTAGAACCAAGTTCTGTACAACCTCTTCATCTTCAAAGCAGCCAGCCACAAGAACTGATTGTGCCCCTCTCATCTAGCATAATGCACAAAACACTACCGATTTAGATCAGACTTACCAAATTGGTAACTATCTGACAACTTGGTGTGCACATGCAGAAGAAGTCTTAGATGATTTAGGTTTCCAGAGTGAATTGATTTTGGCTAATCCTCAGTTGTTGCACGATGAACAGCAATTAGATAAACAAAGATGAGAAGCCAAATAAAAAAAAAAACGATAGAAGAAAAGGAGAGAATCCCAAGCACCAAAATTTTCTAGATCCATGGATAGTCCAAAATTTTGGGATAACGATGGAAATCAAGAAGGAAGTGAAGCTGAGTCAATTGCTCAAGCTGAACAGAGAATAGAATCAGCCAAGCCAAATAAATTCCTAAAGGCTAAAAGTGAAGTAGCCACTCTAGAGAATGTTGCTTCTAAATTCCCTTCATTTATACACCCTTCTCTCCAAAAAGCCAATGTTTTTAGTGATGTCAAAAAATACCCAAGGGTAGAAGAAGATTTGTTTGCTGCTAATTCATCTGGATATGTGCTTGATCTAGACAAATCTACAAATCCAGCAGAATCTATTAGAATATGGATTGGTGCCCTTTATCAGATGCAAGTTGTCTCAAAATTGGATAATATGTCTATATTTCTCTTAGCAGAAAAACGAATGGCCGGAATTGTTCATGACTGGTGGATGGGGCCATCAGAAGAAGAAAGAATGAATGTAGCTGCTGCAGGTCTAGCCACATTAGAATTGCTCCTTCTAACTCAGTTTGTTCCTGAACCAGCTGATGAGAAAAAACAACTCATCACTGATCTAACAAGAATGGAACTAAAAGATCTAAAGTTTTTAGATCAATTTGGCAATGACTATATGGCAAAGATCTATAAGGCTAAACTCACTAATGATGCAACTCAAAAGATTTCCTTTTTGTCTAAATTGCCTGGAAATCTAGGCAATATGATAATGAAAGATTTGGAAATCCAAGGAAAAACGATTGATGAGACTTATTGGATAGATCTCTTGTTTAGATGTCAAGAAAAAGTCAAATATCTTTGTTGGCAGAAGCAAGCCCAAGATTTTTCTCCTGGTTTAAACATCTGTCGTTCTTTGTTGCCATGGACGCCTTTTAAAAAGAGAAAATCCAAGAGATACGTTAATTATAGACCCAAGAGAGTTGCTAATCCCAGAAGACCTTTCAGAAAGTTCAAATATTTGAAAAAACACAGACAGCCAAAAAAAGACAATGCATGTTTTATCTGCAAGCAAGAAGGTCACTTTGCTCGCAAATGTCCTAAAATTTCTTCAAACAAATTAAAAGCATGTATTGAAATTGAAGATTTTGTAGATAATTGGTCTGTTGTTGACTCTGACAATGAAGTGTCAGATGTATATATTTTAACCGATGCTTCCCTATCCGATACTGAGTCTGTCCAAGACATGAGTCAGAAAATGAATATTTGCTATTATAATGATTGCTCTAAATTAGAAGATGAACTGCATTATAGTGATGAATACAGTTCAGATGAATATACTGTTGACACTTCAGAATATTTTTCAGATGCTACTGTCCCCTCTACATCTGAAGGCCCTGAGAATTCAAGCTCTGTTTTTATTTCTTCGCCTCCACAGTCCACTCTGAATTCTTTTTGTCCTTACCCAAAGACAGTTGCTTCTTCATCTTCATTATTGCCTGTTGCTACCCCTGTTAGCAAAGAAGAAAGCTCTTTCCTGAAAAAGATCGTTAAATCTCACAATCTCCTCTACATTCCTGTTGAAGTTGTTGTTAAAGGAGATTGGATATATGTTGATGCTTTCATTGATACAGGTGGTTCCAATAATTTGGCCCGACTGTCATTATTTAAAGGTTTGTGGAAACCTTTGCAGAATATCCCAGTTTCTGAGACCATTGGTGGCTCTGTAAATCTCACCCATTATGTTGATAATGTTTCTTTAAAAATTGGGGGGAGTATTGTCAAAATGTCTGCAATTCAACATTATGATGCCTCTGCAAGTCTGTTCCTTGGAATGCCATTTATCAATTATGTTTTTCCTGTGACTATTAGTGAAGATAAGATCATTTGCAATATCAAGAAAAAGGCAATAGCAGTCCCAAGATAGACCCTAGCTAATTCTGAAGCCAGAAAAGAAAATAGTCAAAGAAAAGAAGGTGTTAATAAAAACAAAAATGGATCTCATGATTGGCAACAAGTGTTGCAGATATATGAAAAAAGGAGTCAGCCAAAACAAAAAGCCAATATAAATCCTGACTGGTCTCTAGAACAAATGAATCTTTGTGATGAATTGTTAAAATGTTGTTCTGAGAATCCTAAAGCATTCTAGAGTATAGAGAGTCCTCAACAAGACATAATTACTCTCCATGACAACGGGGTAACTGGAAAATTAATACCCTGTACTCCAGCAGATGAAAAAGAAATCAGAAAATAGATTGAAGAATTGCTGCATCTCCAGTTGATTGAACCCAGTGCTTCACATTATTCATGTTCTGTATTTTTGGTCAGAAATGATTCTGAAATTGTTAGAGGAAAAGATAGAATGGTCATCAATTATAAGCCTCTGAATGCTATAACAAAAAGTTTTAATTATCCTCTGCCCAGACAAGAAACAATAATGCAAAAAATTCAGAACAACAAGGTCTTTAGCAAGTTCGACATGAAATCTGGTTATTATCAGATTCAAATCAAAGAAGAAGATCGTCATAAGACCGCTTTCACATGTCCCACTGGTTTTTATCAATGGAGAGTTGTTCCATTTGTATTGAAGAATGCTCCAGCCTTCTTCCAAAGACGAATGGATCATATCTTTGGTAAATATGATTTCATTGTTGTATATATTGATGATATTTTGGTTCATAGTCCTGATCTTGAAACACATATGAAGCACTTATAGATCTTTCTTGAGGAAGCCAAACAACATGGTCTTGTGTTGTCAGAGAAGAAGATGCTTCTCTTTCAAGATAATATTGATTTTTTAGGCATTGATGTTAGCCATGGGAAAATTCAGATGCAGCCGCATGTCCTAACTAAATTGTCTTAATTCCCTGATCAATTGCATGATGTCAAGATGATTCAGCGTTTTCTAGGAATTTTGAATTATGTACATAAATATATTCCTAGACTCTCTGAAAAAACTGCCCCGATTTGTAAACATCTACATTCTGGTTGGTCAACAGAGGCCACAAAGGTAGTCCAAATATTAAAAGCTGAATGTCAGAATCTCCCTGAGCTCAAAGCGCCAGGTAATGGTTTTCTTATATTGCAGACTGATGCCTCTGATAAATTTTGGGCAGCAGTCCTTTTTGAAAGAAAGGGAGAAGGAGAAGAAAAAGAAGAAGTGTTACGCGCATATGCCTCTGGCGAATTTTTAATTCACTAGAAGAATTATTTTCCAGCTGAAAAAGAAACCCTTGCCATATTCAATGGTATATAGAAATTAGAGCTTTACTTAGCTCCTGCCAGATTTTTAATCAGAACAGATTCTATGAATTTTAAATATTTCTTGACAGCCAAGATTTCTAAACAGCTTGCACGAGGACAACTCTTGGCATTGCAAATGTGGTTTCAGATGTATGATTTTGATATTGAATGGGTTCCTGGTAACTCCAATTATTTAGTTGATGCCCTTACCAGAGAAATGAACAAAGCTCATGTTCACAGAGGTATTTTTGATCTTCCTGGTAAAACCCCTATGGATGATAGCTTTGAAACCTTTGTCAAAAGATTCCAACTCCTTGATCTTATTCTTAATGATGTTGTTAAAGAGATCAAAAAGGTTGTTAGTCTGAGACTTAGAAGAAACCAATGGATACAACAATGCCAAGCATGGCAAACTAAAAATGTTGGTATTCTTTTAGGCTTAGATGAAGATTTGGTGAAGGTATATCCTTTACCCAATATGAAAGTAAAGCTGTTTTTCAAGACTCTTGATGATTACTGGACTAAAAGCTATACTGATGACATGATCAGAGTTTTGCAGATTTTGAATTATTATCAGATAATTGGAGGAGTTGATTTTGCTTTTGCTGTATATACTACTACCAAGATGTTAGATTTAGAAGAAATTAATATGAATGAGAAGGTTGAAAGATTTTTGAAATCTTTGAGAATTCCTGATCTTTTTGAAGAATTGGAAGCTGCGTTCCTCCAAAGCAACGATGAGAATTTTGCAGGTACAGATTCATTTCCCCAGTATGAGCTTTTTGCACCATTTGCAGATTGGGAAATCCGAAATGGCCTATGTCAAAAGAAGATGCAAACCAGAGCTTCTCAATGTGTAGAAAGGTCACTACAATATTTGAGAACTTTCTCTACACCATGGGATTATCAAAGTATGGAATTCAGAACTCCTATAGTGCCAAATCCTTTTGTGCAAATGTATGGTTCTTGCAAAGTTGATGCATCTAAGATCGCCAATAATGAAGAAGAAATCAAGAAAATTACATTATGGCTTAAAGAATTCCACACCCTGAAGCTACCAAAAAAATTGTCTTTGATCCGTACATTGGAATCGCTTCAAGGAAAATTTGGCATTCTTAAATTGTTAATTAATCAGAAGAACTTCATTACGATCAGTGTAATGTCTGGAAATTGTAATTATGATGTAGTTTGCCTAATCAATCTGTTATTGACAACTTCAACATGCTCCTCTATGATTTTTGAACTAGGATGGCAACAACAAGAAAATGTAAGTCACAACTGTAAGTTGTCGGTCCAATATGCCATCGAACGATCGGTCAGTATGTTCCAGATCTTCAAATGGGAATTATTAGATGGAGTGGAGTTGTTAGTTCAAACAATGCCCGAGTTTCGTAAAAGTAAAAAAGATTCTTTCCTTAACATATAAATCGATCCACTTGCCTATGTTAACAGATGGACTACAGTTGACAATGAATATGTGTTCCCTCAAAAGAATCTTTATGTCACGACAGATACAATAAAGTTTGACACTGGACAAACTTCACGGGCACCACTCAAAGGCGAATCTTCTACAGTCATGACTAGCTCAGAAGGAAAAGAGAAGGTATCTGAGGAAAAGGAAACAGTTTTCGTAGACACGTACCAAGATGCTCAAGAACAACATGACCCCACATGGGAGGATGAATATTTGAAATGGTTGAACACCTCTTGGTTAAAGTAAAAGCTTCTGTCTCAATCATCCGAAGATCATGATCCAGGATCAGATTACGACAGTGACCGAAGTCCAAAAGGTCCTTGGTAGCATCTTACTTTTAGTTAGTGTGTTTTCTTTTCATTGTACCCGAGAATATTGAGTAGACACCGTCTCGGCTAAGAAATGTCAGACAAGGACCCTCAATAATTCTCATATGTTTTAGTTCTTTATATAGTGGTTTTGTGTGAGTAGTTAGGTATCGTGTGCAGAAGAGTGTTGAGTGCGAGTGTGTGTGTGTATCCTAAGCTATTAGAGACCAGAGACTATAAAGCTCTTCTCTTGAGGCTTAACTTGGTATGTAATATTTTGCTTGAATTAATGTTGAAGCCTGCTGGGCTGCCTGTCTGAGGACAGTTTGTTCCAAGATCATCTCAGAGTAGGAGATTGTAAAGCACATTGAGGAAGCGAAGGGAGTCGCGTGTGTCCGCGTATATCTCAGGTTGATGTGAGGAAGTTCTGCTTCAGCACACCTCTTCAGTGGTTCAAGCAAGTTACGGAGTCCATTCTGTAACTTACTTGAACCACTGAACAGGTGTGCTGAAGCAGAACTTCCTCACATCAACCTGAGATATACGCGGACACACGCGACTCCCTTCGCTTCCTCAACGCACTTTACAATTTGCTACTCTGAGATGATCTTGGAACAAACTGTCCTCAGACAGGTAGCCCAGTAGGCTTCAGTATTAATTCAAGAAAAATATTACATGCCAAGTTAAGCCTCAAGAGAAGAGCTTTCTAGTCTCTGGTCTCTGATAGCTCAGGATACACACACACACTCGCACTCAACACTCTTCTGCACATGATACCTAACTACTCACACAAAACCACTATATAAATAACTAAAACAAAAGAGAATTATTGAGGGTCCTTGTCCGACATTTCTTAGCTGAGACAGTGTTTACTCAATATTCTCGGGTACAATGAAAAGAAAACACACTAACTAAAAGTAAGATGATACCAAGGTCCTTTCGGACTTCAGTCACTGTCGTAATCTGATCCTGGATCATGATCTTCGGATGATTGAGACGGAATCTTTTGCTTTAACCAAGAGGTGTTCAACCATTTCAAATATTCATCCTCCCATGTGGGGTCATGCTATTCTTCAGCATCTTGGTACGTGTCTACGAACATTGTTTCCTTTTCCTTAGATACCTTCTCTTTTCCTTTTGAGATGGTCATGATTGTAGAATACTCACCTTTGAGTGGTGCCCGTGAAGTTTTTCCGGTGTCAAACGTTATTGTATCTGTCGTGACATAAAGATTCTTTTGAGGGAACACATATTCATTGTCAACTGTAGTCCATCTGTTAACATAGGCAAGTGGATCGATTTCTATGTTAAGGGAAGAATCTTTTTTACTTTTACGAAACTCAGGCATTGTTTGAACTGACAACTCCACTCCATCTAATAATTTCCATTTGAATATCTGGAACATACTGACCGATCGTTCGATGGCATATTGGACCCACAACTTACAGTTGTGACTTACATTTTCTTGCTGTTGCCATCCTAGTTCAAAAATCATAGAGGAGCGTGTTGAAGTTGACAATAATAGATTGATTAGGCAAACTACATCATCATTCCAATTTCCAGACATTACACTGATCGTAATGAAGGTCTTTTGATTAATTAACAATTTAATAACGCCAAATCTTCCTTGAAGCGTCTCCAATGTTCTGATCAAAGACAATTTTTCTGGTAGCTTCAGGGTGTGGAATTCTTTAAGCCATAATGTAATTTTCTTGATTTCTTCTTGATTATTGGCGATCTTAGATGCATCAACTTTGCAAGAACCATACACTTGTGAAAAAGGATTTGGCACTATAGGAGTTCTGAATTCCATACTTTGATAATCCCATGGTGCAGAGAAAGTTCTCAAATATTGTAGTGATCTTTCTACACATTGAGAAGCTCTGGTTTCCATCTTCTTTTGACATAGGCCATTTTGGATTTCCCAATTTGCAAATGGTGCAAAAAGCTCATACTGGGGAAATGAATCTGTTCCTGCAAAATTTTCATCGTTGCTTTGGAGGAAAGCAGCTTCCAATTCTTCAAAAAGATCAGCAAGTCTCAAAGATTTAAAAAATCTTTCAACCTTCTCATTCATATTAATTTCTTCTAAATCTAACATCTTGGCAGTTGTATATACAGCAAAAGCAAAATCAACTCCTCCAATTATCTAATAATAATTCAAAATCTGCAAAACTCTGATCATGTCATCATTATAGCTTTTAGTCAAGTAATCATCAAGAGTCTTGAAAAACAGCTTTACTTTCATATTGGGTAAAGGATATACCTTCACCAGATCTTCATCTAAGCCTAAAAGAATACCAACATTTTTAGTCTACCATGCTTGGCATTGCTGTATCCACTGGTTTCTTCTAAGTCTCAGACCAACAACCTTTTTGATCTCTTTAACAACATCATTAAGAATAAGATCAAGGAGTTGGAATCTTTTGACAAAGGTTTCAAAGCTGTCATCCATAGTGGTTTTACCAGGAAGATCAAAAATACCTCTGTGAACATGAGCTTTTTTCATTTCTCTGGTAAGGACATTAGCTAAATAATTGGAGTTACCAGGAACCCATTCAATATCAAAATCATACATCTGAAACCACATTTTCCATGCCAAGAGTCGTCCTCATGCAAGCTGTTTAGAAATCTTGGCTGTCAAGAAATATTTAAAATTCATAGAATCTGTTCTGATTAAAAATCTGGTAGGAGCTAAGTAAAGCTCGAATCTCTGTATACCATTGAATATGGCAAGGGTTTCTTTTTCAGCTGGAAAATAATTATAGAGTTCAGCCTTCTGTGATCCATATCAAGTTTTGAGAGAGATTTTCCTGACGATGAACCACACTAGTTGGTTCGAAACGTGTCAAAAAATGATATTCCATGTGATTTTCGCCGAAAAATCTCTCTCAAACTGGAAAATAATTCTTCTGGTGAATTAAAAATTCGCCAGAGGCATATGCGCATAACACTTCTTCTTTTTCTTCTCCTTCTACCTTTCTTTCAAAAAGGACTGCTGCCCAAAAATTATCAGAGGCATCAGTCTACAATATAAGAAAACCATTACCTGGTGGTTTGAGCTCAGGGAGATTCTGACATTCAGCTTTTAATATTTGGACTGCCTTTGTGGCCTCTGGTGACCAACCAAAATGTAGATGTTTATGAATCGGGGCAGTTTTTTCAGAGAGTCTAGGAATATATTTATGTGCATAATTCAAAATTCCTATAAAACGCTGAATCATCTTGACATCATGCAATTGATCAGGGAATTCAGACAATTTAGTTAGGACATGCGGAATTTTCCCATGGCTAACATGAATACCTAAAAAATCAATATTATCTTGAAAGAGAAGCATCTTCTTTTCCGACAACACAAGACCATGTTGTTTGGCTTCCTCAAGAAAGATCTGTAAGTGCTTCATATGTGTTTCAAGATCAGGACTATGAACTAAAATATCATCAATATATACAGCAATGAAATCATATTTACTAAAGATATGATCCATCCGTCTTTGGAAGAAGGCTGGAGCATTCTTCAATCCAAATGGAACAACTCTCCATTGATAAAAACCGGCGGGACATGTGAAAGCGGTCTTATGACGATCTTCTTCTTTGATTTGAATCTGATAATAACCAAATTTAATGTCGAACTTGCTAAAGACCTTTCTTTTATGAATTTTCTGCATTATTGTTTCTTGTATGGGCAGAGGATAATTAAAACTTTTAGTTATAGCATTCAGAGGCTTATAATTGATGACCATTCTATCTTTTCCTCTAACAATTTCAGAATGATTTCTGACCAAAAATGCAGAACATGAATAATGTGAAGCACTGGGTTCAATCAACTCGAGATGCAACAATTCTTCAATCTGTTTTCTGATTTCTTTTTCATCTACTGGAGTACAGGGTATTAATTTTCCAGTTACCCCGTTGTCATGGAGAGTAATTATGTCTTGTTGAGGACTCTCTATACTCCAGAATGCTTTAGGATTCTCAGAACAACATTTTAACAATTCATCACAAAGATTCATTTGTTCTAGAGACCAATCAGGATTTATATTGGCTTTTTGTTTTGGCTGACTCCTTTTTTCATATATCTGCAACACTTCTTACCAATCATGAGATCCATTTTTTTTTTTATTGACGCCTACTTTTCTTTGACTATTTTCCTTTCTGGCTTCAGAATTAGCTAGGGTCAATCTTGGGACTGCTATTGCCTTTTTCTTGATATTGTAAATGATCTTATCTTCACTAATAGTCATAGGCAAAACATAATTGATAAATGGCATTCCAAGGAACAGACTTGTAGAGGCATCATAATGTTGAATTGCAGACATTTTGACAATACTCCCCCCAATTTTTAAAGAAACATTATCAACATAATGGGTGAGATTTATATTCTGCAAAGGTTTCCACAAACCTTTAAATAATGACAGTCGGGCCAAATTATTGGAACCACCTGTATCAATGAAAGCATCAACAGATATCCAATCTCCTTTAACAAGAACTTCAACAGGAATGTAGAGGAGATTGTTAGATTTAACGATCTTTTTCAGGAAAGAGCTTTCTTCTTTGCTAACAAGGGTAGCAATAGGTAGTGATGAAGATGAAGAAGCAACTATCTTTGGGTAAGGACAGAAGGAATTCAGAGTGGACTGTGGAGGTGGAGAAATAAAAACGGAGCTTGAATTCTCAGGGCCTTGAGATGTAGAGGGGACAGTAGCATCTGAAAAATCTTCTGAAGTCTCATCAGTATATTCATCTGAACTATATTCATCACTATAATGCAATTCATCTTCTGATTCAGAGCAATCATTATAATAGAAAATATTCATTTTCTGACTCATGTCTTGGACAGACTCAGTATCAGATAGGGAAGCATCAGTCAAAATATATACATCTGACACTTCATCGTCGGAGTCAACAACAAACCAATTATCCACAAAATCTTCAATTTCAATACATGCTTTTAATTTGTTTGAAGAACTTTTAGGACATTTGCAAGCAAAGTGACCTTCTTGCTTGCAGATAAAACATGCATTGTCTTTCTTTGGCTATCTGCGTTTTTTCAAATATTTGAACTTTCTGAAAGGTCTTCTGGGATTAGCAACTCTCTTGGGTCTATACTTACCGTATCTCTTGGATTTTGTCTTTTTAAAAGGCGTCCATGGCAACACAGAACGATAGATGTTTAAACCAGGAGAAAAATATTGGGCTTGCTTCTGCCAACAAAGATATTTGACTTTTCCTTGACATCTAAACAAGAGATCTATCCAATAAGTCTGATCAATCTTTTTTCCTTGGATTTCCAAATCTTTCATTATCATATCGCCTATATTTCTAGGCAATTTAGACAAAAAGGAAATCTTTTGAGTTGCATCATTAGTGAGTTTAGCCTTATAGATCTTTGCCATATAGTCATTGCCAAATTGATCTAAAAACTTTAGATCTTTTAGTTCCATTCTTGTTAGATTAGTGATGAGTTGTTTCTTCTCATCAACTGGTTCAGGAACAAAATGAGTTAAAAGGAGCACTTCTAATGTGGCTAGACCTTCAGCAGCTACATTCATTCTCTCTTCTTCTGATGGCCCCATCCACCAATCATGAACAATATCGGCCATTCGTTTTTTAGCTAAGAGAAATATAGACATATTATCCAATTTTGAGACTACTTGCATCTAATAAAGGGCACCTATCCATATCCTAATAGATTCTGCTGGATTTGTAGATTTGTCTAGATCAAGCACATATCAAGATGAATTAGCAGCAAACAAATCTTCTTCTACCCTTGGGTATTTTTTGACATCACTAAAAACATTAGCTTTCTGGAGAGAAGGGTGTATAAATGAAGGGAATTTAGAAGCAGCATTCTCTAGAGTGGCTACTTCACTTTTAGCCTTTAGGAATTTATTTGGCTTGGCCGATTCTATTCTCTGTTCGGCTTGAGCAATTGACTTAGCTTCACTTCCTTCTTGATTTCCATCGTTATCCCAAAATTTTGGACTATCCATGGATCTAGAAAATTTTGGTGCTTGGGATTCTCTCCTTTTCTTCTCTCCTTTTCTTTTTTCTTTGGCTTCTCATCTTTGTTTATCTACTTGTTGTTCATCGTGCAACAGTTGGATATTAGCCAAAATCAATTCACTCTGGCAACCTAAATCATCTAAGACTTCTTCTGCATGTGCACACCATGTTGTCAGATAGTTACCAATTTGGTAACTCTGATCTAAATCGGTAGTGTTTTTTGCATTATGCTCGATGAGAGGGGCACAATCAGCTCTTGTGGCTGGCTGCTTTGAAGATGAAGAGGTTGTACAGAACTTGGTTCTAGGAGGCCATTTACCACCCTTGACAAAACGATGGTTGGCATATTTCCATTCTTCAACAGGAGGATATCTAGTATGAGAAACACAATGCATTTTATTTACAGGTAAAAAAGGCTTGCACTCAGGTATATACAAATCAGTTGGAGACAATTGTGGTTCAGCAGGATTATTTTCTTCAATCACAGATGGACCATTACTACTAGAAGAAACTTCAGTTGGAGCTATTGGAAACACATAGCGACGAGGCCTGGTAACTGGTTTAGCAATTTTGGGTTTGGTGGGAATAAGCTTCACTTGACCATTATCAATTGAGACTCGTTTAGGCTTAGACGCAGGCGATTTTTCATCAGCTAGTGATTTATATTGGAAATACCAGTTGTTTGGTAATTCAGAAGGATCATATAGAACACCTTCAACTTGAGCATTTGACAAACCAACTGTAACACAATCTTTCAGAACAGGCTGTTTCAGCTTTGGATGAGCAGTATTGTTTAACTGGAAGGACGCTTGAACTATAGTGGAGAGATATTCACTATCTTCTAACATATTTAGACCTTGAACTCCAGTTAAAAGTTTCCAACAATCTTTTAGATGAGCATCATTCAAACTAATAGAATAATCAGGAAATATGGTTCCACATTGACATCCAGTAGACAGATTTCCCATGATAGTTCCTATGCGTGCACTATCATATGTTTGATGACGTGTATCAAATAATTCAGCAGTACAAGGAGTGTTTATTCCATGTCGGAATAACGGAGCAAGACCAATTCTGATTCCACCAAAATGGAGATAGGAATACTTGCCATCTTTTACATATTGCCTAAACTTTTTAATCTCATCATCAAAGAACATGTTCAGAGCAGTGATTTGAATAGAGGGACCAGAAATTTATATGGTAACTTCCACCTCTTTCAAAAAGGATTTGCATTTAAAAACAAAAGTCATAGGCAACTTATAAACATCAGTAACATGAAGGGCAGGAGGATTCCAATTTTCAGGAGTTTCAACAACTTCATGACTTTCAGTAGTTTCGACTTCAGTTTCATGAGAGCGAGCAGAAACTTCAGTTATAATTTTATGATCAATAGCAGAGAAAGAACGTAAGAGATTGGCCATGTTTTACAAACTAGACCAGAGGTCGACTAAAGAAGCGTTTATCTACTCAGCAGTTGTAGAACAAAAGCTTTTCGAAGGCTACCTGGCTTTCTTTAGACTCTGTCTGTAGTTTATAAACTCAGGACTAGAACAGGGCTCTGATACCAACTGCTGAGTAGATAAACGCTTCTTTAGTCAACCTTTGGTCTAGTTTGTAAAACATGGCCAATCTCTTACGTTCTTTCTCTGCTATTGATCGTAAAATTATAACTGAAATTTATGCTCGCTCTCATGAAACTGAAGTCAAAACTACTGAAAGTCATGAAGTTGTTGAAACTCCTGGAAATTGGAATCCTCCTGCCCTTCATGTTACTGATGTTTATAAGTTGCCTATGACTTTTGTTTTTAAAGGCAAATCCTTTTTGAAAGAGGTGGAAGTTACCATAAAAAATTTTGGTCCCTCTGTTCAAATCACTGCTCTGAACATGTTCTCTGATGATGAGATTAAAAAGTTTAGACAGTATGTAAAAGATGGCAAGTATTCCTATCTCCATTATGGTGGAATCAGAATTGGTCTTGCTCTGTTATTCCAGCATGGAATAAACACTCCTTGTATTGCTTAATTATTTGATGCACGTCATCAAACATATGATAGTGCACGCATAGGAACTATCATGGGAAATCTGTCTACTGGATGTCAATATGGAACCATATTTCCTGATTATTGTATCAGTTTGAATGATGCTCATCTAAAAGATTGTTGGAAACTTTTAACTGGAGTTCAAGGTCTAAATATGATAGAAGATAGTGAACATCTCTCCACTATAGTTCAAGCGTCCTTCCAGTTAACCAATACTGCTCATACAAAGCTGAAACTGCCTGTTCTGAAAGATTGTGTTACAGTTGGTTTGTCAAATGCTCAAGTTGAAGGTGTTTTGTATGATCCTTTTGAATTACCAAACAACTGGTATTTCAAATATAAATCACTAGCTGATGAAAAATCACCTGAGTTTAAGCTTAAACGAGTCTCAATTGATAATGGTCAAGTGAAGCTTAATCCTGCCAAACCCAAAATTGCTAAACCAGTTACCAGGCCTCGTCGCTATGTCTTTCCAATAGCTCCAACTGAAGCTTCTTCTAGCAGTAATGGTCCATCTGTGATTGAAGAAAATAATCCTGCTGAACCACAGTTGTCTCCAATTGATTTGTATATACCTGAGTCCAAGCCTTTTTTACCTGTAAATAAAATGCATTGTGTTTCTCATACTAGATATCCTCCTGTTGAAGAATGGCAATATGCCAACCATCGTTTTGTCAAGGCTGGTAAATGGCCTCCTAGAACCAAGTTCTGTACAACCTCTTCATCTTCAAAGCAGCCAGCCACAAGAGCTGATTGTGCCCCTCTCATCGAGCATAATGCACAAAACACTACCGATTTAGATCAGACTTACCAAATTGGTAACTATCTTACAACATGGTGTGCACATGCAGAAGAAGTCCTAGATGATTTAGGTTGCCAGAGTGAGTTGATTTTGGCTAATCTCCAGCTGTTGCATGATGAACAACAAGCAGATAAACATAGAAGAGAAGCCAAAGAAAAAAGAAAACGAGAAAAGAAAAGGAGAGAATCCCAAGCACCAAAATTTTCTAGATCAATGGATAGTCCAAAATATTGGGATAAAGATGAAACCCAAGAAGGAAGTGAAGCTGAGTCAAGTGCTCAAGCCGAACAGAGAATAGAACCAGCCAAGCCAAATAAATTCCAAAAGGCTAAAAGTGAAATAGCCACTCTAGAGAATGCTGCTTCTAAATTCCCTTCATTTATATTACCTTCTCTCCAGAAAGCCAATGTTTTTAGTGATGTCAAAAAATACCCAAGGGTAGAAGAAGATTTGTTTGCTGCTAATTCATCTGGATATGTGCTTGATCTAGACAAATCTACAAATCCAGCAGAATCTATTAGAATATGGATTGGTGCCCTTTATCAGATGCAAGTTGTCTCAAAATTGGATAATATGTCTATATTTCTCTTAGCAGAAAAACGAATGGCCGGTATTGTTCATGATTGGTGGATGGGGCCATCGGAAGAAGAGAGAATGAATGTAGCTACTGAAGGTCTAGCCACATTAGAAGTGCTCCTTTTAACTCAGTTTGTTCCTGAACCAGCTGATGAGAAAAAACAACTCATCACTGATCTAACAAGAATGGAACTAAAAGATCTAAAGTTTTTAGATCAATTTGGCAATGACTATATGGCAAAGATCTATAAGGCTAATCTCACTAATGATGCAACTCAAAAGATTTCCATTTTGTCTAAATTGCCTGGAAATCTAGGCGATATGATAATGAAAGATTTGGAAATCCAAGGCAAAAAGATTGATCAGACTTATTGGATAGATCTCTTGTTTAGATGTCAAGAAAAAGTCAAATATCTTTGTTGGCAGAAGCAAGCCCAAGATTTTTCTCCTGGTTTAAACATCTGTCATTCTGTGTTGCCATGGGCGCCTTTTAAAAAGGGAAAATCCAAGAGATACGGTAAGTATAGACCCAAGATAGTTGCTAATCCTAGAAGACCTTTCATAAAGTTCAAATATTTGAAAAAACGCAGACAACCAAAGAAAGACAATGCATGTTTTATCTGCAAGAAAGAAGGTCACTTTGCTCGCAAATGTCCTAAAAGTTCTTTAAACAAATTAAAATCATGAATTGAAATTGAAGATTTTGTAGATAATTGGTCTGTTGTTGACTCCGACGATGAAGTGTCAGATGTATATATTTTAACTGATGCTTCCCTATCCGATACTGAGTCTGTCCAAGACATGAGTCAGAAAATGAATATTTGCCATTATAATGATTGCTCTGAATCAGAAGATGAACTACATTATAGTGATGAATACAGTTCAGATGAATATACTTATGAGACTTCAGAAGATTTTTCAGATGCTACTGTCCCCTCTACATCTCAAGTCCCTGAGAATTCAAGCTCCGTTTTTGTTTCTCCGCCTCCACAGTCCACTCTGAATTCTTTTTGTCCTTATCCAAAGACAGTTGCTTCTTCATCTTCATCCCTGCCTGTTGCTACCCCTGTTAGCAAAGAAGAAAGCTCTTTCCTCAAAAAGATTGTTAAATCTAATAATCTCCTATACATTCCTATTGAAGTTCTTGTTAAAGGAGATTGGATCTCTGTTGATGCTTTCATTGATACAGGTGGTTCCAATAATTTGGCCCGACCGTCATTATTTAAAGGTTTGTGGAAACCTTTGCAGAATATCTTAGTTTCTGAGACCATTGGTGGCTCTGTAAATCTCACCCATTATGTTGATAATGTTTCTTTAAAAATTGGGGGGAGTATTGTCAAAATGTCTGCAATTCAACATTATGATGCCTCTGCAAGTTTGTTCCTTGGAATGCCATTTATCAATTCTGTTTTTCCTGTGACTATTAGTGAAGACAAGATCATTTGTAATATCAAGAAAAAGGCAATAGCAGTCCCAAGATTGACCCTAGCTAATTCTGAAGCCAGAAAAGAAAATAGTCAAAGGAAAGCAGGCATCAATAAAAACAAAAATGGATCTCATGATTGGCAAGAAGTGTTGCAGATATATGAAAAAAGGAGTCAGCCAAAACAAAAATCCAATATAAATCCTGAGTGGTCTCTAGAACAAAAGAATCTTTGTGATGAATTGTTAAAATGTTGTTCTGAGAATCCTAAAGCATTATGGAGTATAGAGAGTCCTCAACAAGACATAATTACTCTCCATGACAACGGGGTAACTGGAAAATTAATACCCTGTACTCCAGCAGATGAAAAAGAAATCAGAAAATAGATTGAAGAATTGCTGCATCTCCAGTTGATTGAACCCAGTGCTTCACATTATTCATGTTCTGCATTTTTGGTCAGAAATCATTCTGAAATTGTTAAAGGAAAAGATAGAATGGTCATCAATTATAAGCCTCTGAATGCTATAACTAAAAGTTTTAAATATCCTCTGCCCAGACAAGAAACAATAATGCAGAAAATTCAGAACAACAACGTCTGTAGCAAGTTCGACATGAAATCTGGTTATTATCAGATTCAAATCAAAGAAGAAGATCATCATAAGACCGCTTTCACATGTCCCACTGGTTTTTATCAATGGGGAGTTGTTCCATTTGGATTGAAGAATGCTCCAGCCTTCTTCCAAAGACGGATGGATCATATCTTTGGTAAATATGATTTCATTGTTGTATATATTGATGATATTTTGGTTCATAGTACTGATCTTGAAACACATATGAAGCACTTACAGATCTTTCTTGAGGAAGCCAAACAACATGGTCTTGTTTTGTCAGAAAAGAAGATGCTTCTCTTTCAAGATAATATTGATTTTTTAGGTATTCATGTTAGCCATGGGAAAATTCAGATGCAGCCCCATGTCCTAACTAAATTGTCTGAATTCCCTGATCAATTGCATGATGTTAAGATGATTCAGCGTTTTCTAGGAATTTTGAATTATGTACATAAATATATTCCTAGACTCTCTGAAAAAACTGCCCCGATTCGTAAACATCTACATTCTGGTTGGTCACCTGAGGCCACAAAGGCAGTCCAAATATTAAAAGCTGAATGTCAGAATCTCCCTGAGCTCAAACCACCAGGTAATGGTTTTCTCATATTGCAGACTGATGCCTCTGATAATTTTTGGGCAGCAGTCCTTTTTGAAAGAAAGGGAGAAGGAGAAGAAAAAGAAGAAGTGTTATGTGCATATGCCTCTGGCGAATTTTTAATTCACCAGAAGAATTATTTTCCAGCTGAAAAAGAAACCCTTGCCATATTCAATGGTATACAGAAATTCGAGCTTTACTTAGCTCCTGCCAGATTTTTAATCAGAACAGATTCTATGAATTTTAAATATTTCTTGACAGCCAAGATTTCTAAACAGCTTGCATGAGGACGACTCTTGGCATGGAAAATGTGGTTTCAGATGTATGATTTTGATATTGAATGGGTTCCTGGTAACTCCAATTATTTAGCTGATGCCCTTACCAGAGAAATGAACAAAGCTCTTGTTCATAGAGGTATTTTTGATCTTCCTGGTAAAACCCCTATGGATGACAGCTTTGAAACCTTTGTCAAAAGATTCCAACTCCTTGATCTTATTCTTAATGATGTTGTTAAAGAGATCAAAAAGGTTGTCGGTCTGAGACTTAGAAGAAACCAATGGATACAGCAATGTCAAGCATGGCAGACTAAAAATGTTGGTGTTCTTTTAGGCTTAGATGAAGATCTGGTGAAGGTATATTCTTTACCCAATATGGAAGTAAAGTTGTTTTTCAAGATTCTTGATGATTACTGGAGTAAAAGCTATATTGATGACATGATTAGAGTTTTGTAGATTTTGAATTATTATCAGATAAATGGAGGAGTTGATTTTTCTTTTGCTGTATATACAACTGCCAAGATGTTAGATTTAGAAGAAATTAATATGAATGAGAAGGTTGAAAGATTTTTGAAATCTTTGAGAATTGCTGATCTGTTTGAAGAATTGGAAGCTGCTTTCCTCCAAAGCAACGATGAAAATTTTGCAGGAATAGATTCATTTCCCCAGTATGAGCTTTTTGCACCATTTGCAGATTGGGAAATCTGAAATGGCCTATGTCAAAAGAAGACGCAAAACAGAGCTTCTCAATGTGTAGAAAGGTCACTACAATATTTGAGAACTTTCTCTGCACCATGGGATTATCAAAGTATGGAATTCAAAACTCCTATAGTGCCAAATCCTTTTGCGCAAATGTATGGTTCTTGCAAAGTTGATGCATCTAAGATCACCAATAATCAAGAAGAAATCAAGAAAATTACGTTATGGCTTAAAGAATTCCACACCCTGAAGCTACCAGAAAAATTGTCTTTGATCCATACATTGGAATCGCTTCAAGGAAAATTTGGCGTTCTTAAATTGTTAATTAATCAGAAGACCTTCATTATGATCAGTGTAATGTCTAGAAATTGGAATGATGATGTAGTTTGCCTAATCAATCTGTTATTGTCAACTTCAACATGCTCCTCTATGATTTTTGAACTAGGATGGCAACAGCAAGAAAATGTAAGCCACAACTATAAGTTGTGGGTCCAATATCCCATCGAACAATTGGTCAATATGTTCCATATCTTCAAATGGGAATTATTAGATGGAGTGGAGTTGTCAGTTCAAACAATGCCCGAGTTTCGTAAAAGTAAAAAAGATTCTTTCCTTAACATAGAAATCGATCCACTTGCCTATGTTAACAGATGGACTAAAGTTGACAATGAATATGTTTTCCCTCAAAAGAATCTTTATGTCACAACATATACAATAAAGTTTGACACCGGACAAACTTCACGGGCACCACTCAAAGGCGAATCTTCTACAGTCATGATCAGCTGAAAAGGAAAAGAGAAGGTATTTGAGGAAAAGGAAACAGTGTTCATAGACACGTACCAAGATGCTCAAGAATAGCATGACCCCACATGGGAGGACGAATATTTGAAATGGTTGAACACCTCTTGGTTAAAGCAAAAGCTTCCGTCTCAATCATCCGAAGATCATGATCCAGGATCAGATTACGACAGTGACCGAAGTCTGAAAGGACCTTGGTAGCATCTTACTTTTAGTTAGTTCGTTTTCTTTTCATTGTACCCGAGAATATTGAGTAGACACCGTCTCGGCTAAGAAATGTCGAACAAGGACCCTCAATAATTCTCATATGTTTTAGTTCTTTATATAGTGGTTTTGTGTGAGTAGTTAGGTATCGTGTGCAGAAGAGTGTTGAGTGCTAGTGTGTGTGTGTATCCTCAGCTATCAGAGACCAGAGACTAGAAAGCTCTTCTCTTGATGCTTAACTTGGTATGTAATATTTTGCTTGAATTAATACTGAAGCCTGTTGGGCTGCCTGTCTGAGGACAGTTTGTTCCAAGATCATCTCAGAGTAGGAGATTGTAAAGCGCGTTGAGGAAGCGAAGGGGTCGCATGTGTCCGCGTATATCTCAGGTTGATGTGAGGAAGTTCTACTTCAGCACACCTCTTCAGTGGTTCAAGTAAGTTACGGAGTCCATCATATCAAATTTTCACACTAGTACTCCAAATGAAGAAACAAGGATTTAATTATTTCATGTCAGAGTAATCTCAAAACATACAAAAATCGACACACTTTTTGATAGTAGGTCTCAAGCCAGCTTGATATCTGATAAATTAGTCAAACAACCTAATCTTGAAACCATTTTACATACCAATCCATATCCATTGGGTTGGATATGCAATGACACAAAATTACAAGTTACAAGAAAATGTATTCTTCGGTTGGCAATCACAGTAAACTTCATTGACGAAGCTGAATTAGATGTTGTACCGCTTGATATATCAAAAATTGTTTTGGGTAGTCCTTTCCTCTATGATAAAAAATAAATCTTATATCGTCATGAAAACAAGTACCACTTGTTCAAGGATGGTGTGGAGTATATTCTAAGAGCTCATCGCAAGAAACTAAATCTTTCATTAGTTAATATAGGGAAAATGAAAAGACTAGTGAATTCAAACAAGAATTTAGTGCTTCTTATGATCAATCCCAATGTTGATATTAATTATGAAGCATTTGATGGTTGTAATTCAAAATTGAAAACTTATTTGGTTGATGTAGTTAACCATGATTATGAGGTGTTTCAGAAAGAAAAAGGATTTCTCTCAAAGAGGAGAATCCAACTTGAAATACCAGTGCAGCAAAAGTGTCTTCTTCCTAACATTGACATGCACAGGATGTTAATAATGGAAAGTGTGTAGATAACAAAACAAATCCAAGGATTGTTGAATAAAAGGATAATTTGAATTTATCATTTACCATGTGGCTCACCTCATGTTTGGATGCCCAAGAAGAATGGTAAGCATTTCATTGAATGGGATTCAAGAACTGGTTTTAATCAAAGTATAATTGTCGAAGGAGAAATATGGAAGATGACATTCAAAACCAAGCAAGGATTGTTTGAATGGATTGTTATGCTTTTTGGTCTTTGCCATGCTCATACTAATTTCATGCATATGAAGCAAGATGTATTATAGAGATTTCTAGACATGATAGTCTACTTGGATGATGTTTTGATTTTCAGAAAATTTCATTATGAACATGTCATGTATGTGAAGGAAATACTTTATGTCTTATGTCAAGAACATTTGTTATTGAAGATGTCAAAGCATATGTTGGATAAAACTTCTTTGATGTACTTGGGCCATGATGTCGGAGAAGATGCGCTGAAGTTAGACTTCTCCAAGATTAATGCCATTATGGATTGGTCAATGCTCAAGATAGTCATTTGCATAAGAGTTTTTTTTGGAGCAACCCAATGTTGGAGGAAAGATTTGGTTAATTTTTCTTGTATTGTAGCTCATTTGCATTCTTTAGCAGTTGTGAAAAACGTCTTCCAGTGGGGAGGCAAACAACAAGAGACATTTGATCCTTTAAGTCAAAAGAGTAGTTCAGACTTTATACTTGTTCTTCTAAACTTGAAAAGTTCATTTAAGTTTCAAGTTGATGTATGTGACAATGACATGGGCATAGTCTTTATGCAATTTGGTAATGTCATTTGTTTTCATTTAGAAATTTTCAATGGTGAAGTGTTTAAGTTGTGGCGACAAAGTCACTTCCATTGGATGGGTTTTCTCCTACTATTCCACTAGGTCAAAGGGCATAAGAAAGGTATAAGCGACAAGTTTGTTGATGTACTTTCTAGGGCTATAGTTTGTATAACTACTTTTCTCAAGCATCATGTTGTTTTACATGAAAGTTATGTTGTGAAAAATACATACTTTCAAGACGTATATTCAAGCTTGGGTCAAAGGAATCAAGTAGAGGAATTTGTTTAGCATTTATATCATAGTGTGTTGTATCATCTTGGTAAGAAGGATGATGCTACTAATAGTAACATGGACAAAGTGAAAGAGTTCATTGAAATACTCCAAATGGTACATCCAACAGTGCAAGATAAGCTTGAAAAGGGCAAAGCAAAGTACAAAGAAAGGCACGAAAAGCATCGTGTAGATCACAAGTTCCAAGTCAGTGATAAATAGAGTGAGATTGGAAAGGTTTGGGAACTATACCCTCACTTTCTGGACAACTAAAAGTGATATTTTGGGGTAAAAAATGCTTCTAGTAGGGAGGAGTGATCAGGTGCTCAAAATTATGCTCAAAAATTAAAGTTATTAGAATGGTGTGGAACATGAACGACCGCATACTACTCGTCATCATGAAACTGGCGCAACTAATTTCACACAAAACAGATATCATATGGCTTCAAAAATGTGTTCTATTCACTTTGGAAAACAAGTAAATTTTTGGAAAAAAAGGGGACAACCTAGTCAGTAGTCTGTCTTGTTGAGTAGGTTGTCGAGTCGTCGCTGATTGTGCAGTTGAGGTGGCTCTGTAATCTCATCATTGAATGGTTGAGTGCCATGTGGCATGTTTGTACAAGCATGAGTTGGTAGGATGCTATTGGTTCAAGGCTATACAGGTGGACCAATGAGAGGGTGACACGTGGAAAACCTAGAGGCTGCCACCATAGAAAATTTTAGGGGCGAATGTTCGCCCTTTGGCGAAATTAAGGGGTTTTAAATTTTGAGTGGGCGAATATTTTGTATCATAGTACATTTTTACAAATCACCTCAAATAGCCCACCTTATTTTAAGGGAGAGGGTAAAAAAGGTAAATTTAGCCCTTGAAATTAGGAGTTACAACCTTCCATTCGCCCATTTTCAACAATAAGTTTTATTTAAGTGAATCCATTCGCCCATTTTCAAGAATAGGTTTTATTTAAGTGAATCCTATGGGCCAAAGGCCCAAATACCATATTTATAAAAGAGGTATGGTAAATTAATAAAAATATAAATAAATGAGAGGTATGGTAAATAAATAAAACATTTTCTATATTTACTCCATAAGTCACCTTATATACATGCAAGGGTGTAAACAAATAAAAATATAAGTAAAGTGGAGGTATGGTAAATAAATAAAACGTCTTTTTGTACTTACTCAAAAGGTATGGTAAATAAATAAAAATATAAATAAAATAGACGCATGGTAAATAAATAAAACCTCTTTTTATATTTAGTCCATAACCCTCGTTCTATTTATGAAGGCTCAAGAAAGAGGTTTTATTTAAGTGAATCCTATGGGCCAAATACCATATTTGTAAAAGAGGTATGGTAAATTAATAAAAATATAAATAAACGAGAGGTATGGTAAACAAATAAAACATTTTTTTATATTTACTCCATAAGTCACCTTATATTTAAGGACACTCAAAAAATGTGTTATATTTAGGTGAAACCTATGGGCAAAATACTATGGGACAAATACCATGGACTAGATTGTTATTAATACCATGCAAAAAAACATTATTAACCCTAATATTAGTATTAATAAAAATAAAAATGGCACATGGTATTGACCCATGGTATTCACCGAAATGGCACATGGTATTGACCCATGGTATTCACCTGGAATGTAGCCTATTTAAATGGGGGAATTAAACCAACATAGATCCATCTTTACTCTGGATCTACTAACCCCAAATAGGTATCAAATATCGTGATATGCAAACTAGCATAGAGTGAAAAAATATTTGATCCAATCAAGAGTAAAAATGGATGTTGTAATTTAATGTATGCTAAACATTTTAGCTTGGTTAAAATAAAAAATAAAATAAAAATCAACTATTAATTTTATTAATTTTTATAAATTACTAATAGTAATTTCTAAGCTCCAGGATTATGATAACCCATGGTAATACCATGGTATTCATGTGAGCATAGACTATTTAAAGGGGAAATTCTATAATATTAGATCCATCTTAATTTTGGGTCTACCAAGTGCTCAGAGGGATAAACAGATTTCATCCCCCTAAGAGTGGTAGATGTGGAGTTAAGATGGATATAGGTTGGTTATTATGATAATGAATATATTAAATAGACTTAGGAAATTATATTGTAAAAACATCTTAAGGTGAATGGTTAAAGCATAGACATTGGACAAGTATATTTGTATACTTCTATTTTAAACTGAAACAAATCCAGGGCTAAAAGGAATGGATTGATTGCACTAGTCATCCTTCTATAACTTTCCAACATATGCTGGAGTAAACAGATTGTAATTTGGGTAATTTTTCTAATTGCAAACATGAACATACTTGTGTATTGGCAGGGTGGTTACGAGGTCCCTAGAAGTGATGAATTTGAATTTTTCTTGGTTTTATATATAGTATTAGGTTTTTTCTCATGCTTTCTGTGAATGGCATGGGTGAATTTTATCCTACACCCACTAGGTTATCGATATGTAATTTCGGTAATTTTGATTTCAAAAGATATTTTAAAGAAATGCAATGATTTCATTTGTGTATTCAATAAACACAAGATTTTATAATTGAGTAAAATATTCGCCATGCCTGGTGAGAGATTCGCCAAAAAACTATATATACACATCATATTATTGATAAAATCGCCTTCCATTTTTCCTATATACCATGGAGATTCGCCCATTTATTATACATGTAAATTTGGGGGGGTTCTTAAAATTTTCCCTGGCTGCCACATGCCCTCTCAAAGGTCATCTAAAATTTTATGTAGCGAGGCTAGGGTCGAACCCGTGACCTCACCCACAACAAAACCAATATTTACTGCCATGCCGCACACTAGTTCTTAACTAACATATCATAGGCGTGTTGGTGTTAAAGAATCGGCCTCAGGACAAGTCACGGTTGTGATGTGATGATCACAATTGCACATCGCAGAAGGGAGGTGTTACAGAATTGGCCCTGACATGATCATGTTGTGATTGCTATATCACAATCGTATATCGTGTAGAATAAATCCCTGTTACATGTATTGCCCTGGCTCCGCCAATTGTGATATATTCTAGCTATGATACAGTTAAAACTGCAGTTGATAGTTCTGTCGGGTCCACAACTTATCGCAATCACACATCGCCCACACTGCGTTCACAAACCATAAGACCCGTCGGTTCTCACTGATTGCGATTTGTGATGGAGCTGTCGGAACTGTCGCCTTAACCGTGGGACCTAACCACCTTGCATGTGACCACTCGACCTTATCCAAGAGATAGGCAAGGAAGTTGGCAAGACCGCCAATTTCGGCAGAACTGTGAGAATTAATTCAAGATAATGAATTTAACTGGAAATTAGCAAGATTTGGAGGAGGAAATTGTGGAAAGATTGGCATAAGTCATAACTAAGGTAGTTTTGAACCAAATGAGGAGGAAAAAGGGGATGGGGTACCATTTTTGAGTCTTCTTGACTCACTGGAGAAGGTTTCAGAAGCATTTGAGCATTCTAAACACATATTTTACTCTTTTGAGCATAATAGAGAGGCCCAAACCATTGGAAGCTAGACCAAGGAGATTTAGTAGAGGAGAGGTGAACGCCTTTATCATGTTCTTGTTGTAATGTGTTTTTGATGATGTTCTGTACATGTTTATTCTACTATTTAGTCTCTTATTTATGTTAACTTTATCATAAAATTAAGATAAAAACTCATCATTTCACTTGCCAAAATTTATGAATCCTTAAGCACAATGAAAGCTTTTTGTTTCTAATATGAGGAGGAGCTTAGCACAACAGTCTAATATTCTAAATCACATCAAAAATCCAGTTACAAATTCTTCCTGTTAGTGTCCAATATTCACAGTGATCAAATGTACTCTTTTCATATTGTGGATAGAGTCTTAGGGTCAAATTATTATATTTTCAAATAAAATTTGACATCTCTCCTAGTTGTCAATAGGTCCCAAAGTCATTTGTCTAGGTATCATTGCTACTCCCTCCACTTGTTCAAGGTCATCATAACCCATCATGGTCATGTCATCATTCCCTATCCTAGGTCATAAAAAGAGTTAGTGGGTCACCATATAGGTAATGGTATAGGATATACATTGAATTTTCATCCTGATATAAGTCATAAATATCAAACAAGGGAGTCAGGTCATCCATTTTGGTCATCATCATGGGAGTTAGCAATTAGGGAATAAATTAAATCAAAGAAACATTTCCTTTTGAACAAATAATGTTGCAGTCAAATGAATCAATAGTCATTTTATCAAAAAGTACACATGATGTCATTCAATCATCAAGCCAAAAATCTATTTTTTAAGTTATAAAGGAGCATCATAGAATTTTAAAACTTCATTTTATCCTTCCAAAATCTCCAAGAGCTCCTCTCTGCCATTGTGAGACTTGCCACAACCATCAGAACTCCGAAATTCATCATCAATTGCTTGTTTCATCAGTCTGTTGCGTTTCTGGCAGAGTTGTTGCGCTTTTGATTTGGAGGCCAAAAGGAGGAAAGAACAGGTTCAATCTTCATCTCATTGTTTCAAAGCATCTCTAAACAAGTAAGTGGAGCCTTTAGAAACCCTTGATGTAATCAATTTCCTCAGAAAGATGATTAAAATCCTTGCCTAGGGTTTAGATGTGCTTCTGTTGTGCTTTTCATTTTTATGGGCTTTTGCTTCACTTGATAGAGAAATACTTTTGTTTCTAAGAATTCACATCCATAATCACCTTCATCAAGTACTTGAAACCATTCCCCACACTCAAACTAACTCATTTTATCATTTTCCCTCACAACCCTAGCTAGTTACTGCACTTCAGGCCTACGACTAAGTTTTCTATTTTTCACCCATCTTTCCTCACTCATTTTGATAAATCCCACTTTCATGGTGTCCCTAACACATGTCCCAACCCCCCCTAATTTTTTCATAACTTTTCCTATCCCCCTCCACCTCCATTCCCTTCCCTCAAGTTGTTGCACTTTTAGCCCTGTTTTTCTCTTGCCCTTTCTTGTTGGAAATTAGTGTTTTTGTCAAAAGTGAAGTCAAATCATGGAAAATACCGTGTGAAAAAAGGAATTTCAAAGGAGGAAAGGTCTCAAGATATGTGCTAGCTCATATGCAAGATGTAAATGGATTATAATTCATCAGAAGAACATTTAAGAAAAAAGACTACCTAGGGAGCTCGTGGGTGAAGAAACAATTCAGGTTGAAACAATGAGAGAAGAATCAACTAGACATATAGATGATTCTCTCTTTCAACATCATCAAGGGGTACATCTTGAAATAGAGATGGTTGACCTAGCAGAACAACAAGGGAACATGCAATTGAAGCAAACCCTAGTGCGGAAAAGCAAAGCAGCAAAGGACAAAGGTAAGGTCTCAACCTACAACTAGAGCCATGGCCAAGAAGGGACAATAAGCATAAAATCCCTCTCCTCCTAAAACCCTAAAAACCTTCGATGACTTCTTAGCTACTGAAATTGAAGAAGACCAGGGGTTTTTGTTTGAGAAAGTGAATGTGCACCTAGAGAAGCTTTTGAACAAGGAAAAAAAAAGATATTTCCATGCAGATAAATATGGAAAGACACTAATATGCAAGTAACATGGTGTGTAAAGTTAGGGTTAAGAACATGAAGAATAAACTCAAGAGAACCCTAAGGAAGCTTAAGAATAGAGATAACCTTATTCTCTTAGCTAATACATCACTATTTTTTTGAAGGCATGGCAAAAAGCAAAGAAGAGAAGACAAAATTTTGAAGTCTTTGGGCACACAGGCAAAAAGTATCCTATAGAAATGCAACAACAATTGTATGAGCCAACTTCAAGCTTGGAGTTTGAACAAATGGGAAATTATTTTTGAAAAATAGAGGAGGTTTATGTTGATAATATACCCAAAAAGAATAAACTCTCTCTGTTTTCTAATATACTTCATGATTTTGGAGATATCCCCAAAATACAACCTGCTACGGGAGAGTCGTTGCGCTTTTCACTATGTTTTTATCATCATTTTCAAAAGCGATTCATGACCAAATGGAGATGAAATTTTAAACAGTTAAAGAGTAGTTTGTAAAAGGTGAGCTAAATAACAAAAACCTCTCTCCATTTCTACACAATTGTCATGGTTTGGGAGATATGTAGCGAGATTTGAGGCCTATGTTTCAAAAATACTTAATTGCCTGTTCTAGTCATTCTTTTATGGCACGGATTATGAGAATATGGGAACAAATTTCAAAATATTGAGAGAGGCTTTTCTCTAGAACAATCGTATCTACAAAAATGTCTACTATTTTTATAAGATTTATTAGATATATTAGTTCATCTTTGACCCCTATTTTTACAAAAATACAAAAATTTGAGTGCCCATAAAAGCAACAACTAGTTCCCATGCTTTTTCTCAGACGGTCAGAATCAAGATTTTCAAACATGTTAGGATATCTAAAGGCATAAGGATACCAGAAAAGTACCTTAGGATTCATGAAGAGTCATAAAGTTTCAGAAAATCAACAAACAATGCGTATTTTTCACCTTTCTGCCAATTTTTGACAGTACTCGCTGTGCTTTTGGACAGTCTGACTTCAAGTCAATTTTTAAGGGGTTTTAAGCAGGGTTTTTTAGTTCTTAGTTACTCCATTGTGTAGAGGAAAACTTCATATTTCCATACATACCTTTTCTAGCAAAAAATAATCATTGGGGAAGGCCTCAAAATTATCCTCTAGAGTTTTGTTGCACTTCTGTTGGACTTGTTGTGCTTCTGCTGGACTTGCTGCTCTTCTGCTGGACTTGTTGTGCTTCTGCTAATTTGTTGTGATTCAGTGAATTTGATTATTTTCTTGCTTGCAATGGTGAAAGGTCAAGATATACTGATGTTAATGGTTACCTTATGATTTGATCTTATGTAAATGAGTTTGTTAGGGGTTAAATAGTTAAGAATCTTATAAATAAAGGTTGTGAGAGACAAACTCAATTAGTTAGTTTAAAAGGGGAAGTGGCTTCTATCTCCCCTAGGTTTTGGTACTGGTTAGAGAGAATCATGTAATTAGTTCCTAGGAAGAAGCATTCGAACCCTTGGAGGGGAAAAATTGTTTTTCATCTATATGTAGACAGAATGAATTCAAAGGAAGGGCTAATATTGGAAGCTTCTACATTATGAACCAATGTACTTGATTTTGACAGAAATAATACAGACAATTGTGGCTATTTTTATGGGATTCTTGTGATGTTGTTAGTGACACGTTTTTCTCCAGTTTTCCTTATGAATTTGAAGATTAAGTAGTTATAGCATCCATCTATATTCTTCTTGTGTTAATCTCCTAAGTTTTAAACATAATACATTTCCTTCTATGCTCTATTTTATTTGACATTGCAACATAAATGTTTTATCCTCTAAGCAAGTGAATTCATTATGCTCACTTAACTTTTTCTATATGATTTCCTCCTCACCACACTACAACGAAATATCCATTTGTGTCTCCAATTACACCTACCTTGCCTCATTCTATGACTGCAACTAATCATTTGGAATACTTGGCCTAGTTCTTAAACCTAATGCTCTTTATCAAGCAAACCCTAAATCAAAACCCTAGTAAGATGAGACCTAGCCTAAGACCCTAATGTTCTCCAGTCATTTCCATTGGCCCTCTCTAATTTGGCAGGGCTAGAATCCAAGTCCAAAGTTGGTCTGAGGTTACCCCTTTGGTTTCTCTTCTCAGCCTTGGGAAACTAAGGAGCGCTAACACTTCCTTCATTAGATTCAAGATGAAATGAAGAAGCCATTTACAAAGTAGACAAGACTCCCTCCATCAAGTCATCCTTCATCTTTGTCAGCATCACATCCTTTTGATTGAGAGGGTACCAAATTTTTGTCTCTGTGATAGCCTTATCAGTGTCATAGCATCGAGATCTTGTAACTAATTCATTGAGAAAGTACCAATATTTCATCACTATAAATGTACCGAAATCTTCACCACTGTTTTGAACCCTCATCATTGTGTTTAGACTTGAGACAAAATTGTGTTGAGATATTTGTCATTGTAACATCGAGCCCTTAACATTGTATTTATATCGAGAAAGAAATAGCAACGAACTTGTGCTAACATATGACTTCTATGGTAATACCAAATTGCAATCTGCATTACCATTGTGAGGTTGACTATAATTGCACCGAAGTCTAATATTATCCAAATTTATCTTCTGTAATAACACCAAAACATATCTCTCTGAAATCCTCACTTTCATCTGTGGTACATGAGTTTATTTCTATGATTTCAGTCAAAGGTTTCACTCTTTTTTATCTTTATTCTCCATAGTAAATAAGCCGACATGAGTACTTTGAATAGTGGTGTCTACACATAATCTTAGGCTAACTTGAAAACGGACTGGTAGGCCGACTTTGATGGAGATTTGTTTGATAGCGGGAGAGAATTTGGCTTGATGGAGGAGTCTTCACAAATTGACTTTGAAAATACAATAAATCCTACAATGAAGGCTTTACCTATACATTTGTCCCAAGCATGAAACACATGCTTTAATATGTCAAATAAAATAATAATAAAATTATTCTTACTTTTCTTTTGAGAAATATCTTACAAGATGATTCAAGTACCTTAAATGAAGATTGAACCTACTTGCATTTTCCAACACTCCCTCTTAACTAGGGAATTATTCATATTTACATATAACCAAGGAAGTACATGGAAGATCTCAAACAACATCATCTATGTTGAAGTTTAGGCACCACAATTCCATGGACTAGATTCCTGACGAGGGCAATCTATCCATTGGTCTCTCAAGAATTTAGGTGCCACAATGCCATGGACTAGATTCCTAACTAGGGAAATCTATTCAGGTAGGATTAAGATTGTCTCAAGCTTTCAGCCTCCCTATGTACCATCATGCTTACTTGTTAACCATCAACCTATAAATATAAGTGCGTGTCAGAGCTCAATGGCCAATGCCACCCTTCCAACTTCGGGACCTAGACATCAACACAAAGTGTGAACCAAATGTCCTCCTAGACAATGCTTGACTCACAAAGCCTTAAAACCCCTTGATCCAGCAAAATCAAGAAGAACAAATATGTCTCGATCAAACTGATCGGTAACAAACATGCTATAAAAATCTACAAGATATTTACCTATACAATGACAACCCCAGTCCATAATATACTTCCACATATTCATAAACAAACACAAACCTATGGGGTCTTTCAGACAACATATGTTGGTTCTGAACATAGTAGGACTATCAATTGAATCTATGGCAAAAGATTCCTTAATAATACACTTCCATTTCCTACTTCATATGCAACAACGTATCCTCCATTTTCTAGTCAAAATTATTCCCTCCTTCTCGACCAGGTAAATTTCCTTTATCCAGGCTCCCTCTAAGTTAGGGATATTTCTTCTATCCAGTCTCCATCGTAACTTAGGGAGATCAACTTCTTATTTTTTTCATTAGAGAATCTTTTGTGGCTTGCAATCATCTCATCAGATTTATCACTATTCACATCATGCTTATCATATCAAGGAACATCTTCACCATCTTGAAGATTGTGTACGTACACCACTTAGATAGAAAGTACAAACAACTATACAAAAGCATGAAGTTAGCTATATTCAAATCTTATAATAACATAAGCATTTACAAACATAAGTAGAATGACACTATATTTCAATACTTCAACTTCTTTCCCAGGTCTTGTCACAAACATTAAATCACATGCATAGCTCATCAAGATATAAATCTCATTATATCTAGGGTTTCAATATTCTTTCAATGACAAGTTCCATCATATAGGAAAACCTAGTACCAAACTAAATCAACGAATTTTCAAAATACATCTGTTAGAATCTTCCCTAAGACTTCATACATATTCTAGATTTTATACATGAACTTCCCTAGAGTTTGATGTAAACTGTAGATTCCCATTTACAAATTTCCAGCAATCACTATATAAATTCATAGATTCCAGATTATGATACGTATTATAGAATTTAACCACTACTAGGTTTTAGTTGCAAACCCCTAGATTTACCAAACATTATCCTAGACCATCAAGCTTTGAGTTAGGCATATTTTCAAACCCTAGGACTCATGAACACTTAGGTAAACACATATATCTAGGAATTCATCATCATATCATAAGAACATTATATATCAGGCAATATTAAAATGTTAGCCAAATACCAACCTAGACCAGCTAGGGTTTCACCGATGGGCACATATCTAGGGTCGCATTCCTAGGACTCTAAATACATAACATGGGTTTTGATTATAGACCCAATCAAACCCTAAGAATCGAGGGTTTCATAACATAGCAAATAAAACTTTACAATACCAAAACTTCAAAGGTTGGGGATTTTAGTCAACACCATTCCAACCCTGGCAAGTTAGGTTTTTCATGATCATACTAAAACCCAAAACATACCAAACATAATAGCAATGTCTTTAGACTCCATTAATAACCCTAATTATATTAGGGTATCATTCATTTTTAACATACCCTTAGGTTAGGGTTTTTCCAGAGAAGCTATCTAGGATTCTATAAAATAAATTAAAAATAAGAGGAGGGGTAGATTCATGAATTTACAAATGACATAGAACAAGAATCATTATGATTCAAGGCTAGACATAACGATGTTAGTCATGCAATGCATAATTTGAAAAATAATATGATCATACTTTTAAGATAATCTTGTAAGGCATATGGTTTGAGACATACCTGGAGATGTTCCTTGGCAAACTTGATTAGGATTCCTTAAAGTGTTAAGCCATCATAATTTGTATGTGTAGTACATGCTAATCAAGCACAACATGTGATAATAAGGACATAAATTACTTTCTTAAGTTATATCTTCTACATCATCATGTAGGAGGGAATATTATGACAAGTTATTCATTCTTTCAAACATTAATATGACTTTTTATTTGACATCCTATATTACATGTAGACCTTAGAAGATAAGGATGCAATATATCTTAGGGATTAAAATATTTATCCTAGTCTAATTATAACCCAAGATAATTGGACCATTTAAGATAATATAAATTTAAAAGTTGATAGATATACATACATTTGTTTTACATACCTTTGATTTGATAACTTGATGGAAAGTGAAAATAGGTACTTGATTTATTTTTCCATAGGCTAGACTTCAAATAGTCTTCAAATAATTATTTTTTTCCTTATCAAATCCTACTTTTGATGCCTCAAAATGTTTGACTAGTTTATTTGGTTAGGGCTTCTATAATCTCAGAGTATGTTGAATAGGAATTTTAGACTTGGGATAACTTAGTCCTTAGTTTCTTCAATGATAAGAAGATTGTACTATTTCGACCTTGCACATATCAATGACCATAGAATTGGATTTTCTTTTATGACATGATTGTGATTAATACCAAACTCCACATTAAACTTCTACACAAATTTATCCCTAAGGTTGATCTGAAAGAAAAATTGCATCTAGACTGTAATAGGCACCGATACTTTCTTGTACTTTGTCTGAGCTCCTGTAATATATTCTTTGATTTTTGGGTCTTGTGATGACTGAGTTATCTTCAATATGATAACACAAAATTGAAGATAGTGATAACACCGAATTGAATATTGATCTGAGCTTCTTGTAATCGAAACATTTTTTCTATTCAAACTTTTTATCTCTGAGATCATATCAATTCAATGGCACCAAGATGCGATATTTTTCACTTCTGAGGCATTGAGGCTTTTTATTTTTTTGGTTACACTGAATTGAAGAGATCATCAATCAATCCTAACTCCTCCACTGTGATAATACAGAAATGTAAGCCATGTTTGAGGGATGGATGAAGGATTTCCAAAGCTCCATTTTTCTGAAGTGACCGAACTATCCCATCATGATTTTCACGATTTCATTTGAATTCCTTTAGTCTTTATCTCTTTACTCAATTTATTTTGAAAATTACCTTTGACCATAGCTATGATACAATGATGGAAAATCCATAGAGGTGGTAGTTAAAGTGATTTCACTCATAATGACATTAACTTCTGATATTTTCATTATTAGTATTTGTTATGTTCAATATATTTTCTTATGATAAAGATTAATGCAAAGAAAAAAATAGAAGAGAACACAAGATATAGGTTAATATTGAGGGAAAAACCCCCTCGAAGGGAAAACTAAGTGAAAAATTGTTCCATTGTTAGATTCAAGATGAGATGACCAAGAAACATATAAACTAGACTAGACTCCCTCCATCAAGTCATCCTTCATCTTTGTAAACATCACATCCTTGTCATTGAGAGGGTACCAAATTATTCTTTGTGACAGGGTTATCAGTGTCATAACATCGATATATTGTACCTAATTCATTAAGACAGTACTGAGATTTCATCATTGTAAATATACCAAAAGCTTCACCATTGTTGTGAACCCTCACAACTATGTTTAGCATTGAGACAAATTTGTGTTGAGGGCTTCGTTGTTGTAACACCGAGCCCTCAACATTTTATTTATACCGAGTCATAAATAGCATCAAACCTATGTTAGCATACAAATTATGTGGTGATACCAAACTGCAATCCACATCACCATTGTAAGATTGATTGTAATTGCACTAAAGTCTGAGATTATCCAAACTTATCTTTTGTAATAACACCAACACATATCTCTCTAAAATTCGCACTTCTCTCTGAGATCCATGAGGTTTGACTCCTATTTATATTTTTTCTCCATATTTAATAATCCTACATGAGTACTTTGAAGAGTGGTGTCTCCACATAATGTTAAGCCTACTTGTAGACCAGCTAGTAGGCTGACTTTGATGAAGATTTGTTTGACAACAAGGACACATTGACTTGATGGAGGAATCTTCACAAATTTACTTTTGCAATACCATAAAGCCTACAATGGAGGCTTGACCTATAAATTTCACCCAAGTATGAAACCCATGCTTTAATAATTCAAATAAAATAATAATAAAATTGATTTTTCTTTTCTTTTGACAAATATATTAGAAGATGACTCAAATATATTAAATGAATGCCGAACCTAGTAATATTTTCCAACACATTTTGTATGAAAGAAGGTTTCTTTAGGTCTTTTATGAGATTGCAGGGATCTATATTGTCGGGCCCAAAAAATTTAAAACCCTGTTCATGGCCAACGAATTTGTAAATGACCCTCTGTGATCCTGCAAAGGTGAGGTTTACACGGTTGGAAAAACAAGTCACAAATATCAACCACAATGTAAAACTCCTCATGGAAGCGTTGAATAACAAGGTGGGGATATTTGGGTAAGATGGGGGTTGGAATGCAGATGACAAATTGGAATGAGGATCAGAATATTAGGGAGAAATTGTGGACATGTCAAAGAAACAACCCAAAATAGATCAACCTAGTTTTTGTGTCGTGAAAAAATCATAGTATCTATTTAAAATGGAAGAAAAGTTTCATATCTCTCCATACCATGGAGAGATCAACACTTTGATGTTGAACCATTTGTTGTAGCAACTAAAATTTTATTTCAGCATCCATCATATTGAAGAAGGAGAAAAAAATCTCATTTGTGCTACTAAACTTGGAGGGCTAGATAATGACTTGGTGGGAGAACCACATGGAAGCCCAGAGGTTGGAAGGAGAACCTTCAGTAACTAAGTGGGATGATTTTAAAACCCTCATTAAGTCACAGTTTTATCCCATTGGCTACATGGAGGACCAGTGGATCTGGTGGAACTACTTCAGGTAAAATCCAAGCCAAAGTGTGCAAGAGTGCACTATAGAATTACGAAATATGGCTATAATGTTGGGTATCTCTGCAACGAATGCAAACATACTCCTCAAGTATTTGTAGGGATATACACCACCATCTACATGAGAAGGTGATTTTGTTTAAGATGAAATTGGTGGACGAGTCTTATGTATAGTGAAATACCTGGAAAACATAGGCCTAAAGAGAGTGCAATCAAGCGGATCGAAGAAGAAGGAGTAATATGATGGTTCTACAGAGGGGGAGAAGAAGCATAAAGGAGGAACTATAAAATGATGATACCCACAATGCACCAGTGTAAATATCCTAGCAACCACTGCAACATTGATGGCCATACAGAGGAGAAATGTTCGAAGTTTCATCTACAGTTAAAGCTAAAGAACAAGAAGAAGAATCTCATGGCCACAAATTCGACCAACCAAGTTGAAAGAAACTCATTTTTGGATGATAAGATCATCTGTATTTCATTCTGGAATGAGGTGAATTTGAGTAGCCTTCAGCAATAGGAAGAGAAATAAATGACCAAACTATTCCATATAAAGATATAGGTAAAAAAGAAAAATATTTATGCTCTATTTCACTTAGGATCACAGGTGAATACCATTGCAGTAGAGCTGCTCAAGAATTTGGGATTGAAATTTCATGATAATCCAAACCCATATCCAATGGGATGGGTAAATAAGGATACAAAATTGGAGGTAACAAAACAAAGTAAAATTAGACTTGCTATCAGTGTTGATTTTATTGATTAGGTAAATCTACACGTGGTTCCCCTTTATGTATGTGGAGTCATGTTTTGGAGTCCATACATCTACATGTGTGATGCAATTTTCATGAGGAGAGGAAACCAGTACCATCTCGTCAAGGATAGAAAATACTTCATCATCAACATGCACAAAGGAAAGTTGAAAATTACATTGGTAAGTGCCAACCAAGCCAACAAAATGATCAGTTCTAGCAAGAAGTATGTTTTATTGTTTTTAAGATAAATTCAATTAATAGAGGAGTCAATAAGAGGCAAGGCATCCCACGAGGGGTGTACAAAGAAACATAACCAACAATTAGAGGAGTTGTTATATGCATACAAGGATGTGTTCTGAGAACCTAACGGTTTACCATCTAAGAGAGAAGTGGAGCACAAGATCTATCTATTGATGGAATCCCTATTGCCAAATATTGGGTTGTAAAGGCAGTCTGTTATAGAAACAAGTGAGGCAAAGAAATAGTTTGAGTAGCTATTGGAAAAGGGTGTCATTCGACCAAGTACATCACCATGTTGGTCACCCATCATTATTGTGCTAAATAAGGATGGAACTTAGAAGATGTGTATAGATTACAGGATGTTGAACAAAATCACGCTCAAGAACAGATACCCCCTAGTGGGGATAGATGCTTTGTTGGATCAGTTTCAGAAAGAAACATACTTCACCAAGATGAAATTGAAGTCTGGATATCACTAGGTTCGAGTCAAAAAAGAAGATACCTGGAAGACTACCTTGAAAACCAGCAAAGGTTTGTATGAGTGGTTAGTCATGCCATTTCGACACTGCAATGCATTGACTACATTTATGATATTAATAAATGATGTACTTCACCCATTTATAGATTCATTTTTTATTGTTTATTTAGATGATACACTAGTATATATTACTACATGGGACGAGAAAATTTCACATTTGACTCAGATGCTGGAAGCATTGAAGAAACACCAACTTCTAGAAAACATGAATAAGTGTGATTTTGCACAACAGTCTTTGGTGTATTTGGGGTATGTGATCGGTGGAGGAGAATTGAAGATAGATGCTTTTGTGATGGAGTCCATCATGAAATGCTTGGTGCCTACTATTTTTTTTGAGGTGAATAGTTTCATTGGCGAAGCACAATACCTGAGGAAATTCATATCCTCATTTTCAGTAGTAGCAGCACCACTCCATGCCATAAGAACAAGTGGCAAGAGTTTCTAGTGGGGAAAGGTCAGGAGAAGGCGTTCGAGGAGCTAAAGAAGAATATTAGTCAAGCGCCAGTTCTAGCATTACCAAACTTGCAGAGACCCTTTGAAGTGGAGAGAGAAGTGAGTGGGTATGCTATGGGACTTGTCTTGATGCAAGAAGGAAGGCATGTATGCTACGACTTTGAAGTATTTCATGGGGAAATTTTACTATGTATGACAAGGAGATCTATGCCATGGTGAAAGTTTTGAAGAAGTGGAAACACTATCTGATGGGAAAGGACACTATAATACACACATATCACTAGTCGTTATACTGTTTGCAAGACCAGAGTAAGCTACAATAGACTAAGCATTACAAGTGGATGGGTTTTTACAAAATTTTCTTTTGGTGATCAAATATAAGAAGGGAAGTACAAACAACTTGGCCGACATGCTTTGAAGGCCACCCACATCAAAGATCATAGCTTTGGGGACCCGTATGAACATGGATCCATTCACCCATGATGCATACAAAGATGCTTATTTAGAGGATGAATACTTCAAGGATGTGTATTAGCAATTGCAGAGTTAGACTAATGTGCACGATGGAAACAACAATGTTGACTACTGTTTCCAGGATGGGTTACTCTACAGGGTAGATAAGTTATGTGTTCCTAAAGGTGAGTGATTACAACTGATTAGAGAGGCTCCCAGCTCCAAGGTTGCACAGAACTTTGGTGTGGGTAAGACCATGGCTAACTTTTAGAGGTATGTGTATTAGCCCAAGATGAAAGAGCATGTAGCTAGGTTTATGAGAGGATGAATGTTTTGTTGTACTAGCAAGCTTAGTAATAGGAAGCAAGGCTTGTATCATCCATTACCTATACCTACTCGTCTTTGCGAAATCATGTCCATGGACTTTGTGGGTGGTTTACTAATAATAAGGAAGGAACATGACTACTTGTTCATGGTAGTTGATAGGTTCAACAAGATGTGTGTTCTAATGCCCTGTGAAAATATCATCAGTGGAAAAGAAGCAACAAAATTTTTCTTTGGACAGGTTTGGGTGCACTTTAGCATATCAATCAGCTGTTAGCATAAAACAATGATTCTTTAATATGTGGAATTAAATACTTAAAAGAATCTAAAAATAAAACTTTAATGCCCAAGAAAAATACCTCCGGCCATTGATGCACTCTGTCACTGTTTCTCCAATTCTTAACAAAGAATGCAGCCCTCTTGACTGATTAAAACCTGCTTCAAATGTCAACAAGTATGCCTGAGACCGAACAACCTTTCTGTGCACAAGTTCTGGTTAAACATTGATAAATTTCGCTGAGTGAATGACTTTTGGAGATTAATTCGTCCTCGCTGGAATGCTGTGTATGTGGCCTTAACTAGTAATTTGATTGAGAGCCACCTTAACAGCTGAACTGAAACTATTATAAGCTAAGACATTTGAAGCACCGCTACTTGGATGAGGTGCATAAATGTACTAATTGCACCTTCATTTGTCTGGTAACTCCAGTGGAAAATTAAACACTACACAGAAATCAAGAAGAAACCACAGTAAACAGTGTCATCGGGATTTCCCACAGATTGTGTAGCTGCCAAAATAGTTCGATACTAGCACTTCATGTTAAAGTTGAAGAGGCGAGGATAAAATAGAGTAAAAACTACAAAGCCCTTAGATTTACCAAATTTACACAAAAACTCTCATCCTTATGGCACTTCCCAGCTTTGCTCTCTCAACTTGATGGTGTAAAACTGAAGGAGATTGAGATGCAAGCTTGGGGACCAAACAGAAAAATATATAGTCAAGCTTCCATCAAGCTTCTATTGGTTATGTGTCAGGTGTTCCACAGATCATGGTAGACAACTCCAGATGGAGTAATGGACCACTTTAGAAGCTCCCAAAAAGAAATTAATTAATTGCAGTTGATTTCCATAATTTAAGGAAATTACTGCAGTTGGTTTCCAGAAATTAAGGAAATGACTGTAGTTCACTTCCGTAATTGTAGGCAGCAGTTGGGAAAAACTTAATGGAGCTTAACATTCTCCCACTTGGTCCATACTTCCAAACTTAATGTCTCATCTTAAAACCCATTGATAATCTGTATTAAGTAATAGATACATGAATCATGGCGATAAGTCCTCTAATGACGAGTATTATCTTCCATGTATTACTATGTATTTATTCTTATTATAATTTATGTGGCAACAATTTCTTAATGAATAAACCTTATGTTTATTCCTGGTCCTACACAAATGAGTTTTCTCAAATCAAATTAAGGTGCACATAAATATGAGAAAAACATCACAATAATTAAGAATTTAATTAAAATAACATTGTCCATACAATGAGAAACTACATAATGGAACCAAGTCCCATATTCATTACATGATCCTTGAATTTAAATGGTGGCATGCCCTTAGTCAAAGGATCAGCAATCATCAACTCAGTGCTGATGTGTTTAATGACGACTTTCTTTTCTTTAACACGTTCCCTTATAGGTAAATACTTAATGTCGATGTGTTTATTTCAACTCCCACTTTTGTTGTTTTTAGCCATAAAAATAGCAGCTGAATTGTCGCAATATATTCTCAATGGCTTAGAGATAGAATCCATAATTCTAAGCCTAGAAATGAAACTCTTAAGCCATACACCATGTAAAGTAGCCTCAAAACAGGAGACGAACTCGGCTTCCATAGTGGAAGTGGCAACCAAGGTTTGCTTGGCACTCCTCCATGATACAGCTCCACCGGCCATCATAAAAATGTAACCTGATGTTAATTTGCGTGAATCAACACATCCAACAAAGTCAGAATCTGAGTAGCCAATTACTTCCAAGTTTTCCATCCGTCTATACATAAGCATGTAGTCTTTGGTTCCTTGAAGGTACCTCATTACTTTCTTTGCAGCTCTCCAGTGGTCTAAACTTGAATCACTCTGATATCATCCCAACATTCCCACAACAAATGCAATGTCAGGTCTTATGCAGACTTGATCATACATTAGGCTTCCAATAGCAAAAGCATATGGAATGTTCTTCATTTGTTCCCTTTCAAAGTCATTCTTCGGGCATTGGTTCAAATTAAACCTATCACCCTTCACAATGGGAGCTACACTTGGTGAACAATCCTTCATCCGAAATCTCTCTAAAATTTTATTAATATAGGTTTCTTGAGACAGACCCAAGATGCCTCGAAATCTGTCTCTATGGATCTTAATGCCACTAACATAAGATGCCTCACCCATATCTTTCATATCAAAATTTTTAGAGAGGAATTGTTTCACCTCATGTAGCAAACCCTTATCATTGGTTGCTAGCAAAATGTCATCCACATATAAAACAACAAAACAAATTTTACTCCCACTAACTTTCAGGTATATACATTGATCCATAATGTTTTCTACAAAACCGAAAGAAGAAATTACATTATGGAATTTCAAATACCATTGGTGGGATGCTTGTTTTAAACCGTATAATGACTTCTTGAGCTTGCAAACCAATTGCTCACCATCACTAGAGGGGAATCCTTCAAGTTGTTTCATGTAAACCTCCTCCTTTAGATCTCCAATAAGAAATGTCATTTTCACATCCATTTGTTGCAATTCCAAGTCAAAATGGGCTACTAATGCCATAATAACGTGCAAGGAATCTTTCTTAGATACAAGAGAGAAAGTCTCTGTGTAGTCGATTCCTTCTTTTTGAGTGAATCCCTTAGCAACAAGTCTTGCCTTGTATCTCTCAGTGTTGCCCAATGAGTCTTTCTTTGTCTTAAAGACCCATTTACATCTAATGGCTTTTGCACCATTAGGAAACTCAACAAGATCCCAGACTTCATTACTCTTTATAGAATTCATCTCTTCCTTCATGGCATCGTACCATAATTTTGATTCTTTGCAACTCATGGCTTGTGAAAAGGACTCGGGATCATTTTTGGCTCCAATATTGTAGTTAGATTCTTGCAGATACACAACATAATCATCAAGAATCGTTGATCTCTTTGGTCTAGTATATATTCTTAATGTTGTACCATCATCTTCCTGAGAAGTATGTGGTTCAACTTGTTGTTCAAAAGTTCTTGGCAACTCTTGAACTACCTGATCTACTGGAATGTCGTCAGTAGCTTGTGGAACTTCAACAATTGGTTGTTCAACTGCAGTTTGTACTTGAGGGGTGCTATGAACAATGACCAATCTATCACTTGAGGTGGAAGGTTGAAACTTTTAATGATCTTTCTCAGAAACTATGTTCCTGGTTTGATCGCTCCCACTGATCAAGTCATTTTCAAGAAACTTTGCATTTCTTGATTCCACAATCCTAGTGCTGTGAGATGGACAATAAAATCTATAACCTTTAGACCTTTCAGCATATCCAATGAAATACCCACTAATGGTCCTTGGGTCCAGCTTCTTCTCTTGTGGATTATAAATTCTCACTTTAGACGGGCATCCCCAAACGTGCATATGTCGCAAACTCGGTTTCCAACCTTTCCATAATTCAAATGGCATTTTAGGAACAGCCTTGGTTGGAACTCGGTTTAATATATACACTGTCGTCTTAAGTGCTTCAGTCCACAAGGATTTAGGAAGATTGGAGCTGCTAAGCATACTCTACACCATGTCCAATAATGTTTGGTTTCTTCTTTCTGCTACACCATTCTGGTCGGGTGAACTAGGCATGGTGTACTGGGAAACAATCCCATGCTCTTGAAGAAATTTTGCAAATGGCCCAGGTGCTTGTCCATCTTCTGTGTATCTACCATAATGTTCTCCACCTCTATCTAATCTCACGATCTTAACTTGTTTGTCACATTGTTTCACTATTTCAGCCTTAAAGATCTTAAAGGCATCTAACGCTTTGCTCTTTTTATGAAGCATGTAGAGATACATATATCGTGAGTAATCATCTATAAAGGAGATGAAGTATCTCTAACCATGTGAGTCCATGTCTAGACTACATATATCAGTATGTATGATCTCTAATATGTCTGAACTCCTATTGGCACCTTTCTTTGACTTGTTGGTCTGCTTTCCCTTTATGTAGTCCACACAAGTCTCAAAATCATTAAAATCCAGAGTATTAAGTACCCCTTCATTTACCAATATTTTAATTCTTTCTATGGAGATATGACCTAGTCTTCTGTGCCATAATTTAGAGGAATCTTCATTAATAACACATCTTTTAGTGCCAGTGTGAACATGCATTGAATCATAAGTGACATTTTTTTGTAAATTAATGTAGTAAAGACCATTAGACAAAATACCATTCCCAACATAATCAGATTTATAAAATAGACTGAAATATTTTTCTGAAAAGTTAATGGAATATCCAAAAGGTACAGGCCTTGAGACTGAAATCAAGTTTCTAGAAAAACTTGGAACATAAAAGGTCTTTTCTAATTCTAAAACAAATCCACTACTTAAATTTAAATAACAAGTTCCTATAGCTTCCACATGCAAGCCCATCTTGTTTCCTGTTAAGATGCTTTGCTCACTTCCCACCGGCTTCCTTAGGTTTTGCAAACCCTGCAAGGAATTCGAAATGTGAATTGTTGATCCAAAATCAATCCACCATGTGTTAATATTGACGTTAGCCATATTAGATTCATAACAAACAAACGAGATTAAATACCTTTATCCGCAAGCCAATTCTGAAATTTGGCGCAATCCTTCTTCATGTGTCCCTTCTTTGTACAGAAGAAACACTTGGAATCCTTCTTGATATCGGCTTGGGGAGGTACTTTACCTTTCCCTTTCCGATTGGCTTGAGATTTTCCCTTTCCACGCGTTGCCAGCATTGCACTTTCTCCCAACTCCATCACCAGTCTCTCTTCCTCTTGAACACACATGGTCATGAGTTCATTAATTGACCATTTATCCTTATGTGTGTTGTATGAGATTTTGAAAGGTCCGTATTGGTGCGGAAAAGTGTTCAGGATGTAGTGCACCAGGAAGGACTCCGATATTTCAACCTCGAGTTTCTTCAATTGAGCCACAGTGTCCCTCATCTGCATGATGTGCTCGCACACACCTTTCACACTAGTGAGCCTTAGGGATGAGAACTTCATGAATAGGGTGCTTGCTAGTGCCTTATCTGAAGTGACGAATTGATCATCAATGGCCTTTAGCAAGTCTCAGACCTTTTCATGCTGATCAACGGAACCACGAATACCAGCTGAAATTTTAGTCTTAATGAACATCATGCTTAGGCGATTAGATCTCTCCCATTGTTCATAAAGCGTAATGTCCGCTGTAGTGCTGGTATTAGTGAGTGTCGGTGGTTCATCTTTCCTAATAGCATAGTCTATGTCCATCCACCCCAAATGAAGGAGAACCCGCTCCTTCCAAACCTTATAGTTATCTCCCTTAAGTTCAGGGATATCACAACAAATTTGAGAGAGATTTGCAGGTTGTACAACTGCATCAAATTTAAAGATCACATGCTTATGTTAAAATTGAGGCCTAAATAAAATTTCATGTTTTACCAATGTAAATCATGCTCAAAATTGAATCTAATGACATAAAAATTGCCTGTGGGCCAAATTTCTAATTCAAACAGATTCAATTATTCATAGTTTTGAACTTTATGATAAAACTATTGATTCATAATTCCTGTGGGTAAGTTATGAATATTTTATCCTAATTAATTACATAAATATAATAAATATTCCTGTGGGATAAAATTTATTATATTTAGTATAATTAATTACAATTTAATGTCTAAATAATCTTTATGTGATCCTAACCAATCATAATATATAATTTTATTTAATTAGAGATGTTGTGGCTATTCTCTAATCAATTAAAATTATATGGCTCACTAGACATTATTTATTATAAATTGCATAAACAAAAATATACATAGTACTTCACATTTCATGCTATGTGAAATGGCGTATACACAGTTTAATATGAAGCAATTTAAAAAAATATGGAAAGTGGAAACAATTACCGCAATGACAAAACACTTAAAAATTTACTTATAAAATTATAAACAAATCTTAACCAGAGTAAAAATAATGTTTCATGAAAGGAATAAGTCAAAATGACATTTTAAATAAACTCCATATAATTGTTTTTTTTTTTTTAAACTGCCATAAATGTCAGCATTACTGTAAACAATGGTAATAATTCCTCTTTTTACTTAAGTAAAAACAAATTGTACAATTAAGTAAAATACACGAAATCAAGAAACTCCAGAAAACCCTCATTCTAATGGGAAACACCAAGGCAGAGATAAAATAGTTTCTCCGATACCAAATGTTAGCATAAAACAATGATTCTTTAATATGCAGAATTAAATATTTAAAAGAATCTAAAAATAAAACTTCAATGCCCAAGAAAAATACCTCCGGCCATTGATGCACTCTGTCATTGTTTCTCCAATTCTTAACAAAGAATGCAGCCCTCTTGACTGATTAAAACCCGCTTCAGATGTCAACAAGTATGCTTGAGACCGAACAACCTTTCTGTGCACAAGTTCTGGTTAAACATTGATAAATTTCGCTGAGTGAATGACTTTTGGAGATTAATTCGTCCTCGCTGGAATGATGTGTATGTGGCCTTAACTAGTAATTTGATTGAGAGCCGCCTTAACAACTGAGCTGAAATTGTTATCAGCTAAGACGTTTGAAGCACCACTACTTGGATGAGGTGCATAAATGTACTGATTGCGCCTTCATTTGTCTGGTAACTCCAGTGGAAAATTAAACACTACACGGAAATCAAGAAGAAACCGCAGTAAACAGTGTCATCGGGATTTCCCACAGATTGTGTAGCTGCCAAAATAGTTCGATACTGGCGCTCCACGTTAAAGTTGAAGAGGCGAGGATAAAAATAGAGTAAAAACTACAAAGCCCTTAGATTTACCAAATTTACACAAAAACTCTCATCCGTATGGCACTTCCCAGCTTTGCTCTCTCAACTTGATGGTGTAAAACTGAAGGAGATTGAGATGCAAGCTTGGGGACCAAACAAAAAAATATATAGCCAAGCTTCCATCAAGCTTCTGTTGGCTATGTGTTAGGTGTTCCACAGATCATGGTAGACAACTCCAGATGGAGTAATGGACCACTTCAGAAGCTCCCAACAAGAAATTAATTAACTGCAGTTGATTTCCGTAATTTAAGGAAATTACTGTAGTTGGTTTCCAGAAATTAAGGAAATTACTGCAGTTCACTTCCGTAATTGTAGGTAGCAGTTGGGAAAAACTTAATGGATCTTAACATTAGCATCATTTTAGATAGGGATACAATATTTCTCAGTGCATTTTGGAATATATTGTGTGAGAAGATGGACACAAAGTTGAAGAGATCTACAACATTCCATCCACAGACCGATGGGAAGACAAAAGTAGTCAATAGGAATTTGGTGCAGCATCTTAGGGAATACAACCAGAAGCATATGAAGATATGGGATGAAAATATAGTATATATACAACATTATTACTATATCGAAGTGCACACTTCTACAATAAAGTCCCCATTTGAGACTTGTTTTGGATATTTTTCACCTTCACCTTTCGATATTACATATGGGTAACAAGGGGGAGTGAGGGAAGATATTTGAAGAGATGCTTTGAGGGATGAAAAATTTATAGAGAAGATCAAGTAGATTCATCTATAGGTACAAGAAATATTGGAGAAGTCACAGGAGAAGTATAACTCCATGCATGATCAGCACATAACAGAGAAATCATTCAAGGTGGGAAACGAAGCATCGCTACAACTAAACAATGTGAGGCTTTAGGGGCCTTGTAATAAAATAAAGGCTCTAAGGTATCTTCCCTTCTATATAATGGAAAAGGTGGGTGATATTTCCCATCCACTCATTTTACCACCATATATGTGCATTTGTTAAGTTGTGGATGTAGAGAAATTGAAACTCTATGAGCCTTCCATACTAGATAAATAAGACGAACATGTCCAAGCTTCTGTGGAGGATTTGTCACCAGATGTCTAGGCAGAGTTGACACAAGAAACAATTTTGTAGAAGAGTTCCATAAATACAAGACAGGGGCAACATGACCTTTGGCATATTGGGTTGGAGGAACAACTTCCACACAAAGCTAATTGGTAAACCAGAGAGAAGGTCGAGGAAAATTTTCCTCACCTCATTCAGTAAAAGATTTTAGGGAAAAAAATCCTCCGAAAATGGGGAGGTGTGATCTGAATTGGATCATTACATTTCTTTTCATCCATATTGATGCATCCATAGTGGAAAAATTGGAGGAATCAACTCATGGGACCATTTTTACAAACATGACCCAGTTTGGCAAATTGGGGTATGAAACCTTTTGTAGAATTTTGAGGCATGAAAAGATGTTTCTTGGGCATAATCTTTTTTATTTATTTAGTGTTTCAACTTTTCATGCTATTCTACGAAAAAATATATTTCCAATGGTGCAAAAAAGTGCATTAATCAAATTCTTCATGCAAAAGTTATGCCACTCAAAAGTTGACCTTCCTGTTTTGACCACCATGGTTCTAGAGGATGCCACGTTAGCCCCCATTATTCATGGAAAAGCATCTAGCCATGTGTTTATGATGTGAAAGACTCTGGAATAGTATATATTGTGACTATACTTAAGAGTGGATGTAGTCAAACTTGACCACTAGTAGGCTATCAGACTGTGTTATAACCAAGCCACTAGGAGGAAGACGCATTCGATTCTTTCGAGAGTATTTTTTTCCATAGTTGAGAAAAGATAGCCAAGAAATATAGGAGGTTTTGCACACAAAGAGGATTTGTGCACTATACCATCCTATAGGCCACAAGCATTACTTATTTGTACCTGTAGCCTTATTTTCCAGACAGAGAAAAAGAGCAAAGTGACCTTACTATCTAGTTGGATTTTCTCTCCAAATGGTATCCCAAAGCATATATTCTGTCTTATGTGTGTGGTGATATTACTTTATCATTATCTAATTTTATGCATAATTTCCATTCACATGAATGCATTAATTAAAATTGAATTTATAAATCTAGAAGTTTGATAAAACTAAAATGGTGTACAAATTCAAAACTTTTTAATATAATATTATTAGATCTATTGTGACGAACTATCAAATGGAATATCCATTGAATTTTACAGATAAGAGAAGATCTTCCCATAACTCATTAACAATTAGTTGATGACACAATTGGTTTAGGCATGGAAATGATGCAAGAAGAACAAAATTTCAATTAGATCATAGATGTTTTGTCAATGGCCTTAAGTATGTGTTCTAGCAGCTACAACCACGTTAATTATTTTTTCCTTAGATTCGTTTTGGAGCCTCCCTACTAACCATCATTAGCAACATATATTGCATTGTCAAGTACATAGGCTTATTTTTTTATTCAGTCGTTTGCTAGCCTGTGCATGTCAGTTTGCTTCACTCCCTTCACAAGCTGCCTTTTTAGAATTAAGCTATTTGCTGGCTAAGCATCTCCCTCAAAAAATTGAAAAATTGTGAAGGGGAACCAAACTTCCCTCCATAAATTGGGCAAATCTACTAGCAGCCTGCTGGGCTCCAAAATTTCACAGAATAGTGAGACAGGCTTCCCAAAGAAAACTACGCAATTTGGCTTGGTGCTGCAGCTCAGCCTAGAAATTTCACAATTCTGGGAAGCAGTCACCTGCAGACCCCAGAAATTGCACAGTCCCTCAGGGACATCTAGCCCAGTTCAGCTAAAAAACTGCACATATCCCTCTCTCATTGTTGTAGGCTATTCGATGTGCCTTCAGGTTAACCGGTTCCCTCCGGGACCCAGCAAACTTGATTTTCATGCATGGGCTACTTTTCCTGAAATAGCAAAAAACATCACTAGATTTTAGGGATCTATTTTTAGCAACTAGAGGTTACATGAAAAGATCGTTTTAGAAACTCCACTCCAAGTGTCATTTTCTCCCATAATTGTGGCATTTGCGTCATAAGCCTCAAACTTATTTATTTGACGCTACAAAGCTCAATCTTCACATCGATCTTGGAGCTCTAACATCCCACAACACATCTAGTAGTCTTCGTCACATCGAGCTCAGTTATTTCTCGGTAAGTTCGCTTTACGTGTCTTTTGCTGCATTTTTGTCACTTTTTGTGTTTTGGCTTATGTGACTCGTGTCTGCTTGATTTCTATGAACACTTGTTATCATTTGCATGCATGTTAGCCTGTACAAGAACCATTTCAATTTTTTTTTCATCTCACTGATGTCACATGCATGACACTGTTTTTGCACCGATAGTCACCGATGCGGTGGCCCATTTCACACACATGCATGTTTTCCTGTTTTATGAATCTTGAATTCACTATTTGTGTGAAAGATCATTCAGTCTTGCTTACACTCAGTTTCTCCATGCATTCAAATCTTCATATGTTTTCAGTCGCACGTTGGTGGGTCTAGGCAACCTTGGCTTGGGCCTTGCCTTGCTTGGACAACATTTTGCATTTGTGAGAGGGAAGGCTCTACCTTCCTCCCAGAAAATGTGAAAAAATAGCCAGACACTATCCTCTAGGATTTGTTTTCATAATTCTAAGAGGCTCTGCTCTGCTAGCCCAGAAAATTACGCAATGCAGTCCCTTGGCCTACATGCCTTGTTGACTAAAATTTCGCATTGCGGAATCTCAGCGCCCAACAAGGTCAGCCTGAATTTCACATTGCACAATTCTAATAGTCAACCAGCCTCACGACAGTCTGGAATTCCTTTTGCGTAGTTCTGACAGTCAGTCTCCCAGCCTCCCAATGAAAATTGCACAATCCTTGCCACTTGTCTCGTCGGTATGTTGCAAGTCAGTCCTCAAGTTTTCTTTGGTTTTAAACTAACATATTTCTTACCATCCATGTTGCCATGTCTCTAGGTATAGTGGGTGTTCGTCCATCTCTTAGGAGTTCAGGATTAATGGCCTCCAAGAGAACAGGGTCAAAGGACACGAACGAAAGTGCTAGAGATGCAATTGAGCAAGTGTCTATGAGTTTGCCGATTGATGAAGACACCAAGATGATCATAGACAAAGACATCAAGTTGAAATGGTAGGACATCAATGATAAATTCTTAGGCACATTTGGGGAAGGTCTGGAAGGCCACAGGGTCTATGTGAATATTCACAAGTCTAGCCTGTATCAGATTGCATGCAGGTATCCCATGTTTCCATGCACGGACATGATATATTGGATCATCTTGCACACTGATCCTGAGACGATGATGTTAAATAGTGCTAGTGGGACATAGATAGATACCTTTAGGGAACATGACTATTAGTAGATGTACCAATTATCACAGCGAGTGATTGTAGTGGAAACATCGTTTAGCAGACCCAGCAATAGTGCAAACCTGAGCGATATATTGAAGAGCTGGGTGAAGGAGCCAGCCAATTTTAGGATGACACCCAACTAGGTTTACAAGAGGAAGATACTTCGAAAGGAATATCAGTACTTGGTAATCTTTTCATGCCGCTTGTCTGGCCAAGAAAGCACGGAAACCCTCTTGCAAAGTTGGGTGATCACATTGGACCAACTGGCCAGTGAAAGAAAACCATGCAACTAGTCTGACATGTTGGCTCACAGGCTAAAGGAATAGGTGACAGGAACTCGATAACTGCCCAAAGGTCAGCAAGAAGAAATATACATGTCTGCATACATTCTAGATGCAATCTGTGCCTGCCAGAAGTTCCCAGGCTTGAAGTGGGCATGGACTTCAGCGGAAACCTCTGTACACACTTACTGCAAACTGTTTTCGGAATACAGCTTCACTGGAGTCATCACACATTTGTCAGACCATTTTGTCACCCAGATGTATAAGATGATATTTGAGCAGGATCCACCTTGCATGTCGAAGGAAACAATGGAGACACTGATCGACATAGAGGATTGGTATGCCTCACCTTTTGGAACCTTCATACGAATGTACAGCATGGAGAAGCCTCTGCATGTTTTACCGAATTTTTGCATGGAGAAGCTCATCATGCAAGAAGTGTCGTACAACATCTCGACAAGACTGTCAGTTAGACTACAATGGAAGAAGAAGGCACCCTAGCCCACTCTTCCATTGTGGATTGGGTTGTACAAGATATGGAATCTCAAGCATGTCGATGCTGAGATAGAAGAGTTCAAAAGATTTACTTTTGGCACCAGAAGCTTCAATTAGTATGACCCGCATTGCTCTGTAAAGGATCACTGTGCTAGAGTAAAACTCCGTTGGATCCACAGGGCATTCCATTGGGATGTGGAAGACACATGGAGATATTATCATAGCTTCTCTAGGCCCAATGAACCAGTCAACATTGTAGTGGAATGGTTAGAGAAGTAGCACCAAGCAGCATCTAGGAGAGCACCAACATCAGCAGGAGCAAAGGGTAACATACCTGAACGTGACAAAGGCAAGAGAAAGATTGTTGATAGCACAGAAGTAGAAAAAAGTTGCAAGTTCAAAGTGAACACACTTGTGGAGAAAGAAGCTTTGGAGATAGAGGTGAAGAAGCGACAGCGCAACAAGAGGAACGCGCAAAAGCAGATATATAAACAGAGGATGGAGGAAACAATGAAGGAGTTGTAAAAGTTAAAGCAACAACTTTGGGAAGAACAAGAGCTACGCAGCCATGAGAAGGAAGCGCAGTAGGGACAGACGCAACATGAGGCACAACATGCACAGATTGATGACACTGCGCCCATACTTGTGGTAGGCTCATCCGAGCAACTGGCACAAAGTAGACAGGGTGAGAAGTCACAGGAGGAGGACATCACTCAAGAGATTGAATAGATACTTCAACAGATGGATACAGAGATGGGGCAACTAGAATTAGAATAGGACATCGACCTCATGCCTTACAACCAAGAGGTCAAACCACTAGCTTCACTAGATTCAGAAGTAGAGCAAGTCCAAAGAAATCAAGGAGATATGAAGATCCTTGAAGAAAATCTAGAAACAGATATGCACAACATATCATTCGAGGAGTTGCAACATAGAGTTATGCAATCGCGCAGAGTGACTACTGTGAATGTCAAAACGTTTCTGCGTAGTTTGAAGAACGAGTGGTTGTATCTAATGTGTGCAAGCATCCAATAGCATTGGTCAATGCTACCAAAGCATATACTGAAGCCACCAGCTTGAGTGTTCACTTCTTGATAGTAGAGAATGAGTGAGAGGTGAAGGAGTTATAGACGTCCAAGAAAGGAGGAGAATAGGTTACATCATCTGCAAGAGGAGAGTTGAAGAAGGTGATACTAGATGAAGTATCATCCCTTGAGATAGTCATGCAGATGTTGTATTTCAGATTTGGTACTATGCAGAAGCCTATTATCCATCTTAACGGTTGGCAACAAATTTGTACTAGGAAAGCACATATCTTGTCACATCTTGATAATTTTGTTGATCACATGAAAAGATGGACAATGAGATACAAGGGAGTCCCATTACAGTTTCCCAAGTTGATGAAGCCCAAGGTGGTTGAGTTGAAGGCACGCATCCAAAGTTAGATCTGGAAATATGAGGAACTCCTACAGCCCATCAGCAGTTTGCAGGCTTCCCATGCATGGGTGTTCAAAAACATGGATGTTGTTGTGCACGCGCATCTGATCCCATCTATTGGGATACTCACCAAGGCGAAGGCAAAGAATCAAGTCCGACCTGAGCTGGACACGTACTGTGATGAGTTGATGTGCATAGCCACCAGCACAGACTTGGAGATCAATGCAAAACCTGTGCATCAATATGTTGCTGGTCTGGCTGCACTGAAGATGATGATGCACATGTTATTAGATGAGTTGGAATGAGGAGCCAAATCAGTGTACCCCGATGCATCAGAGGCAAGATTTCATTTCCAGAAAGATGTCACCATAGAGTACATGGACACCATCATGGACAACCAAGCCTGGCATCAGTTTGCCACCATCAACCATCATGAGGATGTCAAAGAGTTGGTCTTCCCACAGTTGTATGAGTCTTAGTGATGCCTTACATGGCTTTACTATTTTGTCTCACATGGGTACATGTGGAGATTGTATGTAACATCTTGTAAAGTGAAAGTCCATGTGTCGATATTGGAATGTAACAGTCATAGAGTAGTTGAAGAGTCATGAGGGTAGGTGAACAATCACAAAGGGGCATGTCAAGGGTCACCTCACCCTTTGTTATTTATAGAACCTCATAACTCATTGTAGAGGCTCTTCGGTAGCCAAGCTTTCGATAGGAGAATCTTAGAGAAGTATTGGAGAGTATTGTAACGAGCCTCGACTTCTCCACAGTGGAGATCTAGTACATCTCTTTAGAGAAGCAGGCGATAGTGACTGTAACATTCTGTTATCGGGAATAATGGTTGGTCATGGTTGAACTATATGATTGGAACTTTCACTTCTTAATATAATAGAACAAGAACATTTCATGCATATGTTTTTATTGTATTTCAGTTAACTTGGTTACTATAATGATATATGTATCTATTTTCGTATGCATTTATGTGTAGACTCTTTCTGTATATGTTTGTATGAATCTTACTAAGATGTGATGTTGGTTTAACCATCACTTTGGATTGTTGGTTCATCTTCCTTCTAGTTTGTGATGCATCTTTGCTCGTGTGTTCCCTTCCAAGCTACGTGTTTACACAGGTTTCCAACAGGCACACTCGTTCCACCTTCCATGTGTTAGAACCATTCATGCACCTTCCTTGGCTTGCTACGCATGTCACACGCTTGCTACCAACAAAGACATCTTACTTACCTCTACGTGCAGCTGCGGTGAAGGGGATACCATACAACCCACTATTGGGAATCCTACACCAAACAGTCTAAGGTCTAGTTGGGACTTCTTATTGGGGAGATCCCTTGACATGTTGGCAGGTACATCACTGTCAACATTTCTTGCACTAGAAGCATGGCCAGATAACAAGTTGTGTCCTCTCATCCTGTTTTCAATATTCGAACATCTATCATGGATACTATTAGACTCATCCCTCCGCGATATTTTTTGCATGTTGAACCTCTCAACATCATGAGGGAGTTTTTTGATTTCTTGTTAGAGTTCACGTATGATGGTGAAGGGGAAGTGTCCTGGCCTATGTACTTACAAGACTTCTATGCATTTCTTGATGATTCAGATGAATTCTCTGACGAAGAGGACAACCTACTTCTTGCATACACACTTCATGAATCCACACAACGGTGGTGCTACAGTCTCCCACCCGGCATCATGTACTCACTTGAGCAGTTTTGTTATCTCATTGAATCTACATTCCATCATTTTGATCCAGAACCTCTTAAAAAATAACTGTTAAAACAACGGAAGGCCCCACAAGAATCGCATATGGATTTTTGGGACCCCTTTTGTGTGTTGCAGTTTGAAGCTCCAAAAACTCAGATGAAATTCCAGTATCTCCTAGACAGATTTGAATATTTTCTTACCAAATCTGTCAATCTCAAGAAGAAGTTCAAGCTCAAACCCTACTCAACATACTTCGATGATGGAGCTTCACAACAATAGATGGACACGGTCGATGTAACAAGTGATTGTTTGCCATCCCCTCATCAAACAACTCCACCACCGTTAGTGATGTGTGAGAACATTCACACACGTATGTTCAACCTTCACATCCTCCCAACATCACTTCTCTCAATTTTCATGTAGATTTGGCTGTAAAGCCCATGTGTTGTCACATGCATGTCCTACCTCAATCCCCATCTTTGTGTTATGTTCATCCTCTGGATTGTGTTGTCTTGTGTTCTTCCATTCCAAACTCTACAACTGTTGTGAATGAGGATCAAGCTATCAACGGAGTTGGTGTTGCACAACCAACCTACGCTCTCATTCATGAAGAGTATGACTGGGAGCCTGAGCATCAACCAGCGGTGAAGGATGATTCCCTTTTGTCCACGCATCCTCCATTTTTTCCTGACATCTTTGGTGATTCTGGCATCCCTGATTTCGCATGTGTATCCTCATCTACAGACGCAACCATTGTTGATAATTTGCATAACACACTCGATGTCAGTCCATTATCAGAAAATGAAGAGGGAAAAATATTCTTTGAAAATCCACTTGATTTTTCATCTACCTTTCTTGGAAACGCAGAGGGTGAATTTTTACGCTTCTTATCTACCCCTCTGTTTGATTCATCAGATCATGAGGATGCTGATGAAATCATTGATTTTGTTGATCATAGCTTTCGTGACCTATTTACCCTTGTATTTGATCACGACAATGATTCTATCACAGTTTATTTTTCAAAGCCACATGTTTATGATGATCTATCTGTTGACAAAGTTGAAACCCCGTGGACTATTGAGGAACTTCAACCCGAGTTGATGGGTATGTCAGGTCCTCGCATTCCTGAGGTTGTTTATACTTTTGATGAAGAAATTGTTGAAACACCAGAGGCTACTAATCACTCATCTGTATGCATTGAAGATCAATCTCACAAACATATTATGATTCCTCCACTTGAACTACATGATCCCATCAATAATGCATTGGAGGAATCTTACATAGCAAGCACACGTGCATGCCACAAGTTTTCTTTGTTTCTTTTTTTTGCTTGCATGTCATAGTCAAGAGTATTTTCATGCTTAACATCTACACGCAGTGTCACACAACATCATCGTAAGTCCATAGAGGGCATGTCATGCACTTGGACTCATTTATGTTCTGTGGATGCTTTTAAGCTCGCAGATTGTTTGTCTTCATCGTTATATCTTGCATGTTTGTTGGTTCGGACAACTTTTTTGGTGGCGAACCATGCCTTCACCAACATGGGTCGACGAATGCACCAATCGCTGCATTGGAAGTATCACTTCACGTGAGTAGAGCCATGCACCATTCGCTTAGGATTAGGAGTAGTGTTTAATTTTTGCTTGTTTGCTTGCATGCATGTTTTCTTCTTACTTTTCAGTTTGCTTGCTTGCTTGTTTGTTTTCTTACTCACTTTACTTATGCATTTACTTCTTATTTTTCTTTTCTTTGTTGTTTGTTTTCCTTTTTACATCTGTAGGTTAGTTTCTCATGAAACCGTGTGCTACTCTTGAAACAAGCTAGGTAAAGTAGAAGAGGACTTGTGTAGTTATCAATACTTCCTTATCTGTTGTCTTGCATTTGTATGAAGAACTTGTTGTCTTCAGTCCATGATACATCAATGGAAAATATGTGTTACTCGAAGTGAAGCTTGGTGAAAACACAATGCTTATGCGCTAACTAGTATCACCTACTCTAGTCGATTGCTTTTGGGTTAATCCTTGTCAACTCAGTCAAGTAGAGTAAGGTGAGGGGGAAAACCTTAACAAGCACGTCAGAGGTATATACAAACTAATTTTCTAAAGGAACAACCTCTTCTGCTATCAATAGGTTGGGATCCCTCTTCCTCCTCTCAAATGAATAACTGTTATGCACAATTATGAAAAATAAAATAGAATAAATGAAAATGTGAAAAATTTTGAAAAAATAAAAAATGAATAAGGTGAAAGAAGAGAAAAGCTTCATGCGTAGAGGTGATGCAAGAAACTCCACCAAGGTACTAACCAGGCTCGCTGGTAGCTAATTGATCCTTGTGCTCCTGTGTGACACCAACGGGGTACTACCCAGGTGTGCTAGTAGTGGAGCAACACCAGAGATGAAACTAAAACTCTCATGACAATATGGATTTTGCACCAATATACCACTCATCCCCAATGGAAAGAACTATGTTGGCCTGGCTTGGAATGTGTGCTGATCGACCAAGAGCTTGGCAGATGCTACATCTTACAACCAAGTAAATGTGGAAACCAAGACAAAGAGAGAAATGAACAATACTTCTCGAAGCCTTAGACTTGCTTTTGATGGACAAGATCCATTCAAAGAGTTGGAGTTCTCCTGGTGTGTCGCCGAGTGTTGTAGTGGCTACAAGCTGCCTCCAAAATTTTGCATTAGCTTCATTTTGGAGCCTCCCTACTAACCATCCTTAGCAGCATGTATTTCACTATCAAGTACATAGGCTTCATTTGTTTTTCAGTAGTTTACCAACCTGTGCATGTCAATTAGATTCACTCCCTTCATAGGCTACCTTTCCAGACATAAACTATTTGCTGCCTAAGCAGCTCCCACAACAAATTTTACAATCTGGAGGGAAACCAACCTTCCCTCCAAAAATTGTGCAAATATGTTGGGTGGCCTGCTGGGCTCCAAAATTGTGAAGAACAACTAGACATGCTTCCTAGAGAAAATTGTGTAATCTAGCCTGGCACTATAGCTCAGCCTAGAAATTGCACAATTCTAGGAAGAAATCACCTCCCGACCCCAAAAATTTGCGCAATCCCTCAAGGACAGCTAGCCTAGCTCAACTCAGAAATTGTAGAAATCCCTCTCACATACTTGTAGGCTGTTGCATTTTCCTTTAGGTTGATCGGCTCCCTCCGGGACCTAGCAATATTGATTTGCATGCATGGGATGTGTTTCACAAAATAGAAAAAAGAAACATGCAAAAAACATCCCTAGATTTTAGCGATCTATTTTTAGCAGCTAGAGGTTACATTCAAAGATCATTTTAGAAAATGCACTCCAAGTGTCGCTTTTTCCTAGATTTGTGGCATGCGCGTCATAAGCCTTAAACTTATTTATTTGATTCTACAGATCTAATTTTTCACATCGATGTTGGAGCTATGATATCCCACATCACATATAAGAGTCTTTTGCACATCCATCTCAACTATTTCCGGGTAAGTCCACTTTACATGTCTTTTGCAGCATTTCTGTCGCTTTTTGTGTTTTCAGTTATGTGAGTGTTATCTTCTTGATTTTTGTGAATTCTTTCTCTCGTTTGCATGCATGTTAGGTTGTACAAGCACCATTTTAGCTCTCGTTTTCATCTCACTGTTGTCACATTCATGGCACTATTTTTTCACTAACGGTCGTCGATGCGGTGACCTGTTTCACACACATGCATGTTTTCGCATTTTCTGAATCTTGCATTCACTGTTTGCATTCATGATCATTCAATTTTTCTTACACTAAGTTTCGCCATGCATTCATATCTTCATATGTTTTCAGTCGCCCATTAGCGGGTCTGGGTAACCTTGGCTCGGGCATTGCCTTTCCTAGAGATCATTGCCCATTTCTGAGAGGGAATGATCTGCCTTCCTCCTAGAAAATGTACATAACTGGCTAGACACTATCCTCTAGGATTCCTTTGCACAATTCTGAGAGGAAATTCTCTACCGGCCCAGAAAATTATGTAATGTAGTCCCTAGGCCTGCATGCCTTACTGACTGAAATTGTGCACTGCGCAATATCAGCACCCAGCAGGTGATCCTGGATTGCGCATTGCACAATTCCAGCAGTCAACCAATGTCTTGAAAATATAGACTTCCTTTTGCGCAGTTCCTACAGTCAGTCTCCCGTCCTCTCGGTGAAAATTTCGCAATCCTTGCCGTCAGTCTCCCGGGTATGTTGTAGGTTAGTCCTCAAGTTTTCTTTGGCTTTCAACTGAAAAATTTCTTGCCATGCATGTCGCAATGTCTCGAGGTATAGCAGGTGGTCTTCCATCTCTTAGTAGTTCAAGTTCAATGGCCTCCAAGAGTGTAGGATCAAAGGACACTGACGAAAGCGCAACTGGAGATGCAGTTGAGAAAGTGTCTATGAGATTCCCAATTTAAAAAGACACCAAGATGATCGTAGACAAAGACATCAAGTTGAAAGGGTAGGCCATCAATGATACATTCTTAGGCACATTTGGGGAATATCTGGGAGGCAGTAGGGTCTATGTCAATATTCACAAGTCTCGCATGTACCAGATTGCATGCAGGTATCTTGCATTGCCATGCTTGGACATGATAGCTTAGATCGTCTCTCACACTGATCTGGAGACGATGGTGGTAAGCATTGTCATTTGGAAAAGTATTTCTACCTTTAGGGCATAGGACTATCAGCAGATGTACCAATTACTGCAGCTGGTGATCATAATGGAAACACCCTTCAGCAGACCCAGGAGTAGTGCAAACTCTAGGGATATCTTGAAGAACTAGGTGAAGGAGCTCACCAAGTTTAGGATGACACCCAACCATGTTTACAATATGAAGATACCACGGAAGGAATATCAGTACTTGGTCATCTTTGCATGTCGCTTGTACGACCAAGAAAGCATGGAAACCTTCCCGCAATGTTGGGTGATCATACTAGACCAACTAGCCATCAAGGTCAAACCATGCAATTGGTCCAACATGTTCGGTCACAGGTTGAAGGAACAGGTGATAAGAGCCCAGCAGTGGCCCAAAGTTTAGCAAGTAGAAATATATGTGTACGAATACATTCTGGATCTAATCTGTGCCCATCAAAAGTTCCCGGGCTTGAAGTGGGCATGGACATCAATGGAAACCTCTATATGCACTTATTACAAACTGTTTTCTGAATGCATCTTCCACAAAGTCATCACACAGTTGTTAGACCATTTTCTCACCTCGGTGTACAAGATGCTTTCTCCATCATTGTTGGATGGAGGAAACAATGAAGGAGTTGTAAGAATTGAAGTAGCAACTCTGGGAAGAAAAAGAGTTTCAAGAACAAAGAAGAGAAGGAAGTGCAGTAGGAACAGACACAACAGGAGGTGCAGCATGCACATATTGATTAAATTGTGCCCATACAGGTGGTTGACTCATCCAAGCAGCTGACACAAAGCAGATAGGGTGAGCAGTAGCAGGAGTAGGACTTAGCTCAAGATATTGAACAGATACTTGAGCAGATGGATACAAAGATGGGGCATCCAGAGTTAGAATAGGACATTGACCTCATGCCTTTCAACCAGGAGGTTGACCCACCAACTTCACCATATCTAGAAGAAGAGAATGTCCATAGTGATCATGGAGATACAAAGATCCTTGAAGATGATCTGGAAGAAGATATTCAGAACATATCATTCGACGAGTCACAACATAGAGTTGTGCAATCATGCAGAGTGACTACTCGAGATGTCCACACATCTCCTGCGCAGTTTGAAAAACAAGTGATCGTATCTGATGCGTACAAGCATCTAGCAGCATTAGCGATGCTACCAGAGCATATCCCGAAGCCACTAGCTTGATTTTTTGGTTCTTGATAACAGAGAACAAGAATAATGATTAAGGAGTTACAGTGGGCCAAGAAAGGAGGAGAACAAGTTACAACATGCACGAGAGTAGAGTTGAAGAAGGTGATACTGGATGAAGTATTATCCCTTGAGACAGTCATGCAGATGTTGTATTCCTGATTTGGTATGGTGCATAAGGCAGTTGTCCATCTCAACAATTGGCAGTGCCGCTGTGCTAGGAGAGAACATATCTTGTCTAATTTGCATACTGTTATCAACCACATGCAAACATAGACAACGAGATACAAGGGATCCCCGTTACACTTAACCAAGTTGATGAAGCTCAAGGCGGTTGAGTTGAAGGCATGCATTCGGAGTCAGATACGAACTATTAGGAACTCCCACAACTCATCACCAGTTTGCAGGCTTCCCATCCATGGGTGTTTAGAAGCATGCATGTTGTTGTGTGCATGCATGCGATCCCATCTATTGGGACACTCAGCGAGGCAAAAATGAAGAATCAATTTTGACTGGAGCTGGACATGTACTGTGACGAGTTGATGTGCATAGCCATGAACGTAGACTTGGAGATCAGCCCAGAAACATTGCATTAGTATGCCATTGGTTCCGCCACACTTAAGAGGATGATGCGCATGTTATCAAACGATTTGGAAAAGGGGGCCAAATCGATGTACCCAAATGCAACAAAGGCAAGAGTTCGTTTACAGAAAGATGTCACCACAGAGTACACGAACATCATTGCAGACTACCAAGCTTGGCATCAGTTTTCCATAGTCGATCATCATGAGGATGTTGAAGAGTTGGTCTTTCCACAGTTTTCTGAGTCTTAGTAATGTCTTGCATGGCTTACTCAAGCTTATTTTGTCTCACATGGGTACATGTGCAGATTGTAGGTAAAATCTTCTAAAGTGAAAGTCCAAGTGTCGATAATGGAATGTAACAGTTGTAGAGTAGTTAAAGAGTCATGAGGGTAGGTGAATAGTCACAAAGAGGAATGTCAAGGATCACCACACCCTTTGCTATTTATATAACATCCTAACTCATTGTAGAGGATTTTGGGCAGCCAAGCTTCCAATAGGAGAATCTTAGAGAAAGCTTGGAGAGTATTGTGACGAGCCTTGGCTTCTCCATAGTGGAGATCTAGTACATCTTTTTGGAGGAGCAGGTATCAGTGACTGTAATGTTCTGTTATTGGGACTAGTGGTTGGTTATGGTTGTACTATATGACTGAAACTTTCACTTCTTAATATAACAGAGCCAACATGTTTCATGCATATGTTGTTATTGTATTTCAGTTAACTTGGTTACTCTAATGATATATGTACCTATTTCCTTACGCATGTATGTATAGACTCTCTGTATATATGTATGTATGAATCTTACTAAGATGTATTGTTGGTTTAACCATCATTTTGGATTATTGGTTCACTTGACTTCCAGTTCGTGATGCATCTTTGCTTATGTGTTCCCTTCCAAGCTTCATGTTCACACCGGTTTCCAAGGAGTACACTCATTCCACCTTCCATGTGTTAGAACCATTCATGCACCTTCCTTGTCTTGTTGCGCATGTCACACCATTTCTACCAACAAGGACATCTTTCTAACCTTTGTGTGCAACCGCGATCAAGGCAATACCGTACGACCCACTACTGGGACTCTTACACCAAACGGTCTGAGGTATAGTTGGGACTTCTTACCGAGGAGATCCCCTGAAATGTTGGCGGGTCCAAAACCATTTACAATATGGAAATAAATGGAATAAAAACCTATTTATTCTTCTTTAATAGTCCTCTAAATGTGTAGAGACATGTTTCCAAGGTCTTGGAAATTCATATAACAAACTTCCCTAAAATTAAATTAGGGACCCTCTAGTAAATAAATCTCTCTACTAAAGCATGTGGGAGGAATTGTTAACAAAATTTAAGAGTAAATTACCAAGATGGAGCTTTATATCTTTGAACATGGTAGGTTGTTTAATCTACTAAGAGTAGTGTTACACGCTCTACCTATATATCCTTCCTACATAGGAGAATTAAATAATCCTTCCTATGGGGAAGATCTAGAATGGAAACGAAATGGATGCTTGTGGCCTAGGATAAAACGTGTCATCCATAAATGAAGGGTGGTCTAGGTTTGAGGGACTATGCAATGATGGACATGATACTTGGTGCCAAAATTTGGTTGAGATGGCTTAAAGGAGGGAATTCTCTTTGGATAAATATATGGACATGTAATTATACCCGTACAATGCCCCGTCAAAAATTGATAAGGATGACTTACTTTTGCCCCAGATCATCCTTTCTGAATTCAACAAAGAAAGGGATGGGATTGATTCAAAAGTTTTCCTTCTAGGAACTCAAGGATGGAAACTCAATGTTTTTTTGTGAAAAATCATGGCAAAATTTGCCTAAATTGGGAATCATGGAGAGCTTTAACAACTCATAACACAAATAAATTCCTAGGGAAAAGTTGAGATAAAGGATTACTAGATGGAGGATATTTAGGACTAGTGTTGATGCAAATTAATTAGCCTAGAAGATTGCAACCCTAAACCAACATAAGAAATCTAGAAAAAAAATCTAGAAGGAACTGGTGGATTCATATATTAGTCCATGAGGATATGATTATATGGGTCATAGTTCTAAGGGAACCTTCTTAGTTGAGGAGGCATATCATATAGAAGGAGTCATCATGATCAACTAACATAGTAGGTATGGTTGAAAATTTGGAAACAACATTTACAGACAAAAATTATCAATATATATATGGTTCTTAATATAGAATAAACCACTCAAATGGGGAAATAATCAAAATGTAAATCTTCAAGGACCCTTCTATTTCCTTCTTTGTATACTGAATACATAATTCTTGGTTCTTTTTTGAGACTTTGTTCATTCTCCGAGGTCCTTTGGAAGAAGTCAGTAGAATGACTACGTAGATCAGTTTGGATTCCAATGAGTTCTCAAAACAATATAAGGAGTTGGTGGTAGATCGAAGCCTCTAAGAATATTATTCCCAATTTCATTTGGAACATTGCACATGGACTCCTCCTCTCAACTTTATAGAAGGAAATAAATATGTGGATATTCAAGGTAGTGTAACAACAATGGAAACCACATGGAAGAGTTTTGTCAAAAAAACTGAGGAAAAGTTCCTTACACTAAAACGGTCGGCCCAAGATTGGTGAGTGTAAGGTCTGGAGTGAAATCTAGAATTATGAGGAAATGGTTTCCATCCATTCCTAAGAATCTCTACTTGGAAGTCCCATCACCCACCACAATCTCTAGTCCAACCAGTGGGTATCCCTGCTCCCCCCTTGTGAAACTCAATTTTGATAGGGTAGAAAAGGGAAACTCTGACCTGATTGGGTATAGAGGAATAATAAGGGACCACACAAAAATGCCTATGTTCATATATTGAGAGACCATAGGCATCCAAACTAATAATGTAGTGGAGCTATAAGGCCTACAAATGGGATTGGAATATGCATAGAAACAAGGATATTAAAACATCACTAGATAAGAGGACTCCAAAATTATCATTAACATGGTCCATACATTATAATTAAGGTCCCATATTCACAACATCTTGAAGCGAATGAGATAGAAACTCATGTTAGAATAGGTAATGATTCTAATTTATGATACCCAAATCATTATTTTGGATCATGTTAGATGAATCAGAAATATGGTTGCAGACTTGTTAGAGAATTATTTATCCATGGATACATCCACACCCTTGACATCAACTTCAAAATGTCTCTCAGTTTCTCCTATCAACAAATACTACTAGAAAATGATTCAAAAGGAGTATCCTACTACAAATGGATTAATGAATACATAGAGAAGGGGGCCAGGTCACCGCTACTCCACCTAACCAATAGGCGGGCGTACGTGGAACCACCCCCTAGTAGGTGTAAACTCTCCATTGCATGACATTTGAGGCCCAAAACTATACCCTCATGCAAGGACAATGAGAGAAGGTAAGGATTGGCACTACACATGTGAAGCTAAAGGTGGACATTCTGGTTTGCATGGAGAGTTCAATTTGTGAGCAAGGCTCAATAGTTTAAAATTTTGGAGAGAGTGTGAGTTTATGAGTTTATGAAGATGAACCACACTCGTTGGCTCGAAGCGAATCGACCAAAATATTCAATGTGATTTCTTTTGAAACATTATTTATACATTATGATATGGATCACAGAAGCTTGAATTCAAATATGTAGGGAAATGTTAAGAATAAGGAGGAATGTAATTAGATGGGGAGTTACAGAGGTTTGAGTTTCAACTCTCACCGAGAGGCAAGTCTGCATATGATTTGGTTTCCTGCTAGATATGAATTTGTGAGTTTCGGCCTTCTTGATGTTAACATATTGGAGGTAATAAATGTGGCACTCCTCCAAATATGTACTCAAATAAGGAAAAAGTTTCCTAGTTCATGCTGGCAGTCACAAACAACATAGGAGGAATGTTATGGTCATCTTTCCTAGGAATATCTACCATATCACCTATTACCTTCTCTTTGGGTCTACTTTCTTTATGTTTGATTTGAATAAACTATGGAGTAGTCTACTAGCTGTTGGCTGGATCTTGCTGGTGGTGTTGTATGTGCACTGTCATGTTTTTACTATTTCTATGTTCTTGAGTTGGAAGTGGAGTAGGTCGTGGAGTTTGGAGTGTATTTAGTGTGGATTTTATTTGGTATGGAGTATATGTTTGGGGATAGGATATGGTTTTATTTTCACTATAATATCTTGGGTGTCTATTGGCCTTAAATTTTGGTGGGGTTTATATGTCGTGGACAACCCCAATTAGAACAGGCATAGGTGGATTTTCCCAGTATGTTTACTGGACAAAAAGAGGCATGTATTGAGGTTTTTTTCTGCTAGAGGTGACCAGCAAGCCTCCGTGAGGTATGTCTAGTGTGTTGACTGTCATTCTCCATCGTGGTATGATAGAAGTCTGGCTCTTTCTCCTCATAGTACTAGGTGGGTGAGGTGGAGGCCCAATTGTCTTTCCCTAAGTAGGTGCTCGAATATAGATGGGCATAATTGGTGGTTTTAGCGGACTACTAAACATAGTGTCCTACTAGTCAACTCTTTGGGCACATTTTGTGAAGGTGTTGGCTATTGGGAGTGAAGGTAGAGTTTTACGAGAGAAACCCTATCAAAATAGAACATATTATATCATCTAGGGACCTGGCATTGCAATGATAATGTTGAGGGATAGAGGCCGAACGAGAAGAGGGGAAACGTACTATTAGGAGGGTGCCTGCAAGGGAAACTCCCATCTATAAAAACAGCAACAGGCTTTGCTAAAAGATACAAAGAACATATTCCTAGGAATATGTAGGAAGAATTAGGATGATCTGAAGGGGGTCCTTCCTCTCAATGAGCCTCCATATCATATTCCAAAGTGATGGTAGAGTGGTTAGGATGGAATCTTGAAACAAGTAGACACATCATAGAACTAACCAATATTTCTAGAAAGTAGATATGTCCTCGCAGATAATGTTCCTATTGGGATGCATGCTACTGAACAACTAGGAGTCTAGGAGGGACTTTCTACAAAGCTTGGACCATATGCATGGACTCATGAAACACTATGCTTTTAGGTTTGAAACAATAGATCACATGCTAGCAATAAATGAAGATCACCTTGGTATTCCTCCTACAATTGTTAGAACTTTGGTCGACCCAATAGCCCCTATCCCAATTACAGGATGTGACTGATCCGCTTTCCTGAGTATGTGATGGATGTCATATATATCTTTATTTTTGTATCAATTTATGTATTCGACTACATAACTTTCCTGAGTATATGATGGACGTCATATATATCTTTATTTTTGTGTCAATATATATCTTTATTTTTGTGTCAATTTATGTATTCGACTACATAGGTCATTATTCCAGAATAGGCTTGTACGATTTAAGTTATGCTTGTATCCATTTGTCACTTATGTCCCTTTGAAGGGTACAATTTTGGCTATGGTCCACTCTCCTCTATGAAAGTATGGTTTGAAATATGATAATCTCAAATTAATATGTGGGTTTTGAAGCAATAAAATAGATTTCATACCACAAAAGGAAGGAAAAAAATACTAATGTTAAATTTGGATTAAAAAACCATAGTAAGGAATTTAAAAGAGTTTTTAAGAGCTTGTGTCAAAATCAATCTATAAAATCCATGGTGAAAGTTAACATTGCATTAGGATAACTTATGTTGATTATGAATGAATTCCATTTATGGATGCAAAGTTCTATCAATGTGGAAATTTCAAAATGTTTTATCCTATTTGATGTATACAGTAATGAATTATGTTAAGATTCATAAATTATGTTAAAGTTCAAAAATTATGTTTAAATTCATACTATGGTTTTAAGGATAATAAAAATGATTAAACATTATAATTTAGGAAAATTACAAAGAAACCTATGATTAAAATAAATTAAAAAATAGAAATGAACATATTCATGAAATGATTATTTCTAAGAAAGCTTAGGAAATTTTAAAACTATTGACCAAAACATCATTAATAGTAATAAGGTTTGTAAGTTGTCTGTAAGAAAAAGGAGTGTCTCTGTAACAAATTTCATTGATGCTTTTTCTTTTGAATGATCATTATGTTAAAAATAAAATGAATTCACTTCGTAAATTTTTTTATATAATTTTATAATCAATATTTAAATTACTAAAAAATAATTTTGTTATATAAGTATATTAAATTTTTATTCCAAAATAAAAAGTTATTGAATAAGAATTGATTCAAACATTTAGTATCCAATTTTGATTATAATTATCTAATAAACTTTCATAGTAATTAGGTTCGTATTAGTTAAACAACAAGATATTAGTCAAACAACAAGACTTTGGTGATTCCTGAAAACCCTTTACAATATGCACAAGTTGAGATCACTCCAAAAATGAGAAGAATACAAGCAATAAAAGCAATAATCATCATTTTTTATGTTGCCTTTTCCGTTTTTTTTACATGGAGACATTCCCTTCCATAGATAATGATGCGAGGACAACAGTTAAATCACTAGAAACCAAAAAATAAACTAATCATACAAATCCTTATTGTGAACGGCAATTTGTACAACAAATTTATATTCATTTTCATACAAGAAAGTTGAAGGTAAAAATGATGATATGGTCTAATCATCAATATTGATCTTCAAAATTGAAGATACATGCCCATCATATCGTGAAATAAACATCCCTGAAAGTTGTCTGGAACATCTCTATACTCCGTAAAGCATTGCTCCAGAATCTACCTGAAGCATCTCCGAGATCTGCTTGGAACATCTTGTCAACAATAAACAAGTCTCGAATGAAAGTCCCAAATAATTTGGAAACATTTACTATGTCCTCCAAATCCCTAAAACGTGCAAACTATGAGTACAGGTATCGTAAACATCTCTTAGTAAAAAGGTATATATTGTTTTTTAAATAGCACTAAAAACTAATATTAGTAGAAAACAAAGCAGAGTACAGTTACAAATATGTAGCTTGTGCTTGTCGATTGTTTCCTATGAAACATAGAAAGAACGCTATTTAACGTTGTTTAGTCTCAGACGTATCAAGTTATCAGAGATAATAAATAATAACAAAGCAGGATAACATTATTTTACCTAAGAGGTTGCTTAGTTGGAAGATTTTTGAACTTGATAATTAAAGCGCCGAGGATAACAGTTTTTGTTTCGGAATGCCATCTATGTGAGCATACTAATGAAAATAAGTATACATTATTTATAATGCGTCAACTTGCCTCACTTAATCCCTAATTTCAATTTTCAATTTTCAATGCTCCATAGCGGATGCTTAACCATGTTGAGACGAGTGTCTGACTCTCGATTATAATCGATTGACTAATTAGATATATTTCTCAAATATCTAGCCAACGATAGTGAGTTGCATATAAAATCAGAGCTTCTGTGTTACCATGGTAGGGTATGAAATTTTCTACTGTCATTCATCAACACCACGGGTCACGCCCTGGGTCAGTTTTAACTAGATTGCAGATTCGTGAATATTTGGCAAACTTGACTTCACTGATTTCTAGAATATTCAGAAATCGGGAATCCAGTTACCCTCAGCACAACTCAGGAGTAAGATGTATAGCAGTAGAGAAGTATGTGCAGGGAATGCCGTGTACAAGTAAAGTATGTGTCAGGAAGAATTATGTTAGCCGGTCATTAATGTTCATTGTACTTCAATTTCGCTCTAATTGTTGAAATATTAATCTCATTATTTCTGGGGTCATCACACTCACATTTGATTCTATGTGTCCTAGTGAGAGTGTCATAGTGAGTTTAATTTTATTTTAGTTGAATATATTTTTATTTAAGTTTAGTCTAGTTTTACAAATATTTTTTATATATTATATTTAACTATTTTGAATATTGAGAAAAGAAATCTCTATTCTATCATTTTTATTATTTTTTATCATAAAAACACCAGATGCATAACACAACAGAAAGCAATAACAATATTTCAATTTCTTTTTGAGCTCACAAAGTAGAAGCAAGGGTAGCGAGAGACCTAGAAAAAAAAGTATGAATGCAACTTAAATTTAGCATCTATGAAACAAAGAAACTGCACCAATTGCACATCTATCAACAAAACTTAGTGCGTCACTTTTACGTCTCAACCAAGAGTAAACTGCGCAAAAACGTCCACAACTTACCGAATTGACGCACTGCATGAGTCAAAGGAGTGGGCAAAATTGGCAGTTGTTTATAATGCGATTTTTTGGAAGTTTTTCCGGTGGGTATTTCTCGTCAAAATCTGGCAGTAATTTATTGGAATTGCAAGTTTGATAGCTAGTTTCTGCACAATCAAAGCGTCTCACGAGTTTTTCAGGGTGCTGAATCCAAATATGCAGTTAAAAACCATTTTAAATAATACAAATCAAAATTTAACCTCAATTTTTTCCGCCGGATTCCATCACCGGAATCTCCAAAAAATCGCGTTATAGACAACTCCCGCAAAATGGTGCATAAAAACCCATCGGAGGTGTGCAAACGACAAGCCAATCGGTCGAATCATTTTTCGAAGGTTGAAAGTCAAAGGTTCGTGTTTTTATGGAAACCTAGCCAAATTTTAAAAGGTTCACTATATGAAAAAACTCGATTCCTTTTTAATTCATGAAATTCGACTTCAGTTGTGTACCTTCGTTGAAAGACTTTATTCATAAAAAAAGAGTTTTTTTAAAAAGGTATTTTAAATAAAAATGATTAAAAAAAAAAGGATTTTTGTTTAAAAATATTTTTAAAGATCTTTTAGAGGGGAGTCCATTCTAGTGAGAAAAGGGAATTTCTTTTTAAGGGAGGTGTTGTTTAATTTATTTTCTTTTAAATTAGAAAGTCAATTTAAAAAAAAGGGAGGCATGTCACTGCAGAACTAATTAGTAGCGTTGAGGAATAATCAAAGGCATGTCACTACAGAACTAATTAGTAGCTATGAAGAATAATTAAAGGCATGTCACTGTAGAACTAAGAAGGAAGGAGCACAAAGCCAAATGTCGGATATAAAACTTAGTTGATGACTACATCTTCGACAAGATAATCAGCACATCAACAACAAAAGAAGTTTGGGATATTTTGAAAGTTGCATATCAAGGTAATGAAACAATAAAGACTATTAAATTGTAGACATTGAGAGCTCACTTCGAAACCCTGAAGATGACTGCCAGTGAAAATGTGGACCAGTTCATGGCTAGAGTCATGGCAATAGTCAATCAGATCAAGCTCACTTAAGAAACCATTACAGATCAGAATATTGTTAAAAAAGTCCTTCGAACTCTTCCCCAGAAATAAGGCATGATTGTAACAACCATTCTGGAATGCAAATATTTTACAACTTTCTCAATATAACAGTTGATTGGATCACTTTTGGCATACGAAACAAGATTATACTTGGAAGAGGATTACATGGAACAAGCCTTCAAAGCACAACTATCTTTTGGAAAAGATAGAGGCAGAGTATATAGAGGTGGCAACAAGCGAAGCATAGGAAGATCAAAACATCATAATGCAACACAACAATGGAGACCTCCACAAAACCAAACTCATAGAAGAAGAACATGGAGAAAACCTAATGTTCAATGTTATTAGTGCAATAAATTTGGGCATTATGAACATGAATACAAAAAGAAACAGTTAGATCAATAGAGAGGAAGTGCCCATCTCTCCAACAATGAAGGAGAATCCTTTGAGAAAATGTTTCTTTCTTGCCATCTTTCTGAACACACTCATAGCAAGGACCTTTGGTTATTGGAAAGTGGTTTTAGAAATCATATGAGAGGTAACAAAAATTTTCTTTCTTATCTTGATGTTTCCATAACATTAGAAATTACTCTTGGAGATCGTTCCTCTATTAAAGGTTAAGGAAAAGGTGTTTTCCCTATTCTTACCAAACAGAATCAACATAAATGCATACCTGATGTTTATTATGTTCCACATGTGAAGCATAACCTCATTAGTGTAGGTCAATTGATGGAACATGGTTATGTGATCCAAAATGGATCTTGAAACCTCTAAGTCTTCATATACATATTATCGGAAAACACTATCACAGAAGAAAAACCAAGAAGAAAGGCGGAAAATAGAGCTAAGCGAAGGTTGAAGTAACGTTGCACAAGAGCCGTCGGATCAGACAGATCAATGACCCAGATTAAATCGGGATATTGCATCGGAGCAGGCCAGCGGAGTGTATCGGAGGCAGCCTTGTGGGAATTGCGATCGCGATCCAGCGACTTAACGCGGACCGTTGATCGAGCGCGCAGATCAACAGCGGAGATTGCATTATCACATCGTAGATTCCAAAGGGGAGGACTTAACCCGCAGGCCCGAAGACCATGTGATATGTGATTTGCGATTTATCGCATCGCAACAATATATGGGAATGGACCATGGCCCGTGGCATTGCGAAGGGCCGATATGCGATACACCGATATCGGTGATCGATGATCGGCGAGTGGACTGGAAACAATACAAAGACCCGCGATATGCGACATGCGATAGACCCGGACCCGATAAGGATTATAGGTCGGATTTAAATATATTTGAAGTCCGGTTTTTGCGGATTTCTTTGTATTTCCCTATGTATTGATGTTTGACCCATAGCCGATGTGACTTGCGATTGTGGTCAAGGCGGTCCCGACGGGGTTTATAGGTGCAACTGTATAAAATTTGAAGTCCCATAATAAGTGTTTTTCATGTGTATTTCTATGTATTCTTGCTATGGACCAAATACAAAGGGATTATGACCATAGCGCTGCGACTTGCGATAGCAATCAAGCATGGACCTTAGAGGATTATGTTAGGATATTCCGACACATAGGATATAGTTAAGTTCAACTTGGTCTAGTATAGAGTTAGGTATAGAGTTAGGTAAAGTGTCTTTCTTTACCGTTGTACATTTTGTAACTTACAATCCGACGGTCACGATATGTAGTGATCCGACGGTTCACTCTCACCTCGGTATTACCGACACTTGATCCGTGGCTTGACACCCGATTGGTCCATGAGTTCTATTTAAAGCGCATGGAGGGTCATTGTTCGGGTAATCCGTGCATGAGAGAAGCTTATGTAAATTTTCATTCTTTGATTAATAAATTGCCTGTAGTACCCACGTTGGGACAGGCCGTGGACTGTTTCCCTCCTTGCACTTTGAGGGTTTTAACCACGTCAAAAATACTGGTGTATTGATTTGAGATCTGGTTGTGAGCGGTGTCCTTTTGGTGTTCTTTCTGAGGAACTTACCCTGTAAATTCCTACATGGTATCAGAGCTATTTGAGGGCCGCGTCCGTTGGTGATCCAAATCTGAAGCCGGTAGAACTGCATGCGGCTGTCGTTTCCTAGATCTGCTGTTTCTGACTGCTTTCGGGCCGAGAGGACTGCTCTGTTGCGTTCGGAGCATCTGTTCCAGTGAGGAACCCCTTTCGTTTCACGCGAAAAGGTTTCCGGTAGCCCTAGCTGCGTCATTTTTCAGATCGGGAGGTATACAGTGTTTTTTGCAGTTTACTGTTATTTTCTCTCTGCTTATTTCGGTTTCGGTTTATTTAGCCCTTTTTTTTAACCGGATCTATACCTTTCATTTCTGCGTATGCTCTTTGCCCTGCGACTCTGTGCGATCTGGGCAAATCAGAAACAGAAAGGAAGGATTTTTCTCATGCGTATGCTCTTTTCCCTGCACCTTAGTGTGATCTCGGAAAATCAGAAACATTGAGAAAAATATTTAGTTTTTCGGCTAAAGCTAACTTTGAGATTTTTTTTTTTTTAATTTCTAGTTTTTTGGCTAAAGCTAACTTCGAGCCGCAAGGTTCGTTTTTCTTTGCATATTCGTGTTGGGTTTTGTGTTTTGTGTTTTGTAGGGAAAAAGAGCTTTCTCAAGGCAAGCACGCAAACCAAGGCCCCCCCCCCCCTCTCTCTCTCTCTCTCTCTCTCTCTCTCAAATTTTTTGTATAGATCAATTGGTTCAAAGCTATTTTAAGAGAGTAGAGGTCTTGGGTTCAAGTCTCCATTTTGTGGGGGCGGATTTTTTCATTCCCGCACATTCGCGCACTTTGCCGGCAACGTCAACAATTTTTTTTCAAAAAGCCATAACTTCTTCATCCGGAAGCCTTTTTCAGAGCCGTTTTTTTTAAAACCGCCTATTTTTTCGAGATCTATCCATTGGAACACTTACTTTCAGCATCTTCAGCTTCAGTTTTTAAAAAAAAATGGAAAGTCCATGCCAAGTCATTCTTGACAGCACTAACTACTTCCAATGGGTAGCCTACATGGAAGATTTACTTAGAAGTAAAGGTCTCTTCAGAATAGCCACAGACCAAGAGAAGAAACCAAAAGATGAAGACAAGGCTGCAAAATGGGAAAATAGACAAGATCAAGCACGTGGTTTGATAGGGATGTCTATTTCTCCTGATCTTAGATTCCACATTGCAGAACTTGAGACTCCTCATGAAGCATTAGAAAAACTCGCTAAAGTTTTTGGGATTAAAAATGAAATTAGAGCCCATCAACTTGAAAATGAGTTGCTTACTTTGGATCCTAATAATTTTTCTTGCATTGAAGATTTCTTGTCCAAATTCAAGACCCTTAGATATCTCTTGGAAGGTGTTAAAGTTAAGAAAGAAGATGGTAACCTTATTTATTCCATCCTTACTAAGTTGGGACCAGCCTACTCTGTATTTGTTTCCACTTTCCATTCTACAAGGGAAGCTTTCATTTGTCAAGGAAAAGACTACAAGGCCCCTTCCTTTGACTCCTTTTGTGATTCCTTAATAAGAGAACAAGAAAAACTCTTACACCTTGGTCTTCTTAATCTTGGAAACTCTTCCACGAAAGCGTTAGCCGCCCAGCAGCAACCAAATTCAAAGAATCCTAAGAAGTCATATCCTCAAAAGAATGGTCCTAAACCAACTCAGCCTCAAAATGAAAGATCATTTCAGCAAAATGATAAGACCAATAAAAACAAATGGAAGAAGACTGATAGACATTGTAACTTTTGTAATCGAGATGGCCACTTAGAATCTAAATGCTTTAAGAAGATGGAAGCCTTGGAAGCCGCAATGAAGAAACATAACATCCATGTGGAGCCTACTTCAACTTCAACTTCCGGAATGGCACTTTCTGCATGTCGTTGTCAATCATCTCAGTCTGGTTATGCATTAAATGTATCTTCTTCTTCTTCTCATTCTCATGAGTGGCTCATTGATTCTGGAGCCTCTTATCACATGGCCAAAAACCAAGCCATGTTTTCTTCTTTAAATGATTGTAACACCAAAAATATATATGTTGGTGATGATAGATCTCTTAATGTTGTAGGGACTGGAACTGTTCATCTAGACAATGGTCAGTTTAATGATGTATTATGTGTTCCAACCTTATCCTGCAACCTTCTATCTGTCTATCAGATAACTCATTCAGGTGAAGGTAAAATTGTTGAATTTTCACCTCATGATGTTGTAATCAAGGATCTAAAAGATCCTAAACAGATTCTAGCTACTGGTCTTGCTGATGATTCCACAAGGTTGTATAAGTTTCACAACTTTGGGTCATCAAATCTTCCCTCAGTATTTGTTGCTCATAATGATGAAGTGAGCAAACTTTGGCATGAGCGATTTGGTCACTTAAACTATCGCTCCCTTCAGCATCTATGTAAAGAAAATATGGTGACAGGTCTTCCTATGGTATCTTGCAGAGATGGTGTTTGTTCCGGATGTGTACTCGGAAAACATCATCGGGACAGTTTTGACAAACGTGCCTCTTGGCACGCCTCAGCCCCTTTACAGCTTGTGCACAGTGATTTATGTGGTCCTCTTCCTGTTGCTTCATTCTCTGGCTGCAAGTACTTCTTAACTTTCATTGATGATTTCTCCAGACGCACTTGGGTATACTTCTTAAAACTCAAGAGCGAAGTATTTAACACATTTTTGGCCTTCAAAGCCTTTGTTGAAAAACAATCTGGACATCAAATTCTTAAGCTAAGAACTGATAATGGTGGAGAATATGTTAAAAACACATTCATCAACTTTTGCACCGAAAATGGAATTCAAATGCAACATACTGTTCCATACACTCCACAACAAAATGGTGTAGCTGAAAGGAAAAATCGCACCTTAAAGGAAATGGCTAATTGTATGCTGCAATCTAAAGGACTCAGTCTTAGTTTTTGGGCCGAAGCAATTAATTGTGCAAATTATATAATCAATCGCACTCCTACTAAGGTTCTAGAGAATATCACTCCAGAAGAAGCTTGGAGTTCCATTAAACCAGATGTAAGTCACTTTCGTGTGTTTGGAAGTGAAGCATGGGCCCATATTCCAGATGAAAAGCATAAAGCTTTAGAACCTAAGAGTGAGAAATGTACTTTTGTTGGATATTCTGAAGATGTAAAAGGTTATAGACTTATTCCATTTAAGTCCAAAAATGTTATCATTAGAAGAGATGTAAAATTTGATGAAAATAAATCGGCCTGCGAGCCTAGTCCGGCGGATGTGCCACCTCTTCCTATCTCTTCTACTTTTGAAAACATTTCTTCTTCAGATGATGAAAGTGAGGATGATAATCCTCCCCCACCTTCTCAGGATCCTCAACTTCCAAGATGGGTCCGTGCTACTCGGGATGCAGCAGGTGATCTTGCCGGTGATCCTACAGATCAGCGACGTACACGTTCTCAGTTTGAAAGAGCCTCTTCTTTACTGGCTCAAGCTCCAGTAAATCATGATCCTGACACTTTTGCAGAAGCTTCAGGCCATCCACATTGGGAAGCAGCTATGAATGAAGAATATCATTCATTGATGACAAATGATACATGGGATCTTGTTCCTCTACCAAAGGGACGCAAACTTGTTAGATGTAAATGGGTTTACAGAACCAAGTATGGACCAGATGGGAAAGTTGATAAACATAAAGCTCGTCTTGTTGCTAAGGGCTTTTCACAGGTTGAAGGCATTGACTACACTGAAACCTTCTCCCCTGTTGCCAAAATGAACTCTATCCGCCTTGTTCTTTCCCTTGCTGCCTCTTTAAAATGGGAAGTCCATCAGATGGATGTTAAATCTGCCTTCTTGCATGGGGACTTGCAGGAAGAAATCTATATGGAACAACCCATTGGCTTCATACAAACAGACTCCAGCCTTGTTTGTCGACTTAAGAAATCCCTTTATGGTCTCAAGCAAGCTCCTCGGGCTTGGTATGCCAAAATGGATAGCTTTCTTTTAGAATCTGGCTTTTCTAGGTGTCATTCTGACAATACTGTCTACACCAAGAAAGTGGGCAACTCTCTTATCATCCTTGTTCTTTATGTTGATGATCTTATTCTTACTGGTAGTGATCCCAACCTTATAAACCATGTGAAGTCCAGCCTTAAAAAGAAATTTGAAATGACAGACTTAGGACACTTACACTATTTTCTCGGTCTTCAAGTCTTGCAATCCAAGGAGGGTATTTCCCTTTCCCAGTCCAAGTATGCTTGTGATATTCTTCGTCATTTTCACATGGAAGACTGTAAGCCAGCCCCTTCTCCCTTTCAGTCTGGAGTCAAACTTTCAGTCTCTTGTACTTCTCCTGAAGTTGATGCTACCTTATACCGTCAACTTGTAGGAAAACTCTTGTATTTAACCCATACTCGTCCTGATCTTTCCTTTGTGTTGGCCTTGTTGCTCGTTTTATGCAAAACCCCCGTGAAAGTCATTGGAAAGCAGCTAAAAGAATACTTCGTTATGTTCGAGGTACAGTACAGTTTGGGATTCATTACAGTGCCAAAGCAGCTCCTCTATTAGTTGGTTTCACTGATTCTGATTGGGCTGGTGACCCTGATGATCGGAAGTCTACTGCCGGTTATGTCTTCACTCTTGGTTCAGGACCTATTACATGGGCTTGTAAGAAACAGGCTGCCATTTCTCTTTCGTCAGCAGAAGCAGAGTATCGTGGTGCCGTGGAAGCTAGTAAGGAAGCCTTGTGGCTTCGTCAGATCCTATCAGAGTTTGGCTTTGAGCAGCAGCATCCAACCACACTTTGGTGTGATAATCAAAGTGCCATTCAGCTATGCAAAGATCCAGTCCAGCATCAGCGCAGCAAACACATTGAACTACACATGCACTTCATCAGAAAGCTCATTCATGACCATGTTCTTGAAGTGCAATATTGTTCAACAGATGATCAGGTTGCAGACATCTTCACAAAGGCTCTCACAGAGGCGAAGTTCACTAAACTTCGATATATGCTTGGAGTTCAGGAAGTTGTCACTAAGGGGGGATAGGCTCTAGTGCCTCCTTCCTTCTCCTATTGTGTCATATTTGTAAATCCTTCAATCCTATCCCAAGTTGTTCTTAAGGGGGGATGTTAGGATATTCCGACACATAGGATATAGTTAAGTTCAACTTGGTCTAGTATAGAGTTAGGTATAGAGTTAGGTAAAGTGTGTTTCTTTACCGTTGTACATTTTGTAACTTACAATCCGACGGTCACGATATGTAGTGATCCGACGGTTCACTCTCACCTCGGTATTACCGACACTTGATCCGTGGCTTGACACCCGATTGGTCCATGAGTTCTATTTAAAGCGCATGGAGGGTCATTGTTCGGGTAATCCGTGCATGAGAGAAGCTTATGTAAATTTTCATTCTTTGATTAATAAATTGCCTGTAGTACCCACGTTGGGACAGGCCGTGGACTGTTTCCCTCCTTGCACTTTGAGGGTTTTAACCACGTCAAAAATACTGGTGTATTGATTTGAGATCTGGTTGTGAGCGGTGTCCTTTTGGTGTTCTTTCTGAGGAACTTACCCTGTAAATTCCTACAGATTATACGACGGATTTTATATATTTTCAAGTCCATCTTGGTCAGATTTTCCATTGTTTTTAGAGTATTTCCTATGTATTTCTCTGTGTAAATAGAGAAGCGATTCTTTGGGATTTTCACCTATGCTAGTCCTTTTCATTTGAAAATAGGTGTCCACCATACCTTAAGCATTTTACAATGATTGTTTAATGCTCGAAAGGGAGTTGAATGGATAGGGCCTGGGAGCCTGAAAGCCCGAGGAGGGAAGGCGAACAGACAGGGCCGATAGGCTTAAAAGCCATCCAATGGCAGAACAGAAGAGGAGGATAGAGAAGAGAGCAAGAGAAAGCAGAAGACAAAGAGCAAGAGGGAGAGTCTGTGCACTCTTTTAGACTCGAGGATTTCGAGTAAATCCCTATTGTTTTGTCACTATTGTGTTGAGACTCTATTCGAGCTCACACTTGTAATATTCTACTCTTAAAGACATAATATAGAGGTCGACACTGAAAGCTAGACCAGGAGACATAGCCAAGAAGTCTGGTGAACTCCTTGATTATTTTTTTGTGTTGATGTGTGTGTTTATTATGTTTTATAACTGTTCATTGTCTATATTATTCGCAATCTTTTCGATCCGTTGCACTAAATAATATAGGCATTCTTGCACATGAGTCTGTAATACCTTAATATTGATTTAAGATCTCATTTTCAGATCAAGTGGTATCAGAGCATTTGGTTTTGGTTTTGTTAAGGTTAGACAAGCTTGTGCTGGATTTTGAATGCTAACTAGATTAAAGCTCATACTAGGAGAAGGAGAACTTGTTGAGGCTAATCCAGAGATTGGAAGAGTCTATTCTCATAGGAGAATGGTAGAAGAAACTCCATTGGGATCAAAATCTCAATTTATAGAAATTTTTAAGGCACTCTAAGCCATGGTGAAAGAGATCTATCTAGAATTAAGAAGAGTCAAGGTGAAAGCACTTCAACACCTAAACCAGACAAAGGAGCAGAGGAACCTTTTCTAGTTTCCCCTCCAGAAGGAAAAGGGAAAGGGGAAATGCCTCCTCCACCATCTCCTCCATCATCACCTTCATCATCCTCATCATCTTCTAGCTCTTCTAAGAAAAAGAAGAAAACTTCCTTAATCAAATTAGATGTGAAGTTTGATTTGCCAATTTATGATGGAGAACTTAATGTAGAAAAGCTAGATAATTGGATAAGACAAATTGATGTATATTGCAGGGTACATAATGTTGATTCAAAAAGGAAGAAGATTCAGCTGGCTAGCCTTCGACTTGGAGGAACTGCACTAGTATGGTGGGAAGGCAAGACACAAGTTGATCTGCAAAAACATGGTAAAATCATTTCTACCTAGAATGAATTTGTTTCTGCTATCAAAAAGCAATTCTATCCTTTAGCTTACATGCAACAGGAAATGATGAGTTGGAAAACTCTTCATCAGTTGAAGGGTCAAAGTGTAGAAAGTTATACTCAAGAATTCAGAAAGAGAGCTTTAACTCTAGGTATATCATTAGACTCACCTGAGACTTTATTGAAGTATATAGGTGGTCTTCATAGCTATTTAAAGCATACTATTCTCATGTTTAATCCCACTAGCTTAGATGATGTATCAGTTCAAGCCACACATCTAGAAGCTAGAGGTAAGAATGTAAACCGAGAGGTTGGGGGATCATCTAAATATTCTGTAAGCAAGAGTAAGGAAAAGAAGAAACTGAAATGGAAGGAGAGGAAAACAAACAATGTAAAGAAGGATAAACCTTCATGCACTCATTGCAAGAAAGAAGGACATGATGAGGCACACTGTTGGTTTTTGCATCCAAAACTGAAACCTAAGAAGTTTGGTGGAAAGAAGAGAAAGAATGTTGTAGCTATTCAACAGGACTTGGGATCAGATTCAAGCGATGAAACAATAGTTACAGCCATAGGTTTTAAAGGTAAAGATTCTGAAGCATCCACAATTAATTCTACACAATATGTTGATAATGAAAATAATGAGAGGGAAAGAAATGAGCTTTTTCATATTAGAGTAATTTCCAAGAATAATAAGATTGATACTTTGTTTGATAGTGGATCACAAGTAAATTTGATTTCTGAAACAATTGTAAAGAAGTTGGGATTACAAACAAAACCTCATGAGAAGCCATATCCATTAGGTTGGGTGTGTGATAAAACAAAGCTACAAGTAACGAGACAATGTAAACTTAGGTTTGTTATTGGATCAACATTTTTAGTTGAGGTTGAGTTAGATATAGTTCCATTGGATATATGTGGTATTGTTTTGGGAAGTCCATACTTGTATGATAGGAAAGCTATTTTCTATAGAGCTGAGAATAAGTATCAACTCACTAAAGATGGAATGGAATATATTGTAAGAGCTCATAAACTCAAGGGTAACTATTCTCTCATAAACTCAGGACAAATGAAAAGAATTGTGAATTCAAGTAAGCAATTTTTACTAATGGTTGTAAAGGAAAAGGACCCTGATAAAACCAATGTATTTGAAGGCTGTGATGCTAAACAGAAGGCTGATTTAGTTAAAGTTGTTTCAGATTATGATATCCTATTTCAAGAACCTAAAGGTCTGCCACCCAAAAGGGAAATAGTACATGATATTTGTCTGCAGCAAGATGATCCATTACCTAACATTGGAATGTACAGGTTATCAGCTTTAGAGAATTCCGAGATAAAGAAGCAGGTATAGGAGTTGCTCGATAAAGGGTTTATACGACCAAGCACATCACCATGTGGATCTCCAATCGTGCTAGTGAGAAAGGAAGATGGTTCGTGGAGAATGTGCATTGATTATAGAGCACTAAATAAAATAACGATCAAGAATCATTATCCTCTTCCTCGTATTGATGATTTATTAGATCAATTGAAAGAAGCAGTTTACTTTTCTAAGTTAGACTTGTGAAGTGGTTATCATCAGGTCAGAGTTGCAGAACAATATGCATGGAAGACTACTTTCAAGACAAAGCAAGGACTTTATGAATGGTTGGTTATGCCTTTTGGCTTAACTAATGCTCCTGCTACATTTATGAGAGTTATGAATGATGTACTCAGACCATTTATTGATGACTTTGTAATTGTTTATTTAGATGACATTCTTGTTTTTAGTAAGACATGGGAAGACCATGTAAAGCATGTAAAGCAGACTTTAGATGTTTTAAAAAGAGAAAATCTCTATGTAAAGCTGTCAAAATGTGAATTTGGCAGAACATCTTTAAATTATTTTGGTTATATTGTAGGGGGTGGTGAATTGAAGATAGATCCCTCTAAGGTTGAAGTCATTGTGAATTGGCCTAAACCCAAATCTGCTACAAAGATTAGGAGTTTCCTAGGGGCAACACAATACTAGAGAAAGTTTATTGCTAACTTTTCATTGCTTGTAGCTCCATTACATGATTTAACAGGATTGAAACAGGTGTTTCAGTGGGGAGGAAAACAGCAGAAAGCCTTCGACACCTTAAAAGAGAAAATTAGTACAGCACCAATACTAGCACTTCCAGATCTTCAACATCCATTTGAGATTGAGACAGATGCCAGTGACTATGCCATGGGATCAGTGTTGATGCAACGTGGAAAACCCATATGCTATCATTTTGAGACATTTACTTTTCCAGTAGTTAATTTTCCCACATATGGTAAAGAATTTTATCCGTGAGTACAAAGTGTGAAAAAGTGGAAACATTACCTAATGGGTAAAGAAACAATCATACATACAGATCATCAACCACATCAATATTTGCACTCGCAAACTAAATTGCAACAATCATGACATTATAGGTGGATGGGTTTTCTACAGCAATTTCATCTTGTCATCAGATATAAGAAGGGCATACATAATAAGGTTGCAGACATGTTACCAATATCAATCATAAACGCATCTACTATACTTAAGCATAACTCAGTAGTGCATGAAAGTTACATTGAACAATATGCTCAAGATGTAGATTTTAAAGATGTATATGCAACTTTAAGTCATGGCAAGCAAGTAGAAGAATTGGATTATTATCTAAAGGACCAACTCTTATATCATTTGGGAAGGTTATGCATTCCACAAACTGAAAGAGTTAACATAATCCTAGAACCACATACTTCTCTCATATCAGGTCATTTTGGTGTAAGTAAAACAGTTGCACAATTGCAAATGTTCTGTTATTGGCCGAGAATGCATGAGACAATTTATAGATATATCAAACGATGTACAATGTGTGCTACAAGCAAACCAAGTAATAGAAAATTAGGCTTGTACACTCCACTCCCAGTTCCTTCTCGTCCTTGGGAAAGTGTTTCCGTGGACTTTGTTGGGGGATTGCCAAAATCTAGAAAATGTCATGATTATTTGTATGTTGTTGTGGATAGGTTCAGTAAAATGTGTATTTTGATACCATGTAACAAGCAGGTTACAGCTGAAAAAACATCAAAGTTGTTCTTTTAGAATGTATGGGTTCATTTTGGGTTACCCACTTCTTTTGTTGGGAAGTTTTGGTCAAATCTGTGGGAGTTGATGGACACCATGTTGAAGAAGAGCACAACATTTCATCCACAAATAGATGGTCAGACAAAAGTGGTCAATAGGACAGTGATCCAGTTGCTCAAAGGCTATTGCAACAAGCATCCCAAGCTTTGGGATGAGCATTTGTGTTATGTGCAACATGCTTACAACCGTGCCAAGCACTATTCTACTCAAAGATCTCCTTTTGAGACTTGTTTTGGTTTTATACCAAATTCTCCCTTGGATTTTGTCTTTGGTAAAGACATAACAGTTGATGGACACAATGATGTGGACAAAGCAACCAAGTTCATTGAGCAAATCCAAGAAATTCACTAGGTAGTATAGGAACAGCTAGAAAGAAGTCAAGCCAAGTACAAGGCAAGACATGACAAGCATTGAGTTGAGCATAGTTTTCAAGTTGGTGATCAAGTCTGGTTGTACATCAGCAAAGACAGAATGCAGGGTGAAGGTAAGAAGATGAAACCAATAAGGTATGGACCTTTCAAGATACTTGATAAAATTGGTGAAAATGATTTTTGCCTTGATTTACCAGCTTATATGCAGATCTATTCAGTCGTTAATGCAGAAAACTTGAGATTGTATGAACCTTCATTGATTGAAGATCCTGAAGAGCAAAGTCAGTTGCCTTCTATTAGGGATTTGTTGCCTGAGTATCTCAATGAGTTACAGGAGGACACAGTTCTAGACAGGAAGGTAAGAACTACGCATCAAGGGGATGTTGAGTACCTAAGAGTGGGACTCAAAGGTTCAAATCCAAGCAAGGCACGATGGATAGAAATTGGGCAAGTGAGGGAACTGTATCCTCACTTGATCGATGCCTAAAACCAACTTTTGGTGGTCCAAAAGCTTTTCAGTGGGAAGGCGTGATCCAAAATGGATCTTGAAACCTCTAAGTCTTCATATACATATTATCGGAAAACACTATCGCAGAAGAAAAACCAAGAAGAAAGGTGGAAAATAGAGCTAAGCGAAGGTTGAAGTAACGTTGCATAAGAGCCGTCAGATCAGACAGATCAACGGCCCAGATTAAATCAGGATATCGCATCGGAGCAAGCCAACAGAGTGTATTGGAGGCAACCTTGTGGGAATTGCGATCATGATCCAGTGACTTAACGTGGACTGTTGATTGAGCACGCAGATCAACGGTGGAGATTGCATTATTGCATCACAAATTCCAAAGGGGAGGACTTAACCCGCAGGCCCGAAGACCATGCGATATGTGATTTGCAATTTATGGCATTGCAATATCACATCGCAACAATATATGGGAATGGAACATGGCCCATGGCATTGCGAAGGGCCGATATGCAATACGCTGATATCGGCGTTCATCAATTGGTGAGTAGATTAGAAACAATACAAAGACCCGCGATATGCGACATGCGATAGACCTGAACCCGATAAGGATTATAGGTCGGATTTAAATATATTTGAAGTCCGGTTTTTGTGGATTTCTTTGTATTTCCCCGTGTATTAATGTTTGACCCATAGCCGACGCGACTTGCGATTACGATCAAGGCAGACTCGATGGGGTTTATAGGTGTGGCTGTATAAAATTTGAAGTCCGATAATAAGCATTTTTCCTATGTATTTCTATGTATTCCCGCTATGGACCAAATACAAAGGGATTATGACCATAGCATTGTGACTTATGATAGCGATCAAGCACGGACCTGAGAGGATTATAAGGTGGACTTTATATCTTTCGAAGTCTGGCTTAGTCGGATTTTCCACTGTTTTTAGAGTATTTGCTGTGTATTTCTCTGTCTAAACAGAGAACCGATTCTTTGGGATTTTCACCCACACTGGTCCTTTCCATTTGAAAAAAGGTGGCCACCATACCTTAAGCATTTTACAATGATTGTTTAACGATTGACAGGGAGTTTAACGGACAGGGGTCGGGAGCCCAAAATCCCGAGGAGTGAAGGCGAACAGACAGGTCCGATAGGCTTAAAAGCCATCCAATGGCAGAATAGAAGAGGAGGACAAAGAAGAGAGTAAGGGAAAGCATAAGACAAAGAGAAAGAGGGAGAGTTTGTGCACTCTTTTGGACTCGAGGATTTCGAGTAAATCCCTGTTGTTTTGTCACTATTGTGTTGAGACTCTATTCGAGCTCACACTTGTAATATTCTGCTCTTAAAGATATAATATAGAGGTCGACACTGAAAGCTGGACCAGGAGACGTATCCAGGAAGTCTGGTGAACTCCTTGATTATTTTGTTGTGTTGATGTGTGTGTTTATTATGTTTTATAACTGTTCATTGTCTATATTATTCACAATCTTTTTAATCTGTTGCACTAAATAATATAGGCATTCCTGCAGATGAGTCTGTAATACCTTAATATTTATTTAGGATCTCATTTTCAGATCATTATGATGTAATATTTCAATGGAACACATGTTATACCTATGAAAAACCTAGGTTGAAAAAACCAAGAATAGGATGCTGCAATTGACTCTTAGAATCCGAAATCTTTCATGGTATTTTTCCCACAATGTGTCAATAATAGATGGGTCTCAGCTATGGTATTCTATGTATGGCCACATCCCCTTCAAGAGTTTAATCCTACTTCAGAAACTTTCAATGATCATTGGCCTCCCTGTTATGAATGGAAAATATTGTAATTGTGAAATTTGTATTCTAACAAAGAATAAAAGTGATAGATTTCTGACATGTTCCTCTAGAGAGAAAAAAATCCTTTAGAGAAAGTCCACACATATATATGTGGCCCAATGCACACACAGTCCATTGGTGGTAGTCTTTATTTTCTAACCCTCATTGATGATTACAGTGAGAAGATATGGGTTTATTTTCTCAAAAATAAATCAGATACATTCCTTAGATTCATATAATTCAAAGCAGAAGCACAAAATCAAAGTGGAAAGCCTTTAAAAGTCCTCAAGTTAGAAAAAGGAGGAGAATATAGTTCCAATGAGTTCAAAGATTTTTTTCAATAGCATGGAATCATACTGCATAACACAACAAGATATACTCCACACCAAAATGTAGTAGAAGAAAAGAAAAATCACTCAATCATGAACATGGCTAGATGCATGCTTCGTGAGAAGAAGTTGTCAAATGACTATTGGGCTGAAGGATATTCGACAACAGTGTATGTTCTCAACACATCTCCATAAAATAGTCTCGAAGATACAGTACCTCAAGAAGCATAGAATGGTAAAAGGGTAAATGTATCTCACTTTAGAATTTTTGGATTAGTAACATTTTCACATGTTCCTGAGCAGCTGAGAAAGAAACTTGATGATAGGAGTGAAACATGTATTTTCATAGGCTATAGTGAGCAGTCAAAATCCTACAACCTTTACATTTCAGATACCAAGAAGTTTGTTTTAAGTAGATATGTTAAATTTTTTGAAAATAAGTCTGGGTCTGATCATGTTGATTAAGATTCAAAGTAGTTGTTTTATCCACCACATCTACCAATATTTCAAGTTCAAGGAGAGCCATAGCATTCTCAAGATGGTACATCTTCAAGCAATGAATCCACTAGTGATTCAACATCTTCGGAAGACAATCAGAAAACAAGAAGCATCAGAGAAAAATATGAGCAGGAGCATGAGCTTGACCAACAGAATATGTTTCCATTTCTTTCAACTCAACCAACCCATTTTGAAAAATAGGTTAAAGAAAAACATTGGGTTGATGCAATGGACCAAGAAATTATTGCCATAGAGAAGAACCAGACTTGGCAATTACTTGATCTTCCAAGAGACAAAACCAGAATTGGTGTAAAATGGGTATATAATACCAAGCTAAATGAAAACGGACATAATGAGAAATATAAGGCAAGATTTGTTGCCAAAGGATTCTCACAACAATTTGGTGTCGACTATGGTGAAACTTTTTGTCCAGGAGCACGGTTAGACACTGTCAAATGCATTTTATCCATGGCATCTCAACAAAAATGGAAGGTCTATAAACTTGATGTAAAATCTACCTTCTTAAATGGTATATTGCAAGAAGAAGTTTATGTAGTTCAACCTCCTAGCTTTGAAGTTCCAGGACTGGAGCATAAGGTATACATATTGAAGAAAGCTTTGTATAGTTTAAAACAAGCTCCAAGAGCTTGGTACAGTCGCATCGACACCTATGTGATCAAAATTGGTTTTCTCATAAGTAGTCATGAGCCAACTTTGTATAGCAAAACTCATGAAGGTAAAAATCTCATTATATGCCTTTCATAGATGATCTCCTTTATAAAGGCAATATGATGTTGGAATACTTCAAAGTGGCAATGGAAAACATATTTTGATATAACTAATATAGGGGTCATGAAATACTAAGGCATTGAAATTCAACAATCTACTAATGGAATTTTTGTCAGTGAATAAAAATATGCTACTGACATCATCCTAAAGTTCAAAATGACCAATTGAAAACCATCTCATACACCAATTTCTCAAGGAACCAAGCTGAGCAAAGAATATGTAGCACCACTAGTTGATCCCACATTGTATAAAAGTCTAGTTGGTATTTGTTGTATCTCACTGCTACTAGACTTTATATCATGTTTGCAAAAACAAGTTTTGTCTCTGGTTTTATGAAATAAAAGAATATATATCACTGGATAGTTGTAAAAAAAATCTTAAGGTATATTGTAGGGACCATATGCTACGGTTTGTTCTAAACACATTCCATAAATTGTATCACTTTCAGATTATACATACAATGATTATACATGGAGATTAGATTATCACAAAAGAATGTCATGGTATGATTTTCATCT